>JARYHS010013630.1:354487667-354527388 GCA_031002005.1 Vandiemenella viatica | reverse complement strand
TTAGTTGTACACTCCTGGAAATTGAAATAAGAACATCGTGAATTCATTGTCCCAGGAATGGGAAACTTTATATACACATTCCTGGGGTCAGATACAACACATGATCACACAGACAGAACCATAGGCACATAGACACAGGCAACAGAGCATGCACAATGTCGGCACTAGTACCGTGTATATCCTCCTTTCGCAGCAATGCAGGCTGCAATCCTCCCATGGAGACGATCGTAGAGGTGCTGGATGTAGTCCTGTGGAACGGCATGCCAAGCCATTTCCACCTGGCGCCTCAGCTGGACCAGCGTTCGTGCTGGACGTGCAGACCGCGTGGGACGACGTTTCATCCAGTCCCAAACATGCTCAATGGGGGACAGATCCGGAGATCTCGCTGGCCAGGGTAGTTGACTTACACCTTCTAGAGCACGTTGGGTGGCACGGGATACATGTGGACGTGCATTGTCCTGTTGGAACAGCATGTTCCCTTGCCGGTCTAGGAATGGTAGAAACGATGGGTTTGATGACTGTTTGAATGTACCGTGCACTGTTCAGTGTCCCCTCGACGATCACCAGAGGTGTACGGCCAGTGTAGGAGATTGCTCCCCACACCATGATGCCGGGTGTTGGCCCTGTGTGCCTCGGTCGTATGCAGTCCTGATTGTGGCGCTCACCTGCACGGCGCCAAACACGCATACGACCATCATTGGCACCAAGGCAGAAGCGACTCTCATCACTGAAGACGACACGTCTCCATTCGTCCCTCCATACACGCCTGTCGCGACACCACTGGAGGCGGGCTACACGATGTTGGGGCATGAGCGGAAGACGACCTAACGGTGCGCGGGACCGTAGCCCAGCTTCATGGAGACGGTTGCGAATGGTCCTCTCTGATACCCCAGGAGCAACAGTGTCCCTAATTTGCCGGGAAGTGGTGGTGCGGTCCCCTACGGCACTGCGTAGGATGCGACGGTCTTGGCGTGCGTCCGTGCGTCGCTGCTGTCCGGACCCAGGTTGACGGGCACGTGCACCTTCCGCCGACCCCTGGCGCTAACATCGATGTACTGTGGAGACCTCGCGCCCCACATGTTGAGCAATTCGGCGGTACGTCCACCCGGCCTCCCGCATGCCCACTATACGCCCTCGCTCAAAGTCCGTCAACTGCACATACGGTTCACGTACACGCTGTCGCGGCATGCTACCAGTGTTAAAGACTGAGATGGAGCTCCGTATGCCACGGCAAACTGGCTGACACTGACTGCGCAGCTAGCGCCCTTCGACGGCCAACACTGCTGTTCCTGGTGTGTCCGCTGTGCCGTGCGTTTGATCGTTGCTTGTACAGCCCTCTCGTAGTGTCCGGAGCAAGTATGGTGGGTCTTACACACCGGCGTCAATGTGTTCTTATTTCAATTTCCAGGAGTGTATTATCATAATGTGTGACTCCTTTATAATAACATCTTACGATTGAATTGAAGATTTTGAATGTAGAGAATAATTGTATAAGTAAGGACTTATTTTTATAGATACTACTTTTTGAACTTTGATAATATGAAACTGTTGTTAAGGTAAAAAATAAATACAGTTTTTTAGAGTAACAAACCAAATCTCTTGTAAATTTTAAAAATGAATTCATCAAATTTTACAACATACTCTTATTTTGTGTGTGTAATGTGTATGTTAAATTTGTATATATGTAAATAAGGTTGCAGAAAGTAAACGTATCATTTACCAAAGCTTAGCAAACAATATTTTGATGGTAGTAAAAGCAAAAAACAAAAAGAAATAATATTCTGGCTGACTCTTGTCATGGAAGACGTAAAATCAAGCACACTTTACGGAAATGGGTGTGCCCATAGTATACACAACCATTTACATGCTGCTGTGAATTATTTTTTTCCACTTTTGTAGGAGTTATTCAAAATATTAGTGAATGTGATGTTTCTAGTTTTGAAAGCCTTGCTGCTTTGAGCTTTGATAGGTTGATAGGATTACTATCTCTGTATTTTCCATATCAATTTTGCTGCACTCCATTCTGATTGCAGAATGGTAGTTGGCACTAGGCGCATGAGACATTCCATTTTAGAAATTTTCAATTTAACATTCCTCAATACATGGTAAAAGGGGTGTATGGTCAATATATGATATCCAACCTTATCACACACTATGGTCAACGCAATAGATCAAGATCAGTGATATCTGTGTTGATGTGTCAGTATTAACGGAGGAACACAAAGTCAAAGAACACCAACACTCAATGTAGGATGTATGTCAGATGTGTCTGTGTGGACAGTGCTACTAAATTTGGTGTTTATATAATGTGACGGCAGAAGATTGGCACAAGTGCCTCTACTAACAAAATGCTATGGTTGCAGTGCCTCTTCTGGGGATTGAGAACATTTTGCTTAGGCCCTAGATGGCTGGGAAAAGGTTGTGTGGTGAGACTGATAAGGTAAGGACTGATGGTAGAGTGTGGTTCAGATCCCACGAGTCCATGTACCCAGTTTTTTAGGAAGGCACTGTGCAAGCTAGTGGTGACTCCATCCTGATAGAGGGTGTATTTATATTGCATGGACTTGGACCTCTGGTCAAACTACATAACAATGAGCTTTTTCAGGTTGAAAATGCACCATGTTACCAGAACAAAATTGTTCATGCTTCATTTGAGAAACATTCTGGGCAATTACAGTAAATGATTTGGCCACTTGGATCGCTTAACATGAATCCAAACATATCTGGGACATGAATGAATGATCAGATCATTCACAATATTGTACACCGGCAACACTTTTGCAGTTATGCGTAGCTGTAGAGGAAGTTTGGCTGAATATTTTGTAAGAGATCTAACTGCATATCGGGGTTGTAATACCAGTTAGTCACCTCACCACTTAATTCCATCTCTGACAAAGTTTTTGCTAAAAATTAAACTGTTGAACTGTGAAAATAGTACCTTGGAATAAATCAACTGTAATAGCTAAAGACGGTCGCCACTTTCTTGGTTTATCCTGAAGTAAGAACAGGTTGGGTAGTAACTATGAAATCAAAATCACTGTTCAAGTTCCAAAATAAACAATCACTATATTCTCGGAATAAAATACTCTTTTACAGTTGAAAGGCAATCAGACGTTTCATTTCCAAAAGAATGCGGGTTATGAAGTGAGACATATCGACTGAATACCCCTTATTATACTTTCTAAAGTTACATCTCAGTTATTTCCAATGAACCTTTCTACTCAAGAACCATCGTGGCTGACATCAACGCATGGTTTGCAACACACACTTCTGGCTCTTTCAATGCTTAGTGCAGTTAAAGTTACACAGAGCGACACGACCTCCCACCTTGAGATTCTGACCCCAACTGAGTAAGATGCCGCACTCCACTCCTCACATGATCCTCAGCTTTCTCCAAGTGTAGCCTTCCGCTCCGTAACCTAGTCCTATAAATTTTGGATAAGTAGAAGTGGATGAAGGTTCAAGTGAGTTTTATATTGCTTCTATTAATCGTATCTTTTATTTAATACCAAATAAGGCTTATTTATTTATTAGGTTTAGAAGTCTGCCAAAACCTATGCCTGTGACCACCAAGAACATGTTAGTGTATTCTTACGCAGTACAAAATTATACGGGAATACTATATTTTTGATTCCGAAACTTATCCCGATGGCTTCTACAGTTCCTCAGCTTTCCAAAATGCTCTTGATCTCCCCTCTAGCTGCTGTAGTTTTCTCATAATAAAATTCCCAAAATATTCGTTTCCTGGTTCAATGACACCACGACAGGAGAATCACGATTTTTCCAAATTATTTTTAAGATACTGCTTGATTTGCAAAAGGGCTTGTGGAATAAATTTCTGTGGTGTCTATTTCATATCCCGAAAGTATTTTCATTTACTGACTTTAGTTGGTGGGTTCCTGATAATTAAAACTACCAGCATGGAGATTTGAATGTGTTTAATTTCAAAATTGTCTCTGACTTGTCTGACTGTATAGAATGATTTAAAATTTTAGTATGTTATGAAGAACTTTATTTAGTTTGTTAAACACTCTCAGCTGAATTCAGATGTTGCTTCAAATATATGATTCTCTGGTGTTCAAGATGCAAGTTTATTTGAATACTGGTGTTTTCCTATTTTAAATGCTTCAAATCTTGCTTATGGTTTGTTTATGACAGAATTTACTTATTAATGGTTGATTGTTATTATGAAGAATTTTTACAGCATCAAAAAGTGTTGTTTAATAGTGATATTGTGTCGTAACAAAATTTTATGTTTACCAAGATGGATAATTCGCTATTGCAATTAATTAGGTAAGTTAATATTTTTAACCGACTTCAAAAAAAGGAGGAGGTTCTCAGTTCGTCTGTATATTTTTTTTTTTTTTTTGTATGTATGTTCAGCGATATCTTCGCCAATTTTGAGCCGATTTAAGTGAAATTTTTTTAGTGGATAGGGTATACCTCCAAAGTGGTCCCATATGAATTTCATTGAGAAACCACCCCTTCTACCCCCTTCCACCCATTAATTATATACAAATCAACATTTTTTATTCGATCTCGATGAAACTTTGGACATATATAGCCAAAAATAAAGAAAAAATACTGTAAACTTTTAGTTTAAAAAAACTGAACCCCTCTCCCCCTATCCACCCCCTTAATTTTTGCCAATTTCTTTGTTCAAAGCTACAGTCGACACCATTTAACTGATCTCCATTAAAGTTGGTAATGAAATGTAGTTTTTCATGGAGAAGGTATCTGACCAAAAAAATAAAAAAACCACCCCTCTCCCCTTTACACACCTTAATTTTATAGAAACCTCCATTTCTTATCTGATTTTTTTTAACTTTGCCCATGTATACTTTACAACAAAGAGAAAAATCCTGTCAACATTTGGTCTGCCAAAGCTCAACTCCCTCCCTCCTTCCACCCCTTTAATTATTGTCAATGTTCTTCATAAAAAGTTACACTCGACACCATTTGACCGATTATCATCAAAGTTGGCATATACATGTAATTTTTCATGGAGAATCTGAGCAAAAAATAAATATATAAAAAATCAACCCTCTCCCCTTTACACCCCTTAATTTTTATACAAACCCACATTTTTTATCCGATTTCGATGAAATTTTGGACAAGCATAGTAAAAAATAAAGAGAAAAATACTTCAAATTTTGGTTTGAAAAAATTGAAGCCCTCTCCCCCTATCCATCCCCTAAATTTTTACCATGATCTTTATATAAAGCTACAGTTGACACCATTTAACTGGTCTCCATTAAAGTTAGCATATACATATAATTTTTCATGGAGAAGGTTTGTGACCAAAATTAAATAAATAAAAATAGCACCTCATGTCTCCCTTGACACCCCTTAATTTTATAGAAATCTAAATTTCTTATCTGATTTTTATTGAACTTTGCCCATGTATACTTTAAAACAAAGAGAAAAATTCTGTCAATATTTGGTTTGCCAAAGCTCAACCCCTTTCCCTCCTTCAACCCCATTAACTTTTGTCAATGATCTTTATAAAAAGCTACAGTCGCGACCGTTTGAGCGATTACCATGAAAGTTGGTGCTTATATGTATTTTTTCACGAAGAAGATGTCTGATCAAAAGATCTAAAAACCACCCCCTCTCCCCATTAAACCGCTTAATTTTTATATACAACCATAGTTTTTATCCAGTTTAGACAGAACTAAGCAAATTTTTACTATAAAACAAAGAGAAAAATAATGCCAACTCTTGGTTTGCAAAAACTGAACCCCTCTCCCCATTTATGGATAAGATTTCTGACCAAAAAATAAAAGAACTACCCTAGCTCCCCTTCCCTTAATATTTTTACAAAACGCACATTTTAATCCAATTCGGTGGAACTTCGCATGCGTATACTTTAAAACAAATAGAAAAAGAAAAATACTGTCCTCATAACATTCTCAATAAAGCAAACCCTATGCCCCTTTCTACCCCTTCAATTACTATCAATGTTCTTTATACAAAGTTACTGTTTTTTTCAGACTTTGAAGGAAGTATGCACATATATACTGCAAAACAAACAGAAAAATACTGTCTCCATTTGGTTTCGAGAGTCCAAACTCCGCTCCTTCCTTTCCATCCTTTAATCTACAGATTCTATCCGATTCTGAAGGAAATTTGCACACGTATAATTTAAAACATACAGAACGATTGTATTTAAATTAAGTTGCACAAGCCCAACCCGTGTTCCCCTTTACCCCACCCTTCCTAATTTCCAAAGTTCTTTATAGATACTCACAGTTTTATCAGATTTCCATGGAACACTGCACATGTATACTTACAAACGAAGAGAAACATAGTGTCTACATTCTGTTTACAAAACCCTACCACTCACTCCCTTACCCCATTTAATTTTTGCAAATGTTCTTTACACAAAGCTACAGTTTTTATCTGGTTTAGATGGAAATTTGCACATGTATACTTTAAAACAAAGAGAAAAATACTGCCCACACTAGCTTTAATGAAACCAAACTACTCTTCATCTGCACACCCCTTAATTGTTTTTTATACATACCTACAGTTTTATCTGATATCAACAGAAATTTACACACGCGAACTTTAAATCAATCAGAAAAGGCAGTCTACATTTGGTATACAAAAGCCCAATCACTCTTCCCTTTTACCCTCACCCCTTTTAATTTCCAATGTTCTTTACAAAAATCCACAGTTTTAAATCCGGTCAGAATCACTTAAGCTATTTTTAAGTCATGGCATAATATTAATAAAATAAATGTGTCATAATGTCTCAACATGTACTTCAGATTTCAACTTGGATCCCAAGCTTTCACATTGTGAAAACAAATTGAAAATCCATATATTCTATGTGATGCCGGAGCAAACAGATATATTCCATAGGCAGATTTCTGTATGTGGTATGTATTAATGCCCAGATGTTACATGTTTCGATAACAACCAGCAGCTTTAACAGATGTTATGATACGATCAAACATTGCCTGGACCAAAATGTAAACTGACATTCCTTAACACAACACCCAATTCATGCTGTTCTGGAAGTTGTTGTGGTATATAAAGACAAGTGCTTTAATCCCTGAGCTACCAGAAAGTTCACAAAATGGGAACTGCTGTGGCATATTTAAAATACAAAACAAACTATAATACCACTCAAAATCTAAAAATAAATAATTGTTTAAAAAAACATAAAAACCGCCTTCAGAAAAAAAGCACTAAAAATTTAAAAAAAGTTTATACCTTGCTTAGGAGAAAGTAAATATAAATGGACAATATTTTACGTTAGTGTCATTAAAATTTTTACAATAATTAGCTATTTTTGGAGTCGGTGCCAGCGAAAGCAAGAAAAACAAAAAGATAAAAACAATAATGAATAACAATAATACATAAAAATCATGTTACTGCTTACCTACAATTAATGCTAGAAACATGTTTCAACAAAACTGAAACATACAGATGATACGCCGATCCTATGCTAACTGTAAATCGTTTACTGCGCGATGCAGCCTACAAACTGACACTGTAGTGCCAGTGATATGCCTGGATGACCAATAAGGCTGAGCCACAGATTAAAATACTGTTAATTTGTTTCCCTAAGCTGTCTCCTGCAATAACACTACCTGGCTCACGGCATGCTGTAAAATATTGGGAATTTTTGTTCGTACTCCCCGTTTCGCCTCTAACACCAAAAGAAGTTCAGTAATTCAATCTTCGTGATGTGACAGCCGGCACCGACTCGAAAAATAAATAATTAATGTAAAAATTTCAATGTCAGTAATGTAAAATATTGTCCATTTAGATTTACTTTCTCCTAAGCAAGGTATAAACTTATTTTAAAATTTTTAGTGCTTTTTTTGAAGGCGGTTTTTATGTTTTTTTAAACAATAATTTTATTATTTTCACTCTTTAAGGCTGGTTTATGGTCTACATTATCTGTTTAGTTGGTTCTGCAGCTTCAGTTCGTCACGTATATGACTGGAAGCTGTGGTATCGGTTGCTGCATTAAGCCCGTTCTTCATTTACCAAAGTGACTAACTAGAATTTGACGAATTCTAAGATAGCTTACAATTTCTTCAAAGCACTTCTGATGACTAGTTGAGTCAATCCGGTTGCTGCACTTCGTCAGATGAGACATAAAATTAGGGAGTATCCCATAACTTTTGGCACTTCAGTGCATTTCAGTAACTTCTAAAAAACAAATATACCACAAGATGCTTAATAAGAATGATGTTTGGCATTTCTCATTCAAAGACAAGTGTTTCATACATTTTCATTCTCTACTACTATGTAATATACCTCAAATTAAATTCTTCAAGAGCTCAGAAGACATTAATGAAACAAAACGGTGTTCTAAAAATTTGTATATCATGGAAAATGTTGTTTAATGTCTAAGACATACTTTGTACTGCTGGTATAATAGCTGTATTACTGTTTGCAGTAGACAGTCTTAAACACTTCAGTCACATAAGAGACTTGCATAGTACTTGGGATGTCACCAGTTTTACATGACCTTTTAGTAGTCAAAATGTCCATTTAAAATTTTAATAGTTTTAAATCAATTCATGTAACAGTAAAAAAAAAAATGAAAAAATGTAATTAGTTCTCTGGAGACAAAAGACACTGAGTTATATTTGATGTATTCAAAAGATGACGTATGGAACTGAATTTTTGAAATCAAAGAAGAATTTGAAGCAACATAAAATGGCACAGAATCCCAACAAGAGATACAGGTAAAATTTCTGCTTCTTAGTAATATTTTAGCTACAAAAAGAGAGACTAAATGAGTTAGCTACCAGACAGAAAGTAAAGCCAAAACAAAACAAAATAAGGAATAGTACGGAACCTGCCTATAATAGAGAATTTAAGAGGTTGGTAACACAAGGATACGACAGAGTTCAGAGTGAGCAAGGCAGTAGTGAACACTTATAAAAACTAAGCAAGGAATTAATAGCAGCAAATAAGAAAGCTAAAGAAAGGTTGATGAAGATTATAATTATTAGTGATGTATATAGAAAATTCAATGGCTATGATAGGAAACGGAGGGTAAGAGTAGGTATTCAGACAATTATTTATATGGACCTAGAAGAAGTTACTGAGGATTTAAAACGGGCAGAGATATTAAGTAACTGGTTGGATGCACACATTAAGGACTGTGATTCAGAAATGGGAGGGTGTAAATCAATGAACTTTTGACACTATTACAAATGAGCTTATCAGAAAAAAAAGTATGTGCAATTCATTTTGAGGATAGTATTAAGGGAATAATAAAACTACAAAAACCTAAATGTGATGGTGTAGATAATATTCCTACAGATGTCTGAAACATAGTAGAAAGAATACAACATTGTACTTCATCTCAAAATGTTATTTACATTGAGTCTGTATATTTGCTGCTTATCAGAGAACTGGAAAAATGTAAAAGTAATACTGGTCCAATGAGGAGTGACAGATGAGTTGAAAAATTCAAGTGAATCAGTTTGACATCAGTGCTAGTTAAATTAATGGGGAGATTGATATGCAACCAAATCAGAAGTGTCTGTGGGGAAAGAAGCTAGTATTCAAATTGACAACATGATTTTAGACAAGGACATTAATGTGAATCTCAGTTAGCAGTCTACATGCAAGATATTTTGGATGAAATAGATAAGTGATGGCAAATTGGTGTGAAGCACTAGATCTTTCTAAGTTAATTGACAAAGTGAGCTGTAAAATAGAGGTAAATAAGGTAAAAGCCATTGAAGAGGATGAAAAAGTAATTTCTTGCATAGAATCATATATTTTATTTCTATAAGGTGTTTTTTTGTCACAAGCCATTATCTCCCTTCATACATAACCAAAATGTATGAATAACGTCTAAAGCTTATGATATCCACTTTGGTTACATAATATTTTAAGAAAGAAATTTTTTGGAATTCGACCCTTAGAGAGTATTTATATATTTTTGTAAAAAAATTTTGATCCGCAAACCACAAATCCCTATATACCTTAAAAATTTCAGTAAACAAGGTATCATTTTTAAGACTAAGGTCTCTGGTTTGGTGACATTATATTTTAAGAAAGAAATTTTTTGGAATTTGGCCCTTAAAGGGCAAAACAATCAATATTTCTACAATGCATTTTTGTGTCAAGGGCCATTTATCTCTCTTGATATCTAACTGATATAGGTAAATGAGGTGTCATTTTAGAAATCATGGTTACCGCTCTGGTTAGAACATATTTTAAGAAAAGAATTTTACCCTCAAAGGGCAAAAGTATTATTATTTCCATAACTTATATATATATATATATTATCACAAGCTATTTATTTCCCTTTGTGAGACCTAAACATTCAGTGGGGTCGTACCCATGGAGGAAGGACCCATGGTCGAACCCAATGTTCTGTCTCAGCTTTAACCGTGATCATTGCCTTGCATATCTTCAGCTCTAGCTTTACTAATTTAACCTGGTCACCACTTAGCTTGATAAAACCCCCAACTAAAGAAGGGTAATAGATAATAATGTTCACAAGTCTATTGCTGGTAAATACTCAATATATTCTTCAACTGTAAGCAAAGTAAAAAACTGAAATGGCATCAGACAATGTTTCTGTAGATAAAGTCGCAAGTTCGATTAACTGATCGAGCCAGACCAAACCCCATTGTCCAAAGTACAACTAACTGATATTAGAAAGCAGATAAAATTTTGTCACACGCACCTAAAGTTCAACTTGCCTGTGCGACGACTGACACTTCAGTTACGCCACCGCGCCTCAAGATGTAAAATGCCGCCTCAGAACTAAATAGTTGCTTTCTAACTGAACAAGCCTACATTGTGCCAAAATGGAGCATGGTTACGCTCATACTATCCTTGGCCGACTGAGTGATGCCTACATCGAGCCACACGGTAGCATAGTAGTGCTCTAAATGAAACTTGTTGGCCGACTGCAGGAGGGCGAGGATAAATCTGGGCTAATATTTATAGAAATATCCATGGGAACGCAAGATTTTCTGTTTCACCTCTAGAATGGTCTGGTAATCTGATCATATATCAGCTCTCACACTTATAAATTTGCATCAGATATTTGATCTTGACGATTAGAAATATTCCTATCACTCAAAAATTTTAAGATCTTGTAAAAAGCATCAATTTTAATCGTAGTAATTTTTTTTTTTTTGTAGCTTTTATAGTTTAGCTGTAAAAAAAATCATTTTCTAATATTCCCTTAAACTGTTAATAACTTCTACAATTTCATAGTTATGAAACTGAAACAACTTACATTTTATTCCTAACTGAATTCTCTTTCATCTGATATCAATCAAGGTATGTTTACTATTTCCAAAAAGGTGAAATAAAATCCATAAACCAAAAACATACTCTGACTAATTTATATTTTCTTAGCTCTTGAAGTTATTGAATATATCAATCTGAAAGTAGCTTTAAGCAAATCTACATATTCAGAAACACCCATTGTGCAAATTTGAAGTGTCTAACGACCTTCTTCGATTTAACTATGAATTTTTACTAAACATCACTCCTGGTGAATGCTTGAGGCTGATGCAACAGAAAATACTATCTCAAAACTATAAAAATCTGATTTCTAGCTTGAATAAACTTAGTAACTGACTTTAAAAATGATATGCAATTCTATTCAATTTAACTCATGGTTCTGAGAACAAATTTCGTTGCGCATTCACAAAATTTTTAGGTTACCTGACACCTTGATATATAACCAAAATCGAGAAATGAGGTACCGGTATTATTTTAGGGACTAAGTCTCCACGTTGGTCACATCATATTTTAAGAAATGGATTTTCAGAATTTGACCCTTGAAGGGCAAAAGTATCATATTTACATAATGTTTTTTTGTTTTTTTTTGTTTTTTTGTTTTTTTTTTGTTTGTCACAAAGCCATTTATCTTAATTGCTATCTAACCGAAACCGAGAAATGAGATATTATTTTAGAGATTAAGGTCTCTGCTTTGGTCACATTATATTTAGAAAAATAATTTTTCGGAATCTGACTCTTAAAGGGAAAAATAACATTATTTCCATAACATGCCATTTATCTCCCTTGATACCTAAACGAAATCAAAAAGATTAAGGTCTCCTTTCAGGCAAAATTATAAATTACGAACGACATTTTTAGGAATTTGACCTTTGAAGGACAAAAGTATTAATTGTGAAAGTTGTGCGTATGAGATAGTTCAGAACCAAGACGCTAGATAGCAGCAGCACATATCACAGAGATATTAATAAACTGCTTCACTGGCGTCACTTTCTTTAAGGGGGGTTTAGACGACCGGACCTGACCTGATAAAACGGGTGCTCCGCCCCTCCGACCAGAGAATACGTGACGTGTAAACGCAGCACCGGACCAGATGTGGGCGGGGCGACGTGCTCGGGTCAAAATACTCCCGATATCGGGGTCCCCCCACCTTTCCACACTTACAACCACGTGACCCGCGCTCCAAGTCACCCCCTCCACCTCATTGTTTATTCTTTGTCGCGGGCTTATTTGTTTAATGTGTTGTGGTGTTTGTTCATTTCACTTGATTAATTCTATTCAGCAATGGAAAAAGGAAATATATAACCGAGAAAAAGAATATATTACCAACATGCTTGAGGTTCTCAAATCTTTAAAACATTTATGGGACCCAAGCAAACGAACTGTATTTTAAATAAAGATCTAAGTAGGTAGCAAGGGTATGGGCGGCATTACACTGTAAAAGATCTTTTTCCAAGATCTTTTATAATACATTTTATCATATTTATTTTATCAAAGATATTTTATGATATTTTTTTTCAGTCCCATTACCTATATAAAATTTTTCGTCATAGTTTCCTGAAAAATGAATGAAGTAAACCTGAAAGCTTTTGCAGACGCAGTTAGTACAACTGTCACAATCTGCATTTTAATTGAAAATAAAGAAGAGAAGTAAACATATTTAGGTTAGACCGAGGATTACGAGACTTGATATGATAGGAGTTCATCAAAGTTTAGTGAAAGAGCTGCAATGTGAGGACATGACAAATTATAAAAGTTTATGGTCGATGCTGAAAAATAGGTCCAATAAATTCTTACCAAAACATTTCCATAAATTTCTACATCAGAATTATTTCTCCATGTATACTATTGATATTTTTTTAACGGTGTATGTGCCATGGGTTTTTTAGTCATTGCTGGTGGCGGAACTACACCATTCTGCAATAAAGCACACGCCCTGGTCTGCGCATCCGTCTGTTTTTACTGTATTCCAGAAACCTCCAAATACCAGTTTCTTAACACATTAATTTTCTTTTTTTTACGTCTTTTACAGTACAGCCTTCTATCATAGCACTAATTAACTTTGCGTAAGTATTCAACCTTTTTATTACTAATCGTATAGTCTACATGTTTCTGACTTTACATTTCCTTCTGTTCATAACCCAAAACAGGAGGAGATGAGGAGGGTCATGGAGTGTGCAGGGCATATACTGGCGATGAGGCATGGAAGATATTGCAGTAGTATGAAAAGTAGTTCAAGGGCAGGGAAAAGATGACCATGACCACAAGCTGGCACTCGATTTCAGTCACAAGGGTGTGGAAGATTTTCCTTTTTAGGTAAGGTTGTCAGGGATTGGAATGAGTTACCAAGGGAATGAATGAATACTTACAGAAACCTAAAAGAATTTAAGTTTAAATTTGTAGAGGGCAAATGTAGGTGGGTGCAGGATAGGGGGGTTGGTGTGTATGGGAAATTGCCCGGAGCGTGTGCTCCATTGCAATTAAATTAAAATTAAATAAAGATTTTCGTGATTTGGCAGTAATAACCAATTTGGTAACGTCCCTTGCGCCATTTTTCTTTTTTTTTACGTTTTCAGGGTGCTGAAAATCTTTTTATAATTGTATGCCAACGTCTTACAATTTATAAAAGAAATTTTATAAAAGAAATCTTTTATAAAATATGCCCCATTACCTGTAATAATATTTTATAAAATTATATTTTATCAAATACTTTTACAGTGTAATGCCGGCCTATGAAGCTCTTCTATAAATGTACAATACAATACAATACAATACAATACATTCATTTTCCATTGATCCCAATATAGAGACTGGCTCTGTGGGATGTGGAAAGTTGTCAATTACAGATAAACAGTTGCATAACAAAATAATAAGTACACCACTAGATGTACAGTCATAGTATAAGGTACATTAAACATTCCATTACAAAATAATACATACACTACAAGATGTACAGTCATAACATATATGGTACCGTAAAATTATGTAACAAACTAAATACATACACCAGGAGATGTACAGTCATAGCATACATGGTAAATTAATTATGTGAACTATATTTACACAAGATACTGGCAGTTATTTTTAGATACCTTAGAAATAAATTCTTCGACAGAGTAGAAGGAGTTGTCAATTAAAAATTCTTTCAATTTTTTCCTGAATTTATTCTTATCATCTACTAGACATTTAATATGTGTTGGGAGCATATTGAAGATATGTATCCCTGAATATCGGACCCCTTTTTGAACAAATGACAATGACTTGTAAGTCTTGTGAAGATCATTTTTACTTCTAGTGCCATAATTGTGTATTTTACTATTTGTTTCAAACAAAGTATAATTTGTGACTACAAAGGACATTAATGTGTATATATACTCAGAAGCTAATGTTAAAATCCCTAACTTCTTGAACAGCTCTCTACATGAAGTTCTATTGCTAACCCCACACATAATTCTTATTACACGCTTTTGGGCTCTGAACACTTTGTCTCTATGGGTAGAATTGCCCCAGAATATTATTCCATATGACAATAAGGAGTGAAAATAAGCAAAATAAACTAGCTGTCTCATACGGAGATCACCTAAAGCTGAAATTGTACGAATTGCAAATGTGGCTGCTCCCAATCGCTTTAGTAAGTCAGAAACATGTACTTTCCAATTTAAATTATGATCAATATACAAACCTAGAAATTTCACACTATGTACCTCTTGAATGGACTGGCCTGCACATTTTATGTCTATGTCAGGTGTTAATCTGTGTGATGTACTGAATTGCATATACTGAGTTTTATCAAAGTTTAAAGACAAGCCATTAGCTGTAAACCATTTATTAATCAGTTCAAATACATAATTTGAAATATATTCTGTAGATAAATCTGGAGTGTTTTTAATTCCTATGTTTGTGTCATCTGCAAATTGGACAAATTTTGAGTTTTTAGATGAAACACAGGGTAGATCATTTATATATATTAAAAACAATAGTGGCCCCAATATAGAACCCTGAGGTACTCCACATCTGATTAATTTCCACTCAGAAAACAGTGGACCTCTTAAGGCAGCCTTAAAATTCTCCATTGACACTTTCTGTTTTTCTATTTAGAAGGTAAGAACTAAGCCATTTATTAAACAATGCCATCTATACATAATACTTAAGTTTTCTGTATCAGAATTTTATGATCTACACAGTCAAATGCTTTAGATAAGTCACAAAAAAATTCCCACAGGGATTAATTTATCATTTATTCCTTCTAAAATATTGTCAGTGAATGCAAATATAGCTTGTTCTGTTTGAATGACCCTTTTGAAAACCAAATTGTGATTTGGTTAGAATATTATTATTTTTTAGATGTTCATAAACTCTATTGTACATTGCTTTCTCAAAAACTTTGGAGAAGGCTGTTAGTAATGAAATTGGTCGGTAATTCGATACGACTGCCTTATCTCCCTTTTTATAGAGTGGTTTCACTACAGCATACTTAAGCCTTTCTGGAAAGTACCCTCAAGTAAAGATATATTAAACAGATAACTTAGTATATTACTTAATTCTGTGGAGCACAATTTCATTAACCTGCTGGAAATCCCATCATAACTACTTGAGTATTTGCTCTTAAGGAATTTGATAATTTTTCTTATTTCCTTCTGGAGTAGCTAATTTTATAGACATAGAGTTAAATTTTTCTTGGAAGCCTTTTTTGACAAAATCCATACTGTGTGTCACGGAGCTATTAGCAGACAACTTATCAGCAACAGATAAAAAATGTTTATTAAAATTATCAGCAATGAGAAATTAGATTCTACTGAATTTTTCTTTGACAAAAATATCATTACTTGTTTGGTTACTCTTTCCTGATTTCCTTTTTTACAATGTCCCTTATTGTTTTAATTTTATTTTCAGAATCATGAATTTTATGTTTGTAATACATACTTTTAGATTCTTTAATAACCTTTTTTCAGTATTTTGCAGTTACTGTTTGTAATGTGTTTTAACATTAGCATTCTCACTGTTCCTAGAGCCAATATACAACTTCCTTTTATTAACGCATGATGTTCTAATGCCAATAGTTATCCAAGGCTTTTGTTCTTTTTGAGAAGCACGACACTTTTTCAAGGGGAAGCAACTTTCAAAGAAATTTAATACAATGTTACTAAAAATGTTGTATTTTTCAATCCATACCTTGAGCACTGTATACCTGTTCCCAGTTTGTGGTATTCAGGCACTTTCTAAAACAAGTAACTGACTCATCATTTATTACACGCTGAAGTTTAAAGACATTACTCTTAGTGCTAGTTCCTATTGAAGTGTTGATGGTTAATAACTGGGCATCGTGATCCGAAAGTCCATTGATGGATGGCTTGATGGTATAACTGAATTTTGAGGTATCTAGGAAAACATTGTCTATAGCTGAGTGACTATTATTCATTATTCTAGTTGGAAAAATTAACTACCTGAGTTAAATTGAATGAACTGACTAATGATTCTAACATGACTTTACAGGGTAAGTTATTTAGAAAAATCTACATTAAAATCACCACATACGACTATATTGACTTCTTTTCTGCTTAAAAATGTTAATAAGAGTTCAAACTGATTCATAAAAACAGAAAAGTTTCCCGATGGTGCTCTATATACTGTTACTATTATGAAAATTTCCATTATTAAAACATAGCTGTGTAGCACAGGCTTCAAAATGTTGGTCAACACAATATTTGCTAATACTTATATCCTCAAAACTATAACTATTTCTAACATAAGTGACAACTCCTCCTTTCTCCAAGTTCGTTCTACAATAATGAGAAGCTAAATTAAAATCAGTTACATTTGACATACCTATTCCTGCAGTTATATGGTGTTCAGACAAGCATAAAACATCAATTCTATTGATATCATTTAATTCATTTATGTGGACTAGCAATTCATCCACTTTATTTGCTAACCCTCTGATATTCTGATGTAATAAATTAATTCCTACACAATTTTTAATTTTGGTATCTGAAAACTCATTATTGTTTAAACTAATTTCCTTCAAAACTCTCTGCCTAATACATGATCCTAATCTAAAAAAGGAGCTGCCCTAACACCATTAACAACAGGTATCTTTTCATGTGAATTTGTGGCCCCAATTAATTGTTTTGCTATGAGATCAGAAAGAACCCCCTTCCCTCTACTATTGAGGTGTAGGCCATGCCTAGTATAATCCCACCTATCAATAGCATCTACAGGTACCAAGCCCATGCCAGAGCCAATATCAGACATGAAATACCGTTCCAGTTCCAGATTCACTCGCCTCACAGCAGAGTTCATCTGTGGCCGATCATAGCGTCTCAAGACCGACATCACACTGACCCGAGTGTGGCACGTTGCTTCTGCTATTTTCTCCAGGTCATCTGTGATACTATACCTATCATTCCTGCCCAAACTATTTCCCGCTCCTCCCACTATCACTACATGATCCTCATCTGTGAACTCCTTACACAAAGAACCTATATCTTCTACTACTTGACCAAGACTAGCACTAGGTTTGAAGAAACTCATGACCTGGAAACCTGATCCTAATTTTTCCTGTACCAATGGCCCAACACCTCGTCCATGGCTACTACCTAGCAGCAAGACTTTCTTTTCCTCTAATCCCTGCCTACCAGCCTTAACCACACAGTTTTTCCTACAAGTCTGCTGCTTTTTACCTACACCTACAACTACAGAAGGCTCATCCCTGTCTAACTCTGGCAACAGGGCAAACCTATTTTTCACCCCAACAACAAAAGAATCAGAAGCCCTTCTTGTTCTAATTGCCCTTTTCCCTGTCACCAGTTCCCAACCATCTCTGTTTCCCTCCCTGCGCAGCCTATCCAACTCCTTTCTAGCCTCTATCAGTTCAGCCTGAAGGGCACTAATCCTTTCCTCCTGCTCCAATATCTTCCTACTTTTGAAACAATCTTTACAAAACCATGGGAGAGCCTCCTCAATTTCCCCAACTTCGACGCCACTACAAATCGCTCCCCAATGAAACCATTTCTCACACCCTTCGCAAAAAATTCCAACCCTCAAAAATCTACGGCAATGTCCACACTTTTCACTCATGATTACAAGAAACTAACAACAACAAAGTACACAATACGAGAAACAAAATTTGTTGAACTTAACCTTACAAAAAATCTGCTAAATTAATTCACAAGTAACCTTTATCTAAATATATTTTCGCTCTATAACAAAAATCTGAACTTAAGCCGAGTGTTCAAAAATGTAAACAAACACAGAAAGTAAACACGGAACAGACCAAAGCACTAAATCACAAATAAATCTTTTTTGCACGAATAAAAACACTCACTAACGCTCACAGTAGTAAAATGTATTACAATTTAGAGTTTCGAATTACTATTACAATAAAAAATAACTATTAACTATATTTATTTATAATTTAAATACACACGTTCGTGCGGTACGTGTTTCCACGGTATTCCTACAGAAACATTAGGCCGTCTGCGACCTTAAAAGATCTTAAAAAAAGTTAGAAAACATGAGGAATTGAACATGAGAATCTGAAAATCTGGGCGTGACAATATGCACACCAACAATCTGTGAGAGCTGACATAGACAGTTTCCGAAGAAAAAACGGACCGGGGACATCGGACCGGATAACTGGTCGTGTAACGATCGACCAAGGGAAAATCTGGTAGAGTGGTGGGGGAACCCTTTATCGGGTGCCCGTTTTATCGGGCCCGTTTTTTCAGATCCGGTCCGGTCGTCTAAACCCCCCTTTATGTATCTATTACACTAAACAATTGATACATTAAGGTGGTTCTTCTTTCATCCTGTTACAAACCACCTATTTTACTATTCATTGTATTCATCTTGTCATGATCATCTTGTAATTCTTAAAAGGTAGAAATAAATAAATTTGAGTTAGAAATGCAGTGTCAAAAGAAGTGGATGTGAAAATGGGAGTGCCACAGGGTAGTGTATTGGGACAATTGCTGTTCATTATTCAAATGAATGACGAGTTGCTTGTTGAAGACTTGAAATGTAATTATATTGGCATGATATTTGATAATAAGTTCAACTGGGCAGGTATTAGTAAAGGTTTCAAAATCCTTCATTTATTGGATAGAGTAATGAGGGAATGTACTAGAAAAGTGAGGGAACTGGGTTACAAAACTTTGGTCGGACAGTTGCTTGTAAATGTTGGTATAGTGTGGAACCCATATTTTGAATATCAAATACAGGAGTTGGAAAGGGTTCAAAGAAGGTCTGCCAGGATTTTCTCTGAAAATTACTGCAGAAAACAATCAGTAACTGATTTGATAAAGGAGCTAGAATGGAATTCATTGGAAGACGGAAGCAGGGTTTTTAATTGTGTCCTGGGAGTGTATGAAGCATATATTGTTGATGAAGCATGGGAAAATGTTGGTAGAACAATTAAGAGTTATGCATGGTAAGGAGAAGATAGCTGTGACCTCAAGCTGGCTCTCAATTTGAGGCTAAGGGATTAGGATAAAAATTTCTTTTGTTGGTAAGGTATCAGGGATTGGAATAAATTAACAAGAGAAGTGATGAATAATTTAACGAAAACTCTGAAAGAATTTATAATTTAAATTTTTAGAAGCAAAAGTAGTACAAGGAGGGCAAAAATGAGTGTGTAGTGAAATTGCCACTGGAGCATGCACTCCATCACAAATTAAGCATTCCTGTCTGGGCATCCAAATTTGGGTTTTCCATGGTTTACCCAATCCCCCCAGGGTAATACTGAGATGCTTTCTTCAAAAGGCCAAGGCTGAATTTCCTTCTGTTCCTTGCATCCCCCAGCCTTTCCCTCCTCTAATGACCCCAGCCTCGATGTTAATGAGGCGTAAAGCCACAAGCCAAAAAATTATATTAAATTAATTACAATCTATGTGGATATAAATTGTACACAAATATTTTATATTTCTTCATTTGAAATAAATATAATCTTGTAAACTACAAACTACCATTCCAGAAAATGGGTCTGGCATACATTTATTTTGTGAAACGCTGTTATTATGTGGCAGATGGCTTATTGCTAGTGCAAGTTTTATCATCTATGGGGTAAATGTTACTTTGCTTGTGAAATATATATCTACTGAAATGCAAAGTGACAACTACCCCCTCATTTGCCTATATAATCGTAGAAACCTGCCTAAATGTCATAATCATAATGGCTGGCACATCAGGTGCAACATTTGAACTTAGCCCACTACACCTACCAATCACCAGTATGGTGGCTCTTTAATACAGCAAAACTTTCTGGTTTGGACCAAACTAATTGGTCAATAGTTTTTGAACTTCAGTTAAAATTTGTGGTTATCAACACCGTTTCAAAATTATAATTTTTTCAAAGGGTTGGAAGAAGAGTAACAGTTGAGTTTTTGGAGCTTAGGCCACGCTTCCTCATAGTTATAAAATATTGTTCGAACGAAGGTATTAAACATATAATGCATTTTCAATTATTAAAGCCAATAATTATACCATGTCACAATTATTTAATAAGGAGCTTGGTGGGTGAGTGTAACACTTTGGACATGGATGTTGGAGGATATGGGTTCAAATCCCCATGTGGCCATCAAAATTTGGTTTTCATGGTTTCCTGAAATCACTCCAGGCAAATACCACAATGGTTCCTTCAAAATGCCTTGCCTGAATTCCTTCCCATTCCTTGCCTATTGTCGTTTTCCACTTCTAATGATCTATTTAATGGCATCACAGAATAAAGGCTCCTCGTCTTCCTGGTTCTAGATTGTTAATTTTATTGAGGTGGGTGATTTGCCAAGAAAAATTCTCTTATAGTGACGCTTTGGCACAGCTCGAAACTGACTGCTGAGACCTTCCTGGCTGTTATTTTCTGGTTACTCTCCTAGTACTGCTCCTGGGCCAAGACTGCTCTTCTACTTCTCTATTCTAAACTGATAATTGGTAAGCCTGAAAGCTGCTTAAATTGCATAATATTTTTATGAAGAACTGCTGGATACCTAAGAACGCACAACAAGACAGCACAATGCAGTATTGAAAGTAAAAAATATATAGAGCTTTTTGTAGCCAAACAGCAATTCATGCATGGGTAAGGACACCATTATGTTATATCTTTTTACTACCAAATGGCTGAAATTTCTATACTGCCTTCCTGCTTCATCATGGTAATATTTGTATCTTCCAGTGGCGTAGCTAGCGTGGGTGACATCCGGGGCGGATATCGATGGTGTCACCCCTTGAAAACTGAAAGCCAGTTGAGTATAATATATCATCTTGTACGTGTAAAATATGATATTAATAAAACAAAATTAAATAAAATTTATTGTTATTAAAAATAATAGTTAGTAAAATTGAAAGATTAACAACATTTAAAAGATATACAAATAAAATAAAAACAATTGCTTTCACAATCCCCTCTTTGTAGCTTTAACAACTGCAAACCCGTAAATCACATTTTCAAAATTAAAAATTTGATTTACTTCATGTTCAATAATTAATATGGCAAGATTTTAGCCACGTGTTGATCACTGGTGATGGAAAATGGTTTTAGATTAATTTTAACTCCTCTGAAGATCGGGCGTCACTTGCCTGATACTGTTCCGCACCGACACGTTTCTTACTACTTGGCGCTCACTCGATTGAAGCTTGTCCAAAGGACACGGCATGTCGTACGACACTCGGCCGTCATTGGATTGGTTTATGTTTTGAAGGTGTGGACCAGTGTCGGTCTGCTGGATGTGGAGATGCGCATAGAGAGAGTTCGGAAATTTCCCTTCCCTTACGATCAGATGTTGTTTTCATGTTATTGTTGGTCTTAAAACAAGTGTATTTTTTTCATCCATGTTCATAAGATGTTCTTAACATTTAGAAATTGTTGTAGCATCTTCGCATTAATAAATCAAAACTTTGCCAGAGTTGAAGATCAATTACAGCCGAGATCTGCATTTGTAACGGGGACCTTCCACACCCGAATATCACGCCGTAACCAGACACAAGACTAATCTACAAGTACAGAAAAATATGTATTCAAACACATAAAAGTTGATTCGTGTTTTTTGATAGAAAAAATAGATGGTATAGAAAAAAAGTATGTTCATTGTATCATGTTTCAAACTTATTTTTCATTACACCTGCATTCGGACTGGTGACTCAAATGACTGCGTGCGATTTGGATACTGAAGGTCCCGGTTCAAATCCCGGACTCGACTGTAATTTTTGCGGGCTTAAAAATTGACATTTACCTCTGGCAATGGTTTTATTTGTTAATACGAGGATTATAGGACGCTCCGTGTTCGAATTTCACGTTAATCTGTAGGTCTCCTTTCGAAGTTAGGTGACTACTATATAGGTGCACTGCGAGTTTCCTAATAAGAAACTCTGTGACTAGAACTTTGAGATAACATGAAATTATTATATTTATTATACAAAATTTTTACGCCCTAAATTTAAATTAAAATATGTTATAACCTCATTCTTTACTAAAAAAAATACTGAATGAATCGAAAAGAATCTCAAGCAAAACAAACACGTCAAGTGCGAAGTGATTGACATTTCATTGCGATTGCGTTGAAATCTTTCATTCTGGTACAGTGTGGTAATGATTTGTTAATACTGCGCTGGGATACTATTTTGTACATGAAAGATCAACCAGATCGGTGATTACATGAGTCAGATAAAAAAGTATTTTAATGTACTTTCGTACCAAAACTGTGCAAAATAAAGTACAGTATAATAAAGTAAGGTGTCAAATCTACCTGTCATCCCCAACACTGATTCCTTGTAACAATCACTTAAAAACGTTAAAAGAGACTAAAGACCGAGTAGGAACACGGGCGAGCTATGGAAAATTGTGGACGCGAGGGGGCGAGCTGCCACTCGGCCGACTGTCGGTGCGGTGAAGGTACAGACCAGTATTGGCAAAGAAGAGCTCGACCTTTACACGTAGCAACTGATACACACACTGGCGCAAATTAAAATGCCAACACCCAGGCGGTGTTGTGAAAAATAAATGAAATTTGGCCCCAAGTATGCCCACATGAAGAGTATTAAATGATTTAAAATTGAAAGTTTTTCATATAATAATATGAGAACTACGGTGCTATCTATTATGTAAATTGCTATTTTTTTATATTTTTTTTTTAACGTACTAGTGGCGAACAGTGTGGTGTAACATAACACTTTGTTATCCACGAGTTCTTGTTGGGTAAGTATGCCCAGGCGAAGAGTAACAACTCTCTACACTCAAATGTCTAACTGTGAGAGAGATCGGAGAAATGAAGTGTTATAAAAAGGTGCATCATATCGTGAAATCTCCCAAAGGATTGGCCGTAATGCATTATCGGTATACAGACTTGTTACACAGTGATGAAAGAAAGCTCTAATACTCCAGGTCTATACAGATGGATAACCGCCAAATTGTGTGGGTAGCAGCTGCTGGCAAATGGTTGACTGTAGGCCAGATCCAAGCAGTGGTTACAGAGAGATTCACCCCCCTCACTGGACGATTGAAAATCAATTGCTTGAAGCTGGAGTACACTCTGTGACCCCTATGCAATGTGTCCCATTAATTTGATTTCATTGCCAGCATCATCTAACCTGGCGTAATGCAAAAAACAAAAGTATAGGTGAATGGCGTATATTTGCGTTTAGAGACGAGTCTCGATTCTGTCTGTGGCAAAGTGATAATTCACGACATGTTCGGAGGCGTATTGGAAAACGGCTTACCTGCTGTGATTTCAGAACATCACACAAATGCAGTCACCGGTGTCATTTTTTGGCGGCAATCAGATTCGACAGCATGACTGAGTCGGCTGTTGTTGAAGGCACAATGACAGCCCACCACAATGTGTACGGGGTACTGCATCTTATTGTAATACCCTTCAAGTTCACCATTCAAATCGCATCTTACAACAAGATAATGCCCGTCCTCATATTGCGGCCATCGTTACACAAGCCTTGCAAGGAGTTTCGATCACAATTTGAACAGCACAGTCCCCAGATTTGCATGTCTGGGATACCAGGAGTAGACACTTGAACACATGGTGACCCAGCACAAACTGCGCAACAACTGACTGTAAAAGACATACAGGTGTAAAGAGAAATACCCCAAGAAGACATTCGAAACACTTGTTGATTCAGTGTTAGCAAGGATCCACGAATGTATTGGTGCTCAAATAGGACGCATATCTTACTGAAAACTGTATCTAAAGGTAATAACTTAGCCTGATCCATTTCCACTTGTTATCATTTCTTCTGGGTATTGCCCTGGATATATCTTCAAAGTTTCCTATAATTCTACCATTCCTGTATGCATGGTGAGATTCTAATTTTTGCCAGTGTAGCTATAGGGGGACCATAATATTTCACTATAAATTTAAAAAAAATCGGAAACTACCCAATCATTTGTTGTTGAAACGTTAACATAGGTTGTATTTAAATGACTTCGCAAGGGATACCGAGAGGAAAATTAACAGAAGTGGCTTGATCCAAGTAGAATCAATTCCAGACACAGATGGGGTTCCGTCGGTGCAAACCCAGAATCCTGGTCCCACACATCGTGAGACCCTGGGAGAGACTGTATAGTCAGAGAATCAACTCTACATTAAGTTCCTTCATAAAAATTGAACAATAAATGCAATATAAAAACAACGCAATTTTTTTTTTTTTTTTTTTTTAAAAACGGCTTAGTTAATATAAGAACATGTCTTTGCGATATCTGCCGACTTTACATGAAGTACTTCACAAGTGAAGTATTTTACTATCCGCCTAAGATACAAGTAACTACAGACTTCTAAATATGACATTGTATATACTGAAGACCGTCTTCACGTGTTAATTTTACATTTCTAACGCCGCTCTGTAGTAGGGTTGTTGTGGATGTGCGGATGTTCAGTGGTTGACATCCGCGGATGCGGATGTTTTGCGGAAGTGGATGCCGATGTGGAAAATAAATTTATATTTATTTAGATTTTAATATTTTACCACAAATAAATTTAAATCAATCTTTTTTTCATAAGTAAATTCTATTTCCATATAATACTGCCATATTGATTTATTTAGCCTTATGTTTCAACAAAAAAAAGTATGGGATGATTTCACAAGTGAATTAAATATAATTACGCACGCGTCTAAAAACCAGTATTCGTCATATGAACTTAGCGGAGTGCGTACCTAGACTAAATCAATCGTCAAGCACAACGCTCGCTATTTTTTTTGGTCTTATAACTATACGCCTCTTCGACGTGAAGCTCATTAGAGGCGTGAAAAGACTGGGGCTAGGAACGGGAAGGAATTCGGCCATGGTCTTTTAAAGGAAGCATTTGCCTGGAGTGATTTGGAGAAGCCATGGAAAACCAAAATCTAGATTCCCAGACGGGGATTCGAACCAGCGTCCTACCGAATGCGAGGCCAGGCCGTTACCGCCTACCCGCACGCTCAGTTCCATGCTCGCCACCCACCTTTCCTCAGCTCTAGTGTACAGAGATCCGATTTTCGATAAAAGAACCTTTGATGGTCAGCGAAAGCCGTTACAGGTTCCTTTCAATTAACTCAATATTTCTTTAACAAAAAGTAATAAGATCATTATACGTTTTAAATTAAATACAGACTGTAAAATAGTGATAATTTCATGTGCTCTAAAAATTCCAGTCACAGTGTTTCTTATCAGCCGCGCAGTGCACCTCTATCGTTGTCACCTATTTTTAAAAGGAGACCTACAGATTAACGTGAAATTCGAATCACAGTGTGTCTCAGAATCTTAGCATTAACAAATCAAAGCTTTGGCCAAAGGTGAATGACAATTTTAAGACCAATGAAAATTACAGCCGAGACAGGGATTTGAACAAGGGACTTTCAGTTACCCCAATCGTATGCCTTATCTATCTGATTCAAGAGACAAATCTGGATGTAATTACAAATAAATATTCAAACATAGTAAAATCAACGTATTTTTTTCTATATAATTTATTTTTGCCATCCCAAAACACAAATGTACTTTTATATGATTTAATAGATATTTTTCAGTACTTATAAATTTATATGCTTGCGGCGTTTGATTCGGGTATGGAAGGTTTGCGGTTCAAAATCCGGGTCTCGGATGCAATTTTTACAGGCCTTAAAATCAACCTTCACGTCTGACAAAGCTTTGATTTGTTAATTTGAACATACAAGGACTCAACCTAAATTTTACGAACATCTGATGAACCTGAAGTGAGGCAGAAAAAAAAGACACTTTTCTAAAGCAACCAGTACGCCAAAACATTTGGTCGTAAAGGACCAGAAATTTCTGAACTGTTTCTATAGGATTCTCCATATCGATCATCTCGACATTGGCTCGCAAAGGCAAAAATTAAACCAAACCAATGATGGCCGACACACGGTGCGGTGTCGTTTGAAGTTTTTTCAATCGAGTGAGGGATAACAATAAGAAAAGTGTCGGTAGGTGACAGCGCGGGCTCGGCGCCATATAGTGTAGCTCGACGTTTACTTTACATGCAAGTTCAAACTAGTAAATTCGTCACTTAGGTAATAACACCGTTTAGTTCATTATTCCTTTTATTGCAAGATCGTCAGAAAACAACCACTTTTTTGTTAGCTAAGCGACGATGGGGAGAATCTGGAATAAAGAATAATGTATATTGCAATGTAAACAAAATATCCGCAATACATCCGCATTAAAAATTGCGGATGCGAAAGCGGATGTAGGATTTCACGCGAAAGTTCCGCACTTGCGGATGCGGATATCCGTTACATCCCTACTCTGTAAAATATAAATAAAAATGTTGTAAACGGCTTGAATGTTCGTTCAGTTTGATCAGGAAAAAAAGTTCGACATCCCTGTCGATTTAAGGAATACATCTGTATTTGACACAGAGGTTACCCATAGTACAAATTTTCTTCTTCTCTAAATTTATTATGGAAAATTCATAGGGAATCATACGCTTATTTATTTCATCGCGATCATATTTGCAGATTCTCGATCAGCAGAAAGCATAGCAAACTTACATGAACCTAGAATTTAAGTGCTTACTAATGTTACGATTTCGCTAGCAAGATACGCGGTTCCGACCTTTTTTTATTTATTTATTTAAATGGCTTTCGGCCTTATCAGCCACACAGCCAAGTTCTTTGCGTTTTATCACAATTTACATTTCATTACTTTACAGTTCTATTTACATAGTTTAACAATTTATAGTTCATTTCCTTTACAGTTTTAAATATATATAATTTACATTACAGTTCTATACGCAACAGTTACGGTTCCGACTGTTTTAAACACATGCTTTACAAAAACTGATTACCAACGACGGATGATACCATCAACGAACACTAGGATCCGTTCGGATTGATTTGAAACCTGACAGTATTGCTAGTTTAATACACAGCATGCACTAGCATAAATTCGAACATGATACGATTTCATTTCGAATATAGGTGCACTGTCGATAATAGGCAGGTACGCAGAGTGTAAATCGGAAAACGCGAAATGTACTCAGTCTGTACATCACGAATCTGTCAGATAATAAATTAAAAAATTACTAGAAAAAACTTCAAAGCACTTGTAAATCTCAGCTTGAAAGCTAATGGAATTATAAATAAGCAAAACAATTTTGAAACCCAGACTAGGCATACGCTTGGTTTTCATTTCCAAAGGAAAATCTAACATTTTTCTCTAAATATTTTCGAGGATTTACAATTAAACTGTCTAACTACTATGATTTTAGCAATTATATATAAACTTTAATTTTAAAACTTCCTCTTTTTATACAAGAAAACTTACATTATATCCACCGCCGCTTCTAACAAACCAAACAACAGTGACGGACGGGAAGCACAACAATCAACTATTTCTTGTGATTGTTGGAGCTACAGAGCGATGCCCTCTTTGTTTTAAGCGCACGATATTGCCAACAATTATATTCAACTATAACGAATGAGCACAGCCCCCTGGATCGCATTTGAAAAAGCGATAGATCAACCTAAAAACAAATATTCATAACAATAAAAGTAGACATGTTTCGACACCAAAGGATAAAAGAAGTTTATTAATTTTCTTTTTTTTCGGTGTCACACTAATTTCGATTACTATTTTCGAAATGCGGGTGTCACCCCCAAACAGGTGACACCCGGGGCGGACCGCCCCCACCGCCCCCCCCCCCCTAGCTACGCCACTGATATCTTCTCCTATGATACATCAATTCCAAATTTCCTTTGTGATCTAACATTTTCAGGCAGCTTTTTTCCTTATGTCCAGTATTGCTTTACTAGCTCTGGTTATTTCTATATTCAGAGTAGTCTATTCTTCTTTGTTGAATTTGTTTTATAATTATTTTTTTGAGCCACATTTACCATCTCCAAAAGATTCTTTCATATTTTTTTATTTTTAGTTTGCTCACTTCAGTTCTTAACTCTCATGCCATATTTTTATTTTATTTTATTATCAGATTGTGGTAAGAGCCTATGTCAGCTCCAGATTATGATTTACAATTGAGATCTCGGTTTTTGAATCTCCACAGTCTAATTTGCAGAATGTTTCTAACTGTGATGACTGATGTCTTAGCAGTTTTCATCTAGAGATCTGATAGGCAGCCTATTTTACAAGAATGATGAGATTGATTCTCGGCTGTCCGGGTGGCACCGAATCATATTTCTTGTAGCCGACATTTATTCTGTGGTCTTCTCCGAGGGCAGAAATGAGGGTCGAAATGTGGCACCACCCAGACAGCCAAGAATCAACTGGCTCTGGCCGCGGACGGCGGAAGCCTACGATTGCAATGATGAGATTATTGTGTTACCAGCAGGGTGGCAGTGTAAGCAAATGCTTTAGTTCTTCTTCCAATGGTTCCGTATAATTTCAAGATTAGGAACATCCTTGATGTTTCCTCCTACAAGCTTTTGAATGATAATCTGACTACCAGGATCAAAAGAAAAATATCTACCTTCCTAAAGAATGCTGGACTTCATCTGACGTCATCAAAAGTCTTCGAATTCATGCTTCAAGAGCTCCTCCCAGACTTTATGGCCTGCAAAAAATCCACAAAGAAAAAGTACCATTGTGCCCTATTGTGAGTGCCATAGTGCTGCCTATGTTCAACTTTGTCAAGTACTTTACAAGTATGTTAGAACCTTTTGTAGGCCATTGCTCCATTCTGTGAAGAACTTGTCTCAGTTTGTTACGACACTGTCATTTATGGTTATCTGCCAGGAACACCATGGTTAGCTTTGATGTTATATAATTGTTCATGAGGGATCTTCTGAAAGAGTCTCAGCAGATTTTTTGTCACTGTTTTAAGACCAATATTGTAGTTCTCTTTTAACATGTTCTTACCTCTGTGTATTTTACATATGTTTTACATATGGGGGAAACACTATGACGAAACTGATGGTTTGATGATGGGTTCAACCCTGTTGCCTGTAGTGTCTAATATGTATGTGGCGAATTTCAAGGAAGCACAACACTAAATCCTGTGTGTGTTTACCATTGTGTGGATGATGATATCATTGTGTGACCCCACAGTAGCAGTGAATTAAATGAATTTCTGGAAGACATTAATGGAATTCAACCAAATATTTGTTTCAAGAATGTAGAAGAAAATGGCTGTTTTACTTTCATCGGTATCCTTAAGACCAATGACATACTATGCGGATCCGGATTGCAGAATCCGCAACCGCAAACGCATAAGGAAAAACCGCATTTGGAGCTGGATGACATATAGGTGCGGAAACCGCATGCTCGAGAGTGCGGATCTTCTTGGAAGGACGGTCTATAATCCTCTACCTTCCTGGAAAGATGGTGTCGCCAGAAAAAACGCACAGTCAAGCCCTGATGGCCTCTAGGTGAGCGCTTGAGATTTATAGGTGGGCGATTAAAGACTAATTTTTCAAGCAACGCAACCTTCTAAAACTGATTTAAGAGATTGGAAAATTGCCAATCTGCCATGTGAATACGGAAAAAATTACATTTCTTTACCATATTTAGTTCCGAGTATTGTAAAATATAGACCCATTACTGCCTTCGGATGCCAGTAATGAAAATAACCGAAAAAATACTCCTTGGAGATCGACGAAACCATGAAAGATTCTTAAAGTTAAAATAAAAAACCAATGCCAGCACAGTACATACAGGTATATCCCCTTGCCGACTTTCTCAGTGGAAAATCCTAAATTAGAGTTTTTACTTAATTACCAGTTTCTCTCCGTGAAAGAATTTTCTTATTAGGATTTCGTAAGATGACTAACAAAATGGTGTATGTTCTTGCGGTGCAGAATGGGAAATCGTCAATCTTTTTTTTTAACTAGTGCTTTACGCCTCGCCGACGTCGGGGTCATTAGAGGTGGGATGTGACTGGGTACAAGGAACAGAAAGTAAATCGACCATGGCCTTTTGAAGGAAGCAACCGGACATTCGGCTGGAGTGATTTGGAAAACCTAAATCTGAATGCCCAGACTGGGATTCGAAACGGCGTACTCCCGAATGCGAGGCTAGAACGTTAACCACTCATCCACCTCGTTCGGTGGAAATTGTCAAAGTTATTCACATTTACTAAAATAGTGAATTATTTTTTGTTGATGAGAAAACCGTTTACAAATGCACCAATTATGGTATCTGGAAAGCGTATTCATATGTAGTAATAAACATTGGATATTACATATTAGCAGTTAACATTCGAAATTGAATCTACTGATGGAATGTTAAATAATTAACCGCTAATCAGTAGCTGGTAATCTTTATATATTAATGATTAATTATAAGTACTGTCCCACATTCCCGAAACTCTTTTCACTTGCGATCAAAGCGAGCATATGTAATCTAATCAAACCACAATACTTCCAATACCTGTATCTAATGTGCATTACAATTCTGTTGGGAGTAAGACTGAGCGGCTGGTGTCTCACTACCCTCTGTTTCTTTGTTTCCCCCTCCAATCCGCGTCGCCGGCCACATGCGGAAATTTTCATTCCGCAGACAGGTTGCGATAGAAAAATCCGGGCGCGTTTTCCGGATTGCGGTTTCTCTAGTTTGTCATGCCCCGCAATACAACACGTGCTTGCGGATTCACAGGTACCGCAGCGTTTTGCAGTTTTGCGTTTTTCCGCATAGTATGTCAGTAGCCTAACAGGTGAATACTGAATAGAAATTTAGCACATAGTGTTTACTGCAAACCAGCACACACAGATTGCTATTTTGATGCCAGCAGTTACCACCATTCCACTCAGAAGAGTCATGTTTATACTTTCATATAAAGGACACGAGAAATTTGAAGCAGAAAGCCTGCAGGTAGAATTCCAACATCTGCGATAAACTTTTTACCAGAACGGCTTCTCTAAATATGAAACAGAAGGGGGGCTCAAAACAAAGAAAGAAAACAACATTTGGAGCAAGGAGAGCAGTCAAAGGCTTGGCTTTGGACCCTGTATGCAGGAGATTGTTCTGTAAAGATAGGGAGGATATTGGCTTGCCAAGAGATCAAGAGCAAAAATTTGGGATTGGCTTCGACCTGTGAAACACGACCTGGGTTTATGGATACCAGGAGTTTAAAGCAGACCTTGTGAATTTGGAAAATTCTGCATTAGGCAGTCCATCCACACCATTGATACCTGCTGAGTGGAATACAAGCACAAGCTTCTTCATTCGTAGTAACTAGAGAAGTCCACCACTGCAGAACATTTCACAGAGTGGTCATAAAATAGACTTAGCAGGTGTTAAAATGATGGCCTGAATCCCTTATTTTTGAAAGCCTATGATAAAAGAAGCAATCAAAATACGACTTAATGACAATGCCTTTAACAGAGATACAAGACTCTTTCTGAATGATGCAGGGAAGCTGGCAGTTTCAATCTCATAAAGACAAGACAGATAATTGTCAAAACATCATCTTTTTATGACACATTGTGGCCGCAAACCCATAAAGACTAAGTGGCATTTAAAATGTTGGAAAGTTCTGCATTCAAACAGCCTATTTTACCTCTAAAATATTTTAACCAAGAAGAAATGATCATTTATTAAGTAGTTCAAATGATTACAAGGACTTTGAATACCCTTTGGACCCGTAATGCTGTCGGTGTCTTAATGTAGCCTTCTGCATCCATGTGCCTTAGTAATTTCTTAAACATCCATCTCTATGGAATTTTTTCAACCCCGATAACTACTTGCTCCTTCACTACAGGCAAACAGTGGGCGATTTCTTAGTCATAGAATAGTTTAGTTCTAAGAGTGCTGTACACGAAAACAGGATGCAGTATGTAAAAGAGAGGTTAACAACTAGTTATAAAAGACTAATATGATCCCTCAAACATTTATACACCAACCATCACTATCATACATTATATGCCATGAATTTGTACTAATATTTTTACAAACTGACATTGGGTAAGGAATGAGGTTATAAAAAACAGATTGAAAAAGTAACATAATGTATGATAGTGGGTACATTACACTACTAAGATATTTTTACGAAGGAGCATTCAATGGGAAGTAATTAATATTTTGAATTTATTTATTTCTTTTATCTTCTGTAAACAATTACAAGAAAGCATGATTATAATTTATAATTCAAATTAAATCAATATGTACTATTTTCAGTCTTTTTTGTGTTGCTTCATAAGTCATAGGTTTTGGTGGCTGGCTACTCTGCCCACTCGTTAACTATAATACGTGTGCAACAGCAACTTTCAAATATTTGACTACCGATATGACATTGTAATAATATTTAATTAAAGTTGCAATGGAGTGCATGTTCTGGTGGCAATTGCCCTACACACCCATCTTCTCCCTTTCCTGCCCCACAGTAGGAGGAGGTTGTCTTAGCAAGCCAGAAACCGGGAAAACCCGTGACGTCACTAAGTGGTGGGGGGGACCTCCCTCCCCTCCCCTCCGGCGGGCTTTTTGAATCAGCCAATCAGCGTTCAGGTGGTGGGGGGTACCTCCCTTGGCGGGCGTTCAAACCTCAATTTAGTTCCTCAACCAGCCGCACAGATGGCGACACCGGGTGGGCTTGCGCATATGTTAGTTCACCGATCGGACGCACAGATGGCACCATCTCCCAAGGGCTTAATATCTTTGGGCGCAGATATTCCACACCGCCCACCCAAGCCCTGAGGCAATGGCTATTTCTGTTCTGGAATGCGCGCGTTGTGAAATGTGTACACTGTTTCAACACACCTACGGAAATACCCACTCGACTGTTTGCTTTTGCGAAATGTGTACTCTACCAGTTGTGCAAGCGGTATCTCTTGTGTAAGCGCGGAGTGAGAGGCTCCATGCGACGCTATAAAAGGAGCGCCCTTGGCCAGCTCTGGCTCTGTACCGTTGCGAACCTTGCCGTGTGCGCTTCTAGCAGTTACCGCAGTGTGTGTTTCTCGCAGTGTTCAACACAATGTCTCAGTCTTATGAAGGTAATAAGTTATAATTATTATTATTATTATTATTATATGTGTGTGTTTGTGTGTATGTATCAGTGATACTAAAGATGAATTTTCTTTTACAGAGCTGCCAGTTCTATCTGCTGCTGATGTGGAAGAGTACATCGCAAACAGTAAGCTAATTTCCTTATTGTTAGTAGTATTAGTTTAAATTATTATTATTATTAAGACTAATTTTTCTTTTTCCCTGTTTCAGATCTACAACAGATCTCACCGCTGTTTAGCGATGATTTAGATAATGGTAAGTTTTTGCATCTAAACTGGAATATTTTTGCTGTAGATGTTTACTTGTTGCATACTATAATTTATTTTCTATTGTAGAACCACGAGTTGTCTCAACTCCGGAGCTGGTGTTGCTATACACTTTTTCTGGAGGTATGTATTTGACTGTAATTAATTTTTTTAATTTCTCGTGCGTGTGTTGATACTAAAAGAAAATTAATTTGTTCTGTTGCAGAGCCTGTGAATGCTACTGATGTTGCTGGTAATAATTTTGCAAGGGGTAAGTAGTACTATATATTTCATGCTGTAGCTAATATTGTTTGATTTTTTTTTATGTAACCATTTTTTTTTGTTGCAGAGCCTATGAATGCTACTGATGGTTCTGGCAATAATTTTGCAAGGGGTAAGTAGTACTATATATTTCATGCTGTAGATAATATTGTGTTGATTTTTTTTCTATGTAACCAACTAAAATTTTTTTTTGTTGTAGCTTCAGCTAGCTGTGTCAATGCATCCTCCGAGCTGACTAGGTATTTTGCCAATTGTAAGTTTAAAAAAAAAAATTTCTTAACTGAATTACTTTAAAAACCTTTTTGGCTGTGCAGTAAAAAAAGATGATTTTTTTTTTCCACAGATTGCCCTGAACATAGGATGATCCCAACCAGCCTGGGGGACGTCTTTGTTGGTAAGTGTTTAGATTTATTTTATTGAGTTTTACTATCTTTTCCTTGTCTAACTAAAATTTATTTTGTTATAGGTCAACATGGTTCCTCGGGACCCCTCCAAAAAAGGATGAATAATGATGATGATGATGAAGGGCCATCTAAAAGGATTAAAATGGCAGGTAAGGTATTTCTTTCTACTTTTTTTTATTATTTTATCTCTATGACTTTTAAACCATGAAAAAATCTGACTTTTTTTTTTTGTTGCAGAATGTATACTATGTCGCCGCCGGACCCGGAAGCGTCGGACGTGCCACAGCCAAGCACCAGCGCGTGGGCAGAACCATTGGAGGATGAGCTTCTTGCTACTTTGTCACCGCTTGAAGCTCTCTGGGCGACAGACGAACCATCCTCCCAGTGGCTGCCCAACACTCAAGCGACCGGGTCCGGCGTTAATGAGGGTGGGGAAAAAACAGGTAAGCCGGATGCTACGCGCTTAAAGCCAACTATCAGGGCAAGTGCTTACGCGAATAGGTTACTTCAACGGTCACTGTTGTAAATACTGAAAATTTTAAAGATCCTGGTAATTTTATTAGAGCATGTTTCAAAATTTTTAATGATCAAATTTTCCGCGATTATTCGCAATCCTTCAACACCGGCTATAAAATGCCAGGTGGGGTTGGATTGCCTTTTCCAAATTCCAGAAGAACAATGTCACTAAACGTCAGCCGTATTTGTTTTATGCCCAAGATGCGCGAACTCACATTAAGCGCTTCCCTGGAAGAGTGGTATGAAGTCTATGTGTTTCAAGATATCATGAAGAGATTTAGTGAATTCCAAGACCGGGATAGTGGCAAATGCCTCGATCAAATTAACTCCCTCGATATCCATGTTGCTAAATACGAACCACTTTTTCGGGGCTCTTCATTTATAGCACTGCCATCCGATATCCAAGCAAAGAAGGCAATTATCAATGTTAAAAACAAAGATGATCGTTGTTTTCTTTGGACGATCCTGGCTTTTCGCGAACAGGTGCACCACAACGCGCAAGAAATTAGTCATTATATTAAAGTACGTTCCAAGTACGATTTAGATTTTGCAGGCATAGAATTCCCTGTAAAATTGTCAGACATTTCTAAATTTGAGAGGCAAAACCCTGAATATTCGATCAATGTCTACGGCTTGGAACCAGACGGTAGAAGACATAGAGTTGTAGGCCCCCTCCACCATGCTGCAGTCAAACGCGGTTTCCATATAAACATGTTGTTGATTACAGAGGGTGAAGATAATTTCACTACTGCTGGATCAAGAACTTGTCCAAGTTAGTCAGGTCATCTATAACTAAAAATACATCTTCCATTTTCATATGTGATAGATGTCTGCAGCATTTCATTCGCGAAGATCTCTTGGAACGCCATGAGGTCGATTGCGCAAGGGTTGGCGCTGTAAGAGTAGACCTACCCGGCGACGAAGACAAAACCTTAAAGTTTAAGGATTTTGTACACCAACAGCGTGTACCATTCGTCGTTTACGCGGACTTTGAATGTTTATTGAAACCCTTTGATACGTGCAGACCCGACCCCAACGCCTCTCACTCCACATCAGTCCAGGAACACATCCCTTTTGCTGCGGCATACCAGGTCGTTTGCGCATACGACCATCAGCTGAACCGATTCGACTCATTCTCGGGTAAAAATCCTGAGACGTGGCTTGGTGGAACAACTCGTGAACATGGCCCATGGACGTTGAATGAAATTACAATGGCGGTCACACCTCTGTAATGTCGGCTGATGATGAGGCAAAATTTACCAGTGCCACGGTAATGCCACATCTGTGGTGACGGCTTTGAACCGGGGGCCGTTAAGGTCCGCGATCATTTGCACACATCACAGGTGCTTTCAGAGGGGCTGCACACAATAACTGTAATTTACAGTACAAGAATCAAAGGCACATACCCGTCTTTTCCATAATTTTTCTGGGTATGATGCGCACTTCATTGTTAGGGCCTTAGCACACCTCGATGAAGATGGGATGGATGTCCCTACCCATCAACACTGTGAACGTTATATTTCATTTTCTAAAAAGATAAAGGTAAATTCAATCACTTTGCGGTTCCTGGACTCGTACCGTTTCATGCAGTCCTCGTTAGATAAGCTGGTTGGGACTCTTGCGGAGCGTGACATGCACATTACCAGTAAGCATTTCACGGACCCCGAGCAGTTCCAACTGGTTAAGCGAAAAGGAGTTTTCCCTTACGAATACATGGATTCGTGGGATAAACTCAAAGAGGCCACGCTCCCTCCCAAGTCTAAATTTTACAGTTCGTTGTCAGAGTCTGATATTTCGGATGACGACTACGAACACGCGACACAAGTGTGGCGGGTTTTCCAGATCAAGAATTTAGAAGAATACGCAAGTCTGTACATGGGGACAGATGTACGGCTACTTGCGGATCTGTTTGAAAAATTTAGGGCTGTATGTTTGGACAAGTACACCCTGGACCCCGCCCACCATTTCACAGCTCCAGGCCTTTCGTGGCAGGCCATGTTAAAGAGAACGCGTGTCGAGCTGGATCTTCTGACAGATATCGACATGCTTCTCTTTTTGAACGTGGAATTCGTGGTGGTATTTGTCAGTGCGTCCATAGGTACGCCAAGGCAAATAACCGGTACATGGCGGAGTACAACCACGACGCACCTGAAAATTTCATCATGTATTTTGATGTAAACAATTTGTACGGCTGGGCCATGTCGGAGTATCTACCCTCTGGAGGGTTTCGATGGTTATCGGCCGAGCAGATTGCTAGCATAGACTTCATGAGCGTAGCAGCCGACTCACCTAGGGGTTTCGTTTTAGAGGTAGACTTGACGATTCCCCAGGATATACACGACTATCTAGCAGACCTACCGCCATGTCCAGAGCACAAAGCCGCCCCTGGATCTTCTTTCCCCAAGCTGATGACAACGCTGGAGGATAAGGTTCGGTATGTTCTCCATTACCGAGTCCTCCAGCAATGTATAGGCTTGGGGATGAAGTTGGGCACGGTACACCGGGTAATTTCTTTCAACCAGTCACCGTGGTTGAAAGAATACATCTCTCTCAACACGCGTTCTCGTCAGTCAGCCAAATCAGAATTTGAGAGAGACTTTTTCAAACTTATGAATAATTCAATTTTCGGCAAAACCATGGAAAACCTTAGAAAACACCGCGACGTGAAATTGTGTACAGGTTGGCCGGGCCGCCGCGGTGCCCGGAGCATGTGGCTTCACCACACTTTAGGCGTATGACTATTTTCGAGAAAGACTTTGTGGCTCTGGAGATGGCGAAAGTGCGGATACTTTTCAACAAGCCGCTCTACGTCGGGATGTGCATTCTCGATCTGTCTAAACTGCGGATGTATCGATTTCACTATGAATTCGCCATTCCGCAGTTTATACGCCCCAAGTTACTTTATATGGACACAGACAGTTTCATCTATTTGGTGAACGGCTGTGATCCATATGAAGTGATGAAACGCAACAGGGAGGAATTCGACACATCTGGATATAATCCCAGCAATCGTTTCGGTATAGACCCCTATAACGAAAAGGTAGTTGGGGTTATGAAGGATGAGGCGAATGGTTCCCTGATTGTGGAATTCGCGGGTCTAAGGTCGAAAATGTACGCGTTCCGGCTAGAGACCGATCAGACCTCAAGACGGGCCAAGGGTCTGGCACGCACCGTCACCAAAAAACTTACAATTCAGGATTATATAGAATGTTTACATGGCGCTCCATCTAAGTTTCACACCCAACATCGATTTCAATCAAACCTCCATAGAATTACTACTGTTGAAGTATCCAAGCTGGGTCTGTCTAGATTCGATGATAAACGCTATATTTACCCCGACGGTATTGGAACCCTACCTTGGGGGCACAAGTCTGTACCAGAGAGTGAATGAGAGTAACTATTTTGTAAATATTGTGTGTGAATGAAGATTAAATATAGCGTTTATCCCGTGTATATATATTATTACAGTGCACTGGAGGGTGGGATGTAAATAGCAATTGAAAAAAAAAGTTGTCTAATGTGTAAATAACAATTGAAAAAGTTGTCTATGTGACAAACATGAGTGTAAATAGAATTGAAAAAGTTTCTTATGTGACAAACATGATGTGTAAATAGCAATTGAAAAAAGTTGTCTTATGTGACAAACATGTGTGTAAATAGCAATTGAAAAAAGTTGTCTTATGTGACAAACATGAGTTGTAAATAGAAATTGAAAAAAAAGTTGTCTAATGTGACAAACATGATGTGTGTAAATAGCAATTGAAAAAAGTTGTCTATGTGACAAACATGATGTGTAAATAGCAATTGAAAAAGTTTTCTAATGTAAATAATGTCATATTTTCTCTGGGGTTTTGTCAGTGCACTGTATTTAGTATTAGTCATATACTGTAAAATGATCTATATTGTAAAAATAGACTCTATATTGTCAAAGAAAAAATTGTAAAAAATAGTCTCTTAACTATGGATGAGGTTATTAGTCATATACTGTAAAATGATCTATATTGTAAAAATAGACTCTATATTGTCAAAGAAAATTGTAAAAAAAATAGTCTCTTAACTATGGATGAGGAGAGAGAAAAAAAACAACAAATAAATGTTGTACTAATTTTTTTTATTGAAGAATCATAATTTAAATAAATCTTTTACATTTATCCATGTGTTATGTGATTTATCAAAACCTAACCACTTCACTAATGCCATATTCTTTCTTTTCCTTATTACTCGTTCAACAAGAAATGTACTTGGATGTTTTGTTAATTGTAATTCTTGCTGGTAAAATGCTCCTGCAATATCCTTACCCTGATAATCTTTAAGTAAATAAGTTACAGGATTTGATAATTTAACTTTTCTGATGGTAAACACTTCAGTTGACCAGTTTGGCAGGTAGCCTTTGTCAAACTTTTCTTTAAACCTACTAATCCTAACATGGTCACCAACTTTGAATTTTGCTGGTGTGGTAGTCTTCACACGGAAGTACACTGTAGAAAGTAAAGAGTTGTCCTTTACATCACAAGGTTTCATTTTAATGGTGCTATGCACTTGTTGTTATAATTTGACATTAACTGAGGAAGAAGTTCAATCCACCGATGTGAGCCACGCCTGCTGAATTCTTGCCACATTGCATTCTAATAGTTCTGTTTAAT
>JARYHS010013630.1:354150031-354486667 GCA_031002005.1 Vandiemenella viatica | reverse complement strand
CCACCTATCTCTGTTAACTTGAAAGGGTTTTTTCACCTGAAATATAGAATTTTCTTTGTTTGTGTTGTCATGCCACGCTCACAGGGAGGTAGAGGAGCACTCCACCTTACCAACGACCAGAGACAATATATATATAGCTATGGCGTAATGATTTTCAACCAAAATTGAATTAATAATCTTAAAAGAGATATATATATATATATATGTCATATTAATTTGAATATTTGTCCACTCCTTAAATATACCACTAAAATACTTTTTTAACCCATAAATGTCCTGGAAATTATAATACATTATCACTAAAAAAACCTTTTTAACCCCAGAAATGTACCAGAAATTATAATCCTGTATCTGGCAACCCTAGCTGCACACCTAACAAACAACTGATTGCTGAACTGCAGGCTAGTGAACAGGTTGCAACTGCAATACGTGACATTGTGCTTGTATTTATGACTCATAGATACAAGCGATCGCTTTTTGTTTTGCACAGATTCATATACTGATCCATTTTCAAACTGGGTATCAATAAAAAAATATTAAACCTACAAAAGCTTATGTTAAAATCAAAATTATTCATGAAACATTTCTTGTTGTAATGCTGATGGTTTGGTTGAAACATTGCTAAAAATGTTGAAATTCTGGCAAAATAACCAATTCAAGAAGGAAACTGAAAATATTTCTTAAATAACTTGTGTTCATCTGACTCATCCTTTGATGTAATTGGCCTGTTGTAAGTATATATAATATATATATAATAACAGCAGAAGAAAAGTTAATCATCACACTGTAAAAATATTATAACTAATGTAGTAAATTACTTACAGATAAATTTAGTCATCATAGATGAAATCTTTAATCTGTACTTATTCCAGGTACTTTGAAGTGTGTCATGGATGTTTCTTATTTTTAATGAACGCAAACCGCATAACACAATTTCTTTATTGGCACAGTGCGTGTGTTGTTATTGCTTTTCTGTAGTAGAGAGAGGTTAACTGCCTGAGAGGTCCTTATGTTCACTGCCTTTGTGACATCAAAAAGTCAACTTAGTCCACTACCCAAAGATTGCATGGATCTTCCTGAAAGAGGCATACTAAGCCATTGTATCACAGTTAGGACAGCCAGTTCCTTTCCACTGGGATCTACAGTTCAACGTGGAATCCGAACTATGGCAAGACCTGGCACAGCTCATATGATGAAACACAACTCTCAAATATTCCTGCCCTCACCAGGTTTTTAACCCAGAACCAGAGCAGCAGACTATTGAAAGAAAGAGCCTTAACTACTGAGCTACCAGCTTGCTCCTCTTCTTTTTTATCACTACAATCTCTTACTGCCCACATTTGAATATATTTTTAATCTTCTGGAAGTTTGAGGAGCATATCTAAAACTTCAGTATCAGCAATTCATGATAACAAATTCACTGGGTCATCACAGTCACATGATGCCAATGCTATTTAAGTAGCATTCAAAAGGTAACATTTTTTAGCTTCAGTTTGACACTGTTGCCCATAATATTCCATACTGGTCTTGTTCAGTTGCTTCCCATGCCTTTTGGCATAGCAATTGTGGAACCACTTCTAGATTTAACCAACTAATAGGTGAGAAGAACATGATGGTAGCAACTCCTCAGGCTGGTTTCACGCCAAGCCAGTCTCTACAAGTCAATCCAGTCACGTCTAGGCCCGTCAAGTGCAAGCCCGTCCAGTCCAGTCCAGTCAAGTCCTGTTGTTTCACACCAAACGCGTCCGGTCCAGTCCAGTCGATACAAGTCAGCTGTAGCAAAATTTTTGTGATGGAGGTTGAGCTGCTTAAATTTATTGTTTTGCGACGGATAGACCACCGAAAAAAAAAAATCAATGTGTCGATTGTGTGTTCATCCAATCAAATTAAGAAGAGATATGTATGGCGTATTTATTCATTTGTTTCCGGACTTGGTGAACGATCCGTTAAAGTTTTATAATTATTTTCGAATGAAATATGATTCGTAGTGCCTGTGTTTTGCATAGTTACATTCTACGAAATGAAGAGGATAATGCATTCGAAAAGCGATTTCTGGACGAGATGAGAGAAGTGAATGAGCTTCACCCTATCCCACCAACTTCTGAAAGAAGAGATAGTTGTGAAGCCATCAGAATCAGGGAAACATTAACTAACTATTTCATCTCGCCAATAGGATCTGTGCCTTGGCAAAATGATCAAATTGATTGTTGAAGTACGGACACTTCGTTACATCTAATTTTTATTTGTTACTTAATCAATTAAAAAACAGGCATGAATTAGAGTAATAATTGTAAAAAAATAAAATTTACAATAAAAATAGATGTTTTCAATTGATCAATTTAATTCCAAATGGCAGCAATTAAATCTCTGTTGCGGTGATTCGGATGCTTAACATCATAGATCTCCTTTCCTTCTCTAACCAGTTCGATTAATTTCTCAACATCCATTTTAGAGGGTTATGAAAAAAAATACACAAAACACGCACTTTGCACCAAGTCGGTAACAATGAGACTGGACTGGACTGGACGCGCCAGAATCAAGACAGGTTGGGTTCCCCCTCCACTCGACGGCGACTGAGACGCTACCTGTGTGAATGAACAAAGGGGAGTAGGTATGTTGGATTTTCCTGTTGACTCAGCTGGACGCTCTTGACGGGACTGGACGGGCTCGACGCGACTGGACGCGTTTGGTGTGAAAGCACATTCCAAGCTCCATTCCAAGTTGAGTCACAGTTGTCAGACTGGGTTGAGATAGATTAACTATTGCTTCACCAGTGAATCTTAATACAAGATTATCTTTATAACTAGTATGAATTTATAACAGAACTAGCACTTGCCCACGCTTTGCATACTCAGACCCGGGTGTGTGTATAAATGCTTTACTCTATTTATTCTAGTACTAAATATTAACATGGAGAAGAAAAAATGTAAATCTAGTCTAAAAACGTTTTCTTTTAGTTATTACACTCGATTCTGTTTTCGCACTGATGTATGAAGTTTTCTTCCCCACTTATTTTTTTAATGCAATATAATAAATGAAATGTAAGAAATTAAACAGCAAGGAAAAATTATCTATGTTAATATGCAGAGATAACTATCGTATATTAGCATTATCCTAAGCCACAGACAAGTATAGAACTAGATCATTAAGTATAAACTTTGGTAAACTGTGGTCACAATGAAAAATATAATTTCCATTAAAAGTTAACTAAAAAAATCACATTTTAAATGCTGATATGGAATATAACAGCAAAATGCTATCAGATTCTAATTTTTGATATTAAACACAAAGCTGTTTAAAGTAAATTAAAAACACAACTTAGTTACGCTTATGAAAGTGTTAAGGTTTGATGTAGTGGTTTGACTACTAGATTCCATTTATTTTAATTTACTATATTTGGATTCATTGAGATCTGTTTTCAGTCAAGAATGTGTTTCAACTGTGTCAGTGTAACATGACAAAGCACCCTCTCTTTATAAACCACAATACAACTAATCATGAATAGAATTGAAGATATCCTAGACAAACAACTAAGATAATACCAAGGAGTGTTCTGGATAGGATGCTCATGTGCCGTGCAGATCCACGATTTATAATCAATAATATGCCACAGAATGCTGAGCAAGGAGGGAAAGGGAGGTGGGGGAGGGACATGGTTTCTTTCATAGACTTCAAAAAGGTTTTTGGGTCAGTAGACAGAGATCCCCTAGATGGGATCTTCAAGGAATTTGGGATCAAAATCAAGCTGGCAAACATAATCAGGGAGGCCTTTACAGGCATAGCCTCTATGGTGAAGTTCATGGGAGTACAAGCCTAATCATTTAAAATCAAGACAAGCATGCAGCAGAGCGATGGATTATTGCCAATACTATTTAACTGTGTTTTACAAAAAAAAAAGATGAGAATCTCGAATTTAGAACTAAAAAATCAAGCAATAAGCTCAATCTGTTTAGGAGAAAAAACTGGGAGGAATTCAAGAAAATTGTTTGGTCTCTGTGATCCTACAAGAATATTTAGAGGATGCGGTCTAACAGATCAATTTCCTAGAAATGATCACTGGCAGGTCAGAGAAGACAAAATTCCTTGGAACAGAGATTGGAAGGATTCCAAGGGTAAAGAAATTTAAATACCACAGTAAGGTCATACAAGATAACAGACTAGTAAGAGCTGCAGTGAGTAATTAGATCTAAAAAATGAGACAAAACATCTATAACAAAAAGAACTTCTCTCGAAACATAAAAATAAGGCACCGCAATGGCGTAGTCAAAACAGAATGTCTGTATGCCAATGAAAGCTCCACCATGCACTACAAACTTAGAAACACCAGAGGTCTTAGGAAGGAAAATGCTTCAGAAAATCATGGACCCAGTACATATTTATACAGGACTGAAAAACTGGAGCAACAATGAAGTCAACAAGAATATGGAGAAAATCTCGGATACCATGAAAAAAAAAGGATGTTGACATTTCTCAGACACTTGTACAGAATCTATAACACCAAACCAACAAAAAGGAAATTGACTATCTATGGAGCAAGAAGACAACTAGAGCATGGATCAAAGAAGTTCCAACATCCTGGAAGTCCAAATGTTATATAGGAATATGTTTCAAAATTGATCAATATTCTGGAAGGTTTCAAATCAAAAGAAGAGCAAAGAATGAGAATTTGGATGGATGAACAGGGCAGCAACACAGAACACATATGATGTATTGGAGCAATAGGAAATCCCACAAAAACAATTCATGTAAAAACAGGCCATGTCTCGTAGTTCTTTAGTGACAAAAAGTTACGAGATCTTGTTCAGAGCCAAGTCTACACTTTACAGTGTGTACTCACTTCACTTTGTGAAAGAGAATGGTTTCTCTTAGTGTATATTTAGAATTTAAAAAATTCTGGTGACTTGGTCATTATTCATGTCATGTTTTAATAAACCTACATAAATACCTAAAATGTGTTACTTTATCAAACTTACAATTACATGAAAACCAAGATTTCTCCTGCACATCTTTTGGGTTCGGTCTTGGAATAAATCACATATATTATGACATGCATAATAGCCAAGTCATCAGATTATTTTTTTTATTGAAACCAAACAATCTATAACACCAAGTGAAACCATTCTGTTTCAGAAAGGGAAGTAAATACATACTGTAAAATGTAGACTTGGCTCTGGGATCCCATTTCTTTTTGTAAGTTGATCAGTTAAGTCATCATTCAAATATGACAATTCCATTCAAAAACAGCAGATTAGGACATTTCAGAATCAGGACATCAATATACGTTATCAATAATGACCACGCTCTCTATAAACAAAGGGTGTGCGCCATGGCCGAGCATTGCCGATTGCCACAGATTTAACTACTACCAAGAGTACATGAAGTGTAACTTCCAAACCAGGCTTAGAAACAAGTAAAATTTAAGATGTTTGTTAAACTTAAGATGTTTGTTAAACTTAAGATGTTTGTTAAACTTGTATAACAGAAATTTCAGGCTTATAGCCTTATCCAGAGCAAAGCAAATGACCTGACATAATGCACCAAAATTTTTCACATTTGTGGTTGTCACTGAATAATTATAAGGAAAATTGCCAATATGAAACCATTCATGTGAACCAAGTTACCTATTTCTAGGACCAAGGAACTACACTGGATTCCATTCCTCCAAAAAAAAATCATTAACTTCCAAAGTAAGGAGAGAAGGTAGTAAAAATTTATTACATTAGTTAAACATAGTAAGCTCCATCTATAGTGAAAATTTTAAACACGTAAAGTTATTAAGATAGGAAAGTAATTTCATGTTTGGGTAGGTCAGGGGATAGAAACTTACGAGTTTTAGACTTCAATGCTTCAGACTATAATATGGGGTAAAACTTTATCTGTGTACCAAATTTCAGCATTTTACGACTATGGAAGTACTGTAGAGTTTTGATGACCATCAATGAGTGACTGAGTAAGTGTATAACAAAATCGGTGAAATTATATGTGAGTAACATCCAAATTAAGGACAGAAACAAGCAAGATAGAATATAAATTTGAGACATGTTGCACCAATAGATCGAAGAAATTGAGGCACAAAAATGGCCTGAATCGCTTTGAGAAAAGGGTAGGCAGTGCCGTCATTCACTCAAATTGGCAGGTGCACTGCTATGCATCCAGATTTCAGGACAAAATAAAATATGAATTGTAGCATAGTCCTAAGTGGTCAATATGCAAAAAAAAAAAAAAGAGTAACAATTAAAAGTTTCTATTCTTAAGAAGGAATCATCCCGATTCAACACACTGCCTACACCATAGTCTTCAAAATTCCTCCTGCATTCTCTCCTTCAATTGCAATAAAAACCATCACTTACTGTGGGCACTGTTTTGCTTTTAAGTTTTTAATTTTACATTCACTCATAGTAAATACTCTCTTTTTTTACTTCTCTAATAATCTTTACCTTTCTCTCCCCATATACCTCTCTCCTATAGTCTCCCTTTCCGCCTCTTTTCTATTTCTGGCCTTGTTTCAGGTACTCCTTTCCAACTGTTCCCATTTACAGCATTCCTAATGGGTTCACGTGCTGTTCATTGTAATTCAGCGTTAAAAGACTAACACCAAAATATCTTCATTCTCATCATCAGTACTTCGTCCACAAACTTATTTGGGTCGGAATGACAGGAACGATAAAATTAGAGAAATAAGGTGCCGCACTGATTCTTATATGAATTCTTTTTTCCCCTCGTACCATTAGGGATTGGAATGCACAACAAAGAGATTAGATTTGGTGCTGAGCACCCTCTGCCACCCACAGTTTTGTGAATTGCAGAGTATATATGTAGATGTAGATGTCAGTTAGTTAAATAGTACTACAAATTTAGACTTGTAGTGAAAGATACCACTGCTAACCACAGCTGACAGTAGACCATCACAACATACAAACTGATATGGGTACAAATAAAACACAGTAATTATTGGGTGTATAACATTCATAAACAGATGAAAATAGTGTGCACAGAGTGGGTGAAAGGCAAATAACTGTGACTTGATAAGAGTAGACATGAATGGTGGTTGATTAAAAACTCCTCCTCCAATATCTATACTTGCACTTTAACATCACAGTATATATATATATATATATATATATATATATATATAAAACTAAGGAAGGATAGGTAAATATGACCTAGCACATACCACAACTGGGAACGATGAACACAAAAAACCCTCAAGAAAAGCGCAATATAACGGCGTACAGCCTTATTCGTGCATAAGAGAGACACCAGGTGAAGTCAGGCGTGTACACGGAGATGGCCGTCTGATGAATAGCGTGGCCAGCTCAGATGGTATTGTAGGATTTTTCACTTATAGTTTTTCAAAATTTGATTTATATATCTATCCTCACTCAGTTATTATGTTGGTCTAGCACTTTCAATGATAATATACCATCAACAGCACCGATTAATTATCTATCCAATATTTGAACTCCCCCCCCCCCTCTCCTACACTACCATCTGCACCATTCACCAGACAGCCATCTCCGTGTACATGCCTGACTCCGCCTGGTGTCTCACTTCTGCACGAATAAGGCTGTACACCGAAATATTGCGCTTTTCGAGTGTTTTTTTTTTGTGTTCATCATTCACAGCCGCCTTCATCTGTGGTAAGTGTTGGCTCATATTTTACTATCATTCCTTAGTTTTATTGCCTTAAAGTATTTTCCAGCTCATTGTTATTACAATAGCTAAAATCAAACAGTGACAAATTTACAGCAGAATAATGATCGATGGTAAACATTTCAATGCCATGAATCACAACTCTTATTATCACATGTTAGGTAAACAGAGAGACATAAAAGTAGGTGACAGAAATATTACGTTTTATTGCAAAGTAAAAAATTACAAATATTTCATGCATATGTACAGGGATGTAAAATTTAATACACTGAATTGTTTCTCCATTTCATAATCACAATCTTAGAAAACAGACAACAGTATTAATTAAAACAGTATACATGGATAGCAATTGAAAAGGTAGGTTAGCTAACAGAACCTGCTTCTATCAACACAAATCTATGCAGACAATGGAATGACGATAAAATATTTTTTATTATATTCCAAACATTCCAAATTTCTAGAGGAGGCCTTTTGCACCAAAATTATTATTTATGGCCAAAAATTCTAAGTTCATTATTGAGGGAAAAAAATCATTATTTTGTTCATTAATAATATTTTTAAGCAAAACTGTTAGCAAATGTGTGAGAAACGAACTACTGGTATCAAACATTTTCAACTGGTTAAAATTCAATTTCTCCAATCAGAATTCATTATAAAATCATATAATTATTAATGGAGAGTAAGGATTTCGGAGTCTCTTGTAGTCAAATGTCAACTCCTTCACATGGAGCACACTAGGATTCGCAGGCCTGGAGTATGCATTCTTAGGAGTGACGTAACTGCTTGGGGCCCATGGCAAATTCATCGGATGGGGTTCCTCCCTCAGGTCAGATGGGCATCTCCCCCCCCCCCCCCGAGTCGGTCATCGGGTCCCCCTAGGCTGGTGTGCCCAGGATACATTTGACCCGCTTACTTCTCCCTAACACCGGCCCTGGGTGCACCCCATTTGCACAGACAAAACTCTTGCGACTGAAAAATTCACTAAGATTAGGAGTCACTCACTGCTTGCCTATAACTTTCTAAACGAGGGCGGAAGAGCAAGGAGAAGTCCAGGGCACCTTTCTACCCTTGGGGTTGTAAATTACCTATATAATGATGTCTTTTTCCTAGATAAAATATTCTGGAGGTAAAATAGTACCCTAATCGGTAGAGACTGAACAGAGGAGAGTCATCAGAATGAATAGAAGCATTCTACAAGTTGCAGTGTAGAATGTTAGAAGTCTGAACATGGCAGGTAAATTAGAAAATTTAAAAAGACATATGGAACTACTTAAGCTACATTTTGTCGGGATTAGTGAGATTAAGTGGTAGGATGCTCAGAATTTCTGGTCAGAGGAAGAGAGAATAATTAACACAAAAGCTGTCAGGTGAGTTATAGAGTAGAATTTCTAATGAATAAGTTAGCAGGGAAATCGATGATTTATTATGGACAGTTTAGTGAGAGGATTATTTTGGTGAGGTTACAAACTAAGCATGCCCCAACCATATTAGTACAAAGTCACAGAAAGATGATGTTGAAATAGAGAAAATATATGCTAAAATTGAAGAACTAACAAAATATTTGAAGGGGGAGGAAAATCTGATAATCATGGTTGATTGGAATGCGGTAGTGGCAGAAGGAAAAAGAGGAAAATACTATCAGAAGTTTTGGTCTAGGAGAATCAAATGAGCTAGAAAGAAGGTTGTTAGAATTTTGTGAGAGATATAAACTAGTCATGGCAAAGAATAATGCACGAAGGATATGCACTTGGAAATGTCCATATGATACAGGTAGACATCAGCTAGATTTTATCAAACCGAGATTCAGGAATCAAGTTTTAGACTGTAAAACATTTCAAGCAGCAGACATAGACCGTAATCTGATAGTTATAAAGTGCAGACTGAAGTTCAAGGGAATAAAGAAGCAAAATAAGCAGAACTGGAAGTTAATATATTGAAACAATATAATATGAGATAAAAACTTGCAGAAACGGTACTGGAGTCTAAAAAGTAGCTCTGAAAGGAGCTGAATTGAGGGCAAATGGAATGCACTGAAGAGAGAAACAATTAAAGCTGGTAAAGAAACATTAGGCTTTAGGCAACAAACCACCCAAAAACTATGGATCACGGAAGAAATTTTTGAGCTGATGGATCAGAGGAGAAGGCACAAAAATGCTCAGGATGAAACAGCAAGAAATCAAATAAACAGGAAATGCAAAAAAAAAAAAAAAAAAAAAAAAAAAAAATAATTGGCTCCAAGAAAATTGTGATGAATTAGGAAAGAAAATGGTAGTAGATAAAGTAATTGTGGAATTAAGGACAATCAAATAAAATTTTGGAGAAATGAAGAAAAAATGTAAAAATACAAAATCTGCCAAAGGGAAATCTTTTTCAAGCTCAAAAGATAGAGCTAACTGATGGAAGGAATACATTGAGAAACTGTAGGATGGGGACAACTTGAACAACAGCGCAATGGAAAAGGAAGGTAGTGTCAACAATGATAACTTAGGAGATCCTGTTTTGAAGACAGAATTTGCTAGAGCTTTGAATGATTTAAAATCAAATCAGGCAGTTGGAAGTGATGAAATTCCTGCAGAACTTCGGAAATCCCTAGGAAAAGAAGGAATCCAAAGATTACTCAATCTCATATCGAAAAGTTATCAAACAGGAGAAATTCCAACCTATTTCAATATAAGTATCATCTTCACACTTCTGAAGAAAGCACAAGTTGACATATGTGATAACTATTGCACCCTAAGTCTAACATCAAATGCTTCAAAATTGCTGACCAGAATAATATATAGAACAATGGAATAAGTAGTAGAAGAGATAGTAAGTGAAGACCAATTTCGGTTTAGGAAAATGGGGGTACAAGGTGAACAATTCTGACTTTAAGATTAATACTTGAAGATACTTTATGGTGCTTGTTGATTTATAAAAAGTTCATGATAATGTTAGGTGTGGCAAGGTGTTACAAATTTTAAAGATGTCAGGTCTAAAATATCAACACATAACAATACTTTAAAATCTATAAAAGACTCAAGTGGACATATTATTATGGATGTTTTAAGAAGTCAGAAGGGACATTGTACCTTATCTTGAAACATTATTTAAACTGAGTCACTTGCTGCTTACCAGAGGACTGGAAAAGTGTAATACTAGTACTGGTCCATAAAGGAGGGCTGACAAATAGAGTTCAAAATTACAGGCCAACATCAGTGGTAGGTGCACCAAATCAGAGGTATTTGTGAGGAATGTAAGCGGTTTTCAAGTTGACAACATGGCTTTCATGCAAATCTCAGTTAGTAGCCTAAATGCATGATATTTCTGATGAAGCAGACGACAGAGGATAAACTGATAGTGTAGCACACGACATACTTAAAATTTTGAACATTTTACCCCACCTAACATTATCAAAAGCTTTGTCTAAATCAACAAACACCATAAAAGTATCTTTGTTCTTCTTGGTATGCCCTTCAAGTACTAAATCTTTCAAAGGTTTTTGATCGAGCGAGTCATAAAATGGTGTTGCATACGGTAAAAACTATTGTAATGGTTGAAAAAGCGATTTACTAGGTAGAAGAATTCTTAAAAGGTAGAAAGCAAATATTTAGGGTACGAAATGCAGTATCAAAGTAAGTGAAAGGGAAAAAGGGAGTGCCACAGGTTAGCATATTAGTCCACTGCTATTGTGTTGGTGGATTACTATCAGAAGTTAGGTTGTTTGCAGATGATATAATGCTACATAAGAGGATCAAAATGGTAGAAGAACAGCTACAGGGTGATGTGGACAGGATATCTAGCTGGGTAGGTCAATATGGAATGAAGATAAATGCAAAGAGTCAGCTTATTAGGTACACAGACAAAAAACTAGAGACTTATAAGTTATAAGGTGGGAAAAGAATTGTTTGTAGAAGACTTGAAATATAAATACCATGAAATCATATTTGAGCTGGAATGGGATTAATTGCAAGACAGGAGAAGGGTGAAGAGAATCATACGAAAGTACAAAGCATATATTGGTGATGAGGTGTGGAAAAATATTGGTGGAAGAATTAGGAGAAGTGTATGGAAACATAAAGATGACCATGACCAGAAATTGACACTTGATTTCAGGCATAAAGAAAATAAAAGATGTTCTTTTGTAGGTAAGCGGGTCATAGATTGGAATTTATTACCAAGAGAAATGATGAATAATTTACCAAAATGCTAAAAGAATTTAAAGTTGACATTAGTAGAGGGAAAAGTAGGTGGGAAAAGGAAAGGGGTAAAAATGGGTGTGTAGGAAAATTGCCACCACAGCAAGCGCTCCACCGTAATTAAATTAAATTAAGTAGTGAATCATGAGAGACATACATCAGTTAAAAAGGGTGTAATACAAGGTTGTAGTGCATGCGCATTAATATTCAGTTTGTATCTCGAGATAGCAATAAAGGAAGTGAAAGAAAGAGTTGAATGTGGCAAAAGTTTCAAGGAGAAAAAAAGAATATTCTACAGTGGAATTGTGTTGTTGGCAGAACATGCTGAGAATATTGAGAAGTTACAAAATACTGAAGGAAGAGTTTGGACTAAATATAAACCAAAACAAGACAAAATGATGAAATGTAGCGGAAATGATATCAATAATAGTAGATTAAATGTAAAAATATGATTGTGTGTGATAGGAGAAGTAAGTGAATTCTGCTAATTGGGAAGTAAAATTACAACTGATGGCTGAAGCAGAAATGATGTTCAAAGCACTAGCATAAAGAGCGTTCAAGAAAAAGAGAAAGGTAAGTGCTGTAGAGGAAGATAGTGATTATAATATATGAAGCAGATAATTGGGGACGTGGGTTGTAAGATTAGATGATGTTAGCACAGAACAGGAACGGATGGAGGATTGCATCAAACCAGTCAAGAGAGTGATGTCAGCAAATATATAATTATAATTATATTAGTTGATATAAACAATGCAACTAACATACAGATCTCAAATTATCAATACAAAAATTATTGATTGTGAAAAATAAGTAAATAACAACACTACTACAAATTCAATGAAACAGAATAAGAATAATGGTTCATTCCTCATATAGTTTAATTTACTGATGTGACACATTTATGTGCTGAGAAACAATTATAGTAAAGTACTCAAGGGATGAATATGATTACAGTACTAAAGATTTACAAAGATAAAGGTAAGATCAGCTTGCCAAATATAAAATACAGTATGTTGATAAACATACACAAGAGAAATACAATCATGGTTTTTCCTTGTGTAGTCTTTGCATCATGACAATTGGATGAGCATTTTGTACAGAAAATCTGATAAGTAGATAGCACTATAATACCAAGGTTTCAACCTGAAAATATAAGTTGTTTTGTATTTGTCTCCTGATTATTTTCATCAACTGGCTATCCATCACACTGAGAAGCACTGGTTTACTTTTTTATTTTTTGTATCATAATTTATGTATGTGTTATATAATTATATGACTACAAAAAGATCATTACCAACCATTCTAAATAAAATTAAGGTAAGGTTTTTTTCACAGGTAAAGTAAAACTTAGCAGTATCCGTAGACATTTTGTAATATAGTAACAATATGTCCACAAAACTACATATATCTATAAAATTACAATATTGTCACCAAAATTTCTAAAAATAACCATCTTGTTTCATGATTGATTGATTCATATGGTATATTCTGATGTGTACACATCTTACCCTAGCCATATGTCCACCTCAGATGTGATTAATGTTACAGACTGAAATATTGCGAAGCGTGTTTGTTTTTTGTGTTTTCTTGCATTCATCTTGCCCTCTTGCCTTCATCTGTGGTAAGTTATGGGTGATTTTCCCTATTCTAACATATTTTCAGTGCTTAATGGCAGTTTCATTTTCACCATTATCCAAATAAATTTCTAAGTAAACAATGATAATGCTATTATGAAATAAAAATAAGGAAGAATATGGAAAGAAAACCCATCACCAAAGCAAGAGGGCCAGGATGAGCACACAGAAACTTTCTCACTTTACAATTTTTCTATATTACGTTTCAATCATGTATATACTGTTTACTCTCATAAAATTAAAACAAGGGGGTCAAGGCTGGTATGGTCTCAAGGATCTCAGCCTATGCCGGATGGGCTGAGACAATAAAACCTTGAGAAATGCCTCTGCGATCTATCTTAGCAGCTCTGCCAGCAAACCCTACTCCCACGTCCACGAAGGTGAAAGCCGCGTGACCCTGGGCAATGCACTTTTTGAGTGTAGCTAACGGGAGAGGATGGAAGGCGAGCCCCCAGCGCCTTAAAACTGGGGCATTCTGGCTAAGGGAAGGAACACCCTGAAATAAAACCCTGGCCTTCCAGGATGGAGGTTGTGCGAAGGGCTGGTAACCCTTCCACATAAAAAGATATATTACTCATAAACCTCAAAGTAAGGAAAGCCGGATGGATATTATGAGGACAACAAAGGCAAGGTCAAAGGACAAACGATTTGGAATCAAAGACAATTTGAAAATAGGAACGTGGAATGTGAGAGGCATAAATAATAAAGAATATGATCTGGACAGGGAGTTAACTAGAAAGGGAATCAATATTGCTGTAATTACATAAACAAAAAAGAAATTGAAGGGAACAGAAGAAATAGATAAATATACAATGATCTACAGTGGAGCGGCACGAGAGAAAAGAGCTGCAGGAGGAGTGGCAATATTAGTGGATAGGAAATGGAAAAATAAAATTGTCAGTTATACTATGATAAGTGAAAGGATTCTGACTCTAAGATTGAAAGTAGAGAGAGGCAACCTAACCTTGATCGCCATATATGCCTCAGAAGAAAACAAACGAGAAGAATCTGAACAATTTTATGAACAGCTTCAAGTGGTGATAGACAGAATAAATAAAAGTGATTTCCTAATACTGGCTGGCGATTTTAATGCCCGCGTAGGAAATAGTCCAATTCCAGAGGTAATGGGGAACAGAGGTGAATACACATTAAATGAAAATGGGAAACTACTGAGAGAATTTGCGTCCTTCAACCAGTTAAAGATTACAAATACATTCTTTACAAAAAAAGATATCCATAAATTTACATGGACGGCAAGAGGACAAAGGTCTATCATTGACTATGTAATGGTTAATAAAAAATTAGGTCCTGATGTAGTAGACACCAGTGTACATAGAGGTAGTGATATGTATACAGATCACTATCTCGTTATATCAAAAATAAGAATACTTGCTAAATGGAGGAAAAGAATGAATAAAAACTTACAACAAGATCAAGAAGTTTTTAAGACCTACCTTTTAAAAGATGAAGGAATAAAACATCTATATCAAAGCCGATTACAACAGTGCTTACTGGAAAACCCAACAAATAATGACATCAATAAAGAATGGGAAACTATAGCTTCATCAATAATGAAAGCAGCATATGAAGCCATTGGCAAGAAAAAGAAATTTAGAAGAAAAACTGGACTTAAAATGTGGAACGAAGAAATTGCAGAAGCCGTCAAACAAAAGCAAAAGGCTTATCTAAAAATGATACAGGATCGAACCCTAGAAAATGAAAATGAATATAAAAGAAGAAGAAATATTGTTAAGACAATAACAAAGAAGTTGAAACAAGAGAGATGGGATAGATTAATCAGTTCAATAGAAGATGATGTCCATGGTAGACAAGAGATGGCTTATAAACTTATGAAACATCTCAACAAGGATGAAAAGGAAAGTGCTAATATAAATGTAATTGAAGAAGTGGCATGGGTAAAACACTACAGAACATTATGGTACAATAGTAATTATAAAGAAGAAGAAGAGAAAATAGGAATTGACCATGCGGATACTAAAGAAATTGATCCTATAGGCATAGAGGAGGTTGATGCAGCACTAAAATCATTTAAAAATAGAAAAGCTCCTGGACTAGATACAATTAACTTAGAATTGATTAAGTATGGGGGAATGATTTTGAAATTTAGATATTTACACTTAATTAATATGTGTTGGAAAAAGAGAACCATCCCAGAAGAATGGAGGAAGGCCAAAGTTATTTCACTTTTTAAGAAGGGAGATAGGAATTCATGTGATAACTATCGAGGAATTAGTTTATTAAATACGGGATACAAAATATATGCAAAAATAATAAATAACAGGCTAAAAGTAATAGCAGATGCTCTCCTATCAGAAGAACAATGTGGGTTTAGGAAAGGAAGGTCCTGCATAGATAATATATTCTGCCTTAGACAACTACTGGAAAAGAGAAGAGAATTTAATTTAAAGACTTTCATTGCTTTTATAGACTATGAAAAAGCGTTCGATAAAGTAAATAGACAAAAACTATGGGAAATAATGCAAAGAAATGGATATCCACAGCATTTAATACAAGTTATTCAAGGTATGTATAGAAGGACACAAATCGGCTTAGACCTAGGAAATAAACTTACAGAAGAAATAGCAATTAACCAAGGAGTGCGGCAAGGTTGTAGCCTGTCTCCAACACTCTTCAATATATATATATAGATGACTTAGTTAGGAAATGGAAAGAAAATGTCCATCCGGGTATAAAAATAAGCAACAACACTTACATAAATACTATGTTGTTTGCAGACGACCAATTTATCCTCCAGGAAAATGAAGATGGACTTCAAAAAGCAATTCATATACTAAACATTATCAGCAAAGATTACAATCTGCAGTTGTCTCGTGCAAAAGTTATGGCATGGCAGGGGAAATACCCTATCAGAGTTAAAATAGTGGTAGACAATCAGCCAATAGAACAAGTCTCCAGCGTTACTTATCTCGGATGTGAATTATCTTTTAATGAGGATAACGAGGTGAAGAAGAAACTTCACCGATTTCAGTATATGTGTGGAAAAATTCGACGAACACTGAAAGGTAAAGCACGAGAGGAGACTCAACTTAAGTTTTATAAAACAATGGCCGTACCGACTCTGCTATATGGCAGCGAAACATGGGTAAATAAAACGCAATACAAAAGCAAAATTCAATCATCTGAAATGAAATTTTTAAGGTCAGTAAAAGGGTATTCCCTAAATGATAGGAGGAGGAATGAGGAAATAAGGGAACAACTGAATATCTCCCCGTTAAATGATAGAATTACCCAAAAAAGGGATAACTGGAAGAACCACGTCCTACGGATGAGAAAGGACAGATTTCCTAAGCTTGCCCTGGAGTAGCATCCCACAGGCAGAAGGGACATTGGAAGACCTAGGAAGAGATGGTCGGAAGAATGATGTCGGAACAGGCTTTTGGCCTATCCATGAAGAGGAAGTAAGTAAGTAAGTAAAATTAAAACAACTGCAGATTTCAACAACAGTTTCTAGCTAGTAAATTATCGAGTGTTATTACCTTAATGACAACGCTGTTAATACTTCACAGCCAAATGTTACCAGTTTAAATGTGGGTATATAGCAAACATTTAACTAAAGTAAATTGATCTCACAGCAGACCAAGAAACAGAGTAGAGTGTTATTCTGATTTAGATGATCCAAACTTTACAATCACTGCTTTCCCTCTCAATTATTCCACGCTTACTCTCTAACCACCTTTTATATTTGTCTTTTGTCTCATTTTTTTTTTAATCCTCCTTATATTTCTATCCATGTCATCAATTATACGATACATATCATTAATTTGTTTGTTGTAGATGCCTGAATATCTTCCAACAAGCATCATTTGATCTGTCAACCACTTTTATTTATCTCAGCATCCTGCTTGTTTTAATGAACATACAAGAAACAATCAATTCAAATGTATAAACAACACTTTAATAAATACACAACTCAGTTGTAGTACTACTCAATTTTTTGCATTTCAATTCAAAAACATTTATATATTTATTTGAAATTAATTCCCCTGTCAGATCTTTTATTATAATTAATTATGATGCAGCTTATGCCCCAGTGGGAAGTATCCTACATGGCTACTTATTATCTTTGCACATTTCCAATTTAAATTCATTCACTGTTTGGTTTATATTCTTCAATATCTTCATAGAAAAAATATTCATATCCTTTGCCTACAAACGAAAACTTTCCCACTCCATTATAACTTAACACAAATGTTTATTTATGATCATGGTCCATTCTTCCCTTTCAAACAACTCCTGACTCATTTCCCAACAACCACCTCACAACTAATGTTTGCCTTTTCCATATCCACTCTATCACCATTTCAATTACTCCCAATCCAGCTCCTATTCCTGAATGATACTTCATTACAACTGTTATTTAACACTTATTAATAGGAATCAACATTTGTTTCATTGAATTTTGAAAGAACTCTTTATCAGATTTGCGGATTTAGCAAAACTTCCAGTGAAAATTTTTTATGCTTCCGAAATATATGCATTCTTAAGGCACTCTTACTAACTACTAGCAAGCCACATAAATTGCAAATGAAAGGCTGTTGTCTGTAGTGAATATCCTGAACATGCACTGATAAATTGAATTTTCTAGCAAACGTTTGGTTGCAGAGGTGACAGCTGAATCCATTACTTTTCGAGAGTGGTGATGGACCTGAAAATAAATACTGTGACAAAATTTCAGACTACATAAATCAAAAACTTAAATAATAAATTGAAGAAAAATACCTGTCTGAATAGCAATTTAACTCTGAAGTAAATGATAACTTTGCTGGTATAACTGGATACCAGCAGATGACTTTCTTCAAATCAGTTTACAAACCATTAATTAAATCTCAAAAATGATTTTGTTGGAATTTTTTTGTTTCCAGGTAAATCTAGCTAGATTATTGAACATGTTACAATAAACAAATTAAATAAATAATCAGTACAGGATGATAACACAACAGTCCTGTATTCTAATACCTAAATTTAAACAAAGAATACCACAAATTCATTAAAAAAATACTTCCCTTCTGGATAACAATAGGTGATATAAAAATTTTGCCTTAAAAGATAAGTAAGTTAAGAAAATGTAACACTAATTTATCAAAACTGCTACACAATTCATTGTAAGATATAAGCAAAAAATTGAAACAATTTATCATCAGATCAAATAAGAAAACAAACAATTTTGAATATTGTTGAAATTGTAACCACTATGTCAACTTTGTAAAAGATACTGTCAGGTATCTTATAAATTTTGTAACTGCGTGACAATATTTGTTCTCAGGAGCATGAGTTAGATTGAATAGTATTGCATATCATTTTTAGAGTCAGTTTCTATGTTAATTCCAGCTAGAAAACAGATTTTTACAGTTTTTAAGACAGTATTTTCTGTTGCATCAGCTTTGAGTATTCGCCTAGAGTATAACTTTAATAACTTCTGAAATGTGAACTAGTTAGAGTCTGTTTCTAGATTACGAATTTTATTTCATTATTTCAATAATAGTAAACGAAAGAACAACCCTTTGGGAGTAAGATAAAATTTATTTCAGTTTAGTAATTGTAGGACTGAAAGTTATTAATAAGTCTTGGCAATCGCATCAAGACTATTTATTTACGGCTAAACTGTTATAGTTACGATTTTTTTTTTTTTAAGGATTGAATTTAACATTTTTTATAATATCTTGCGATTCTCAAAATTTCAAGAAGATAGGAATATTTTTTAACGGTCAAGGTCAGAAGGCTGACGCAAGCCCTTCAGGCGTGAGATTTGATATCTGATCAGCTTTCCAGAAGTTTCTTATGTGAAGCGAAAGTTTTGGAGTTTTCCACGGTCCATGAGTACCAGAACTTTCCTTGTTCGCAGTAGCAGCTAGCTCAGCCAGTCGTCCAAATACCGTGAGTACAAGACGTAGGCCCCAGTCTTCAAGAGACAGCGAGCGCGACAGTCGCAGTAGCACAGTCTTTAAGAAACCGTGAACGCGATATGCAGCTTAGTAGGCTAGCTAGTTTCATATCATGCACTACTGTGCAAGCTTTTATTTTGGCACAATGTAGTTCGTGTATTTAAATTTATTACAATGTAGCAGTGGAATAGTATTACGCCATGTGGGGCCTCGGGATCACCTAAGCGTCGGTTGTTTACAAACGAGTTGAATAGTAAAAGCGTGTGACGAACTTAGTGACCTCACTAAGTCGGCCATGGCCTTGCACAGTATCGAAGAAGGGCATACCTTCGACTTCGAGGTGACAAAAATATTATCTTTCACCAAGGGCTTTTGGGCAGTGTGATAAAGGAATCCATGGAGATTCGCCTGGCGGATGCAATTGTGAATAGCGATTCAGGTTACCACCTTAGTACGGCATGGAATCCAGCGATAAATCATCTTAGGAGGCAGAGATCAAGGCTGCAAGATTATCGCTGCCAGCCACTCCCCTCTGCCATGCGTATCCCTACCACGACTCCGGCCCCACCACCCGACCGCACCACCAAGTCCTTCGCTGCCCCACCACCTGTGCACTGATTGGCCTCGATGTATGTGACTTACGTCACCTGTCAAACAAAGGCCTTTTAAGCGCGGACGCTTCCAAGAATCCGACACTTCGCCTAAAGATGGAGCCTGAGGCAGGTTCCGAAACATCGCCCTACATTGACACGCTACCTCGGTGGGAAGCCCTATAAGATTTAACGCAACTAAAGCTTTATGTTATCTCCTCCCATGGCTTCTATGAAGTTTGTGTTTCTCTCATGTATATCAAACTCACCACAGTACTCCATCCTTCAACTTTTGTGAATAATGGGTTATTTTCTCTACCCTTTGTTACTAAAACAGACACAGTCGTGATTTTGGAGGACGCTTGTTAGAATCTCCATCTGGGCCTCCAGATTTGGTTTTTCTATGGTTTACCCAAATCATTCCAGGCAAATGACAGGATGATTCCTTCAAAAGTCCATTGCCAAATTCCTCCCCATTCCTTGCACCCAATTCTTCCCCACCTCTAATGACCTTGAAGATGCATTAAAAAAAAACATACTCATCTGCACCACACTTGTGTTTAATACTACTATTTTGGTGAATTTCTCATTAGAAAATAGGATTTCCCAACCAGGTAAAAATATACACTTCACAATATTTCAGTTTGTAACCTTCATCATGTTAGAGGTGAGACATATGGCAGGGGGAAGATGTGTACACATTGGGACCTACCATTTACAAACTGAAATATTGTGAAGAGAGAGAGTGTGTGTGTGTTCATCTGGCCCTCTTGACTTCATCTTCGGTAACTGATGGACGATTTTCCCTAGACTATCTTATTTTAGGTGCCTAATGGCAATTTAATTGTCACTATTATCCAACATAATTCAAAAGTAATGTGTTAAGATTCTCGGAACATTTATCATACATGCAAAGTAATATCAAACAGATTCAGAATATCTGTGCATTAATTCACAGTATCAGCAAAATTATTAAATTTCGAATGTCAGTTCATGGTAATGACACATCTAATCCATTTGTCATCTGCAGTGTAACATATTTTAGCACATCATTATATATCTTTATCTCCTTAAAATTCAGGCCAAGGGCAGATCCAGGGGGGGGGGGACTAGGGGGCTGAAGCCTCCCATGCAAAAAGTATCTGGGTCCACCCCCGACATTGTAATTTTGGAGACCTTTTTTTTAGCTCTACGGATTCGAGGCCGGAGGAGGCTATAAAGACTACACGATGGCTGACTCAAGCCCCCCCCCCCAAACCAAAAATCCACTGAAGGGAAGCCCTCTGAACCAAAATTCGCTCAAGCCAAGCCCCCCCCCAAACAAAAGTCTGCTCAAGCCCCCCCCCCAACCAAAATCTTAGACCCGCCCCTGATTTAGGCTGTTTATCTGCCACCATATCCAAACATGAAACATTGCTTAAAAAACCATTTTCAAACCAAGAAACAGATCAAAGGATTAAAAACTAATCTCATAAATCAAGAGCACTGAGTCTGCTGTTACGTCCATGCGTTTATCACGCTTCACATAGGTATAACATAAAAGTTCAAATAATTTAAAAAGTGCCATATAAACTTACAAAATGTATAAGGGTAGATTAAATTGGACATGTTTCCTTAAATAACATGTTAAACAATTTTTGAAGTTGGAATAATCTATAGCATAATTTTTAAAACTGATAACATTAGCAACTAATGACTACATGCTTACTTAACATGTGTGTGTTAATTACAATGATTTGCACATAATTTCAACAGACCAGTATTAGATCATAGTTTCCATGCATGGTAGTAATAATTTCAAATTAACTTCTTTCTTGTTCCAAAGTATATTGCTCTGTCAGATGTCTTTACTTTTCACATTTCAAAAGGATAATTCTTTCAATAAGAAAGATTTAAGCTGTCAGGTTTTTATAAAATTTATTGCTTAAGGAATAAACAAACTAAGCCACTATATTTGTTTCAAATGTTAAATCTACATGTGTCAGCAGTGACGTCCATCAGGATATTTTTTTTTAATAAAGTACTGAAGCAACTCCAAAAAGAGATATCATAACTGTGCAGAGGATGAAAGTAAGGAAAATATAGCAGCTGTCATTTCCATAGAAATTTTTCATGATGATATTCTCAATAACAATATTGAAAAAGGAACACATAAAGTTGCCGAGTGTGTTGATCCAGTAAAATTACAAAGTCTGGAAATTGGAGATACAAAATTCACTGATTCTTATCGCTCCAACCACATTAGTTTACTTTGTTTTATAATTCATAGACTCAGCTGCAGATACTAACATAATTTTTTGTATTTAAATTGCATTTTACTGTTTTTTTGATCCATTGGGAATTGGAAGCATGGAAGAATTATGGGCAAGAAACTAACCCAGCAATCAACTAGAGCGATTTCAAGAAATAAAGGAAAACCAACATCTTTAATTCCAGACTGAGGATCAATTGCTGTTTACCCATCAGACTTGTTAGACCTTTCAAAGATATGCCACAGTCATCCACAAAAATCTTACACCTTGTCAAGATCATTAGAGGCCGGAACGGACTGGGAAGAAGGAACAGGAAGGAATTCAGCCATGGTCTTTCAAAGGAAGCTTCCCGGCATTTGCCAAGAGTGATTTGGGGAAATCATGTAAAACCCAAATCTGGATGCCCGGACAGGAATTCAAACTGACGTTTTCCTGAATTCGAGGCCAGATCGTTAACCACTCACCCACCACGCTCAGTAAAAATCACCTGTTCATCAGTTTAGTGAAATTAGGATATAAAAAAGCAAAGAGCCAAGATCTATTCACAGAAGATTCCCAAGGACTTTACTGTTTTGTTTAATAATTCAGCTGATCTCAGTGTTGAGTGTTTCAGAACACAGCAAAGTTGTTTTGACTCATTAAATCATTTTTCCCCTAATTCAGTATGAATGTTATGAAACGCATACACACTTCACGCTTTTGGTAAAAATGATTTAAGCCATGTTGACACATATGTATGAGTAGTGAGTATCTTCCTTAACCCATCTGCACTACCAAGAAATAGTTTTTAAAAGTTGTTACAGATGCCAAGATATTTAAAAGTTTCTTGCTACGCCTTAAGTATATTGATAATAAGGGAAAGGAAACTGTTTTTAGGAAATGTAAATAACAATGGATAGGGAAATTAAACTGACCACTCATCAAAGTTGAAAGCAAGACTGCTACAAAACACATTACAAACATAATTATACAATATTTTGATTGAACAGCTTAGTCATGTAGAAGTGTACAAGCCATTTGCAAGGAAGGTGCATGCAACACGAGGCCTACTGTATGACTAGGTATGCTGTGGAAAACAGGGTGGTATAAGTGGGGTAGAGGGTGTTGAATAAAACTGAGTAAACTATCGATAACTGTGGAAAAACAATATCACTGGTGGAGGCAAAACACACTAACAGATGATATAAAGGGGGCAATCAGTTTTGACAGCTGGATTTAGTCAGTTGTAGAAGGCACAATAACAGCCCACCACTATGTGGACAGAGTACTGCACCATATTATGATACTTTCATGTCCACCATCCAAATCGCATCTTCCAACAGGATAATGCTTGTCCTCATACTGTTGTTATTGCAACACAAGCCTTGCAAGGGGTTACAATCATGATTCAGACTGCACAGTCCCCAGATTTGTCCCCAATTGAGCATGTCTGGAATACCATGGGTAGACAAATTAGATTACATGGTTACCCAGTGACAACTGACTGCACAAGTCGCGCAGGTGTAGAGAGACATTCCACAAGTAGACATTCGAACACTTATTGATTCAATGCCGGCAAGGATCCACAAATGTATAGGTGCTCAAGGTGGGCATACTTCTTACTGTCACCTGTATCTAAAGATAATAAACAGCCTGATCAATTTCAATTTTTTATCACTTCTTCTGGGATAAATCAACAAAATTCCCTGAAACTCCACGATTCCTGTCTGGTATTGCACTTTTAATTTCTGCCAGTGCAGTTAGGCAATTATTACTTGTAGGTTTGATTATTTGGCCTTTATCAAGTTGTTATTACTATAACAACATTTATAATTCTTCAATGTTCTGTTTTTCTTCCAAATTAAAACAGAATGTTTGAGCATAGTTCAATGGAAAAATAAAAAAAATATATTGGCTATAGTTTAAGTTTTCAATAATAATATTAATAATATAACAAAACAACAAACCATGCAAAAGAGCTTTGTTCATTACTGGAATATTAGACCGAACTAAAACTTCAAACAACCAAAATTAATGAGAGACCTTCAAGAAGAGTAATATTTATTCACAATTGTCTTAGTATTCATTAAAATGCATATTTCAAACAACATTCCCTTTTTACAAGAGCTAAAACATTCTCTAAAACCATGTTGTAATATTTACATAGAACATAAATCATCCTGAAGATATATTATATACCTAATGGTGCTCCGCCCATTTTATAATAAGAAAGTAGGTTTCCAGCAAATCCTTCTCACAACAATTCAATCATTCACACAACTCATCCGGAAAATTCTTAGTTTGCCAAAAAATTCTAGTTACAGCACACGTAATCTTATATCTATTAATATAATAAGCATCTGTCATGTATGACGTCATCTATGACGTCGCACAATGAAGTCATGCTTCACGCCATTGTTCTTGGTTACCCACGTTTTTTAATAACATTTCTAAGCATCCGCGAATAAATTAACTGACAACACTGAAAAAAGTATGCATTGCGTTTAAATTTTCATATCAATCATTAGATGCTTTTATATTTATGTATTATTTTGATAAATAGAAGTATTCCTTAAATTCTTTGTTCATGGATAAGTAAGATAAAAGTTTTAATTTTCGAACATCAATTTTAACACTTTGATTAGATTGTTACTTAGCATGGGTGTCAGAATTACAACTAGCATTTGATGCTACAGCAGAGGGCATGAATTATTAAGGTTTTTTTTTTTTTTCAAAATAATTTAAACTGTGCCCTATTATTGTTATTAAATCATTTGAACTGAAACAGATACATACTGATCGCGAACTGTGCAGCCTACACTACAATTAAAATAAATATTACGTGGCATAATGCAAGTTTATCAGATTTAATCTTCTTTGCTTTTATTGAGTAATATTACTGGGGCTATTATTTCCACAATATGTAACTATGGCAGCTATTCAAACGTTGTAATACCGGCCTTAATCACATTGAAGATTTTTGGTTTTATACCTTTCTTTTTTGTTGAAGATTTTGATCAAATTTAGGTCGTTGTGTAATCACTGGGACTCATCAAGGAATTGTCGTTTTGGTCCGAAACCTGTTGCACATGTTCATTGGGCGATATTATTGGCTATGGTAAAATAAGAACGAGGTACGAAAGAATTGTGCTATTCATTTGAAATTTACCAAATATGTTCCTGTGGTCATACCTTTTAAGAAAAAGTGTACATGAAAGCAAAATGAAACTTGCGTTAGACGTGAAGCAACAGGAAAATTACGAATTGACACAACAGAAAATTGCCATTCCACTTCATGTTGTCACATCAAAGATAGCATTTGCACTCTACAGCAACAACTGTAAAAATGCTGGCAACGTTTCTTGACAAAATATGAATATATTCCTGCATTGTATGTAGTGATAATAATTCACTTCTTACAACAACTTATTTTATAGTCACCATATTATTTAATATATGTTACTCCTAGAGTTGTAAAATATGTCCATTAACCTACAAAAGGTAGCATCTATGTCCATTCTGGTCCAGGCTACATTCCAACCTATCCACGGACACTGCTAATGATTCTGCTTGAAAATAATGATAATTAAAATGTTTAATAAATACAAATTTCTTGGAAATTATATTTTAACAACAAGAACCAAACGCCATTTTGGCACAGGTAGTATTCCAAATGTGAAAACTAAATTCCTTCATTCACTAACAGTTCAAAGTTGTGGCAGTTTTTTTTTTTTTTTTTTTTTTTTTTTTTTTGTGTGTGTTTTGTTCCATAATTATGTTTTTGATGGCTGTGATAGCAACATATTCCCAAATAATATCGTTCAAAGAAAGTGTGCAAGATCATTATACTTCGCTATATAGCTTCTCCCAGTCGCTGGCGTTCAGGCACTTTTTGACTGAAGTTTATAAGGTATGTATATATTTTACAGCTCTAAGAGCTACACCATTAGACAATACAATCTATCAAACATGAATAACAATTTTCAGACCAAAAGGAAAATTCTTTATGAGCCCCAGTGATTACGCCAGAAACCAAATGTATATAGCAATGCATTATTGCCACTAAAATGCGATACAGTACATGTATTAATTTGTGTAAGACTGAAGTATTGTTTTTCTGGCGACAAGTTTAGAGTAGTATGTGGTTAGGTTGAAATGCAACCTGAACCCAGATAGAAACTGAAACTTTTTGTTTCAGTGCAAGTAACGAGGAATTATATTGAATTTTATTTTATAACAAGTCTATTTAGTTAAGCAATTGCTAAGAAATTGTCAGAACACTTAAAGAAAAATATGTATTTCATTTAAATTGGCATATTAATTATCAGTTTTATTATTTTTTTACAGAAATTATTACATAGTTTGAACGAAAGTAGTTCAAGACTAATCGCATTCTATGTGGCCTAAACCACAATTAAATGTTACGTGACATAGCGTAAGTTGTTAAGATTTATTTTTAGCTTCCTTCGTTTTCACTGGGGTCATTATTTCAGCTGATGTAAGCTGTCTCAGCCATTAAAATATCGATTTTCATCACAGGTAATAAGAAAGAAACCTGTGAAAATTTAGGGTCAATTTTATATCGTGATTCATGATGACACTGACATGCAATACAGGGACTGTATTAATTCGTGTGTGATTGCAACTTTGCTTTTCTAGTGGCAAAGTTAGTGGAGATTGTGGTTAGACTGAAATGCAACCTGGAACAAGTTGACAACTGAAGATTTTTGCAACAGCACAAGGGACGATAAATTATAATGAGCTTTATTTTGCAACCATTCTATTTAGTTAGGAAACTGGAAGGAAATAAATTACCATAACACTCCATTAAACCCGTCATTTTTGGTGGGCTTTGGGTGTAGTATATATATAAAAATAGACGTGTGTTTCCCTCTATTTTACAGTTCAGCCGCCACTACCTAGCACAGATCACTGGTGTTTGTATGTGTTAGTAACATCAAATCTCCTTTCGTGCACTATGGTGATTAGATGGCGGTATCTATAGGGGTGTGGGAGATATGGTGGTTAAAGTGGTCGACCTGAGGCACTTTCGCATTTCGATCAAACACGTGTTTGTCCCCAAGTATCACTTTTTAGCCAAAAGTATAATTGACTGCAACAGATCTCACCATATATTTCACAAAAAAAAATTAAGTTTTAAAAAAAAAGTCTGTTCACAATAGTGCAAAGAGAAATTGTTAATTAAAACATCCAAACATTAGTGGTACAAAACAAGGATGAGAATTAAAAGAGTGCTAAGTTTATTCAGAATGGAAATTCTTTCTAACAGTAAGTACAGACAATAAATTCCTACAAGAATTTGCCAGGTAGTCACTGATCTACTACAAATCACTTTCCTGAAAGGAAGCAGTGAACAGTATTGGCGTCATATAAAGGGAAGGGTTTAATGAATGATAATCATTTGATAGGATTTGAAATAAATTTCAATGAGAACAAAACACAGTGGCAGTTACTAGTTTTAGGCGGTTTTTAGAGCCCCTTAGGGAAATGGCGGATTCCTCGGGGAAGAAATCCAACGTCCATTCTGTGTGTATTCCGGGTGGCCTGATCCGAGATGTGGAACAGGCCATCCCGGATGCCATAGAAGGGACGGGGTGTAGCCAACTACAGATTGTGGCTCATGTCGGCACCAATGATGCTTGTTGCCTTGGGTCGAAGGTTATCCTCTCTTCCTTCCGGCGGCTGGCTGAAAGGGTGAACTCTGTGGCCAGTGACCGCAAGATATCGGCAGAGCTAACCATCAGTAGCATCGTAGGCAGAGTTGATTGTGGACCTCTGGTTCAGAAACGTATTGAGGGGCTGAACCAGAGACTACGACGTTTCTGTGATGACATTGGCTGCAGATTTCTCGATCTTCGCCATAGGGTCGAGTCTTGTAGGGTTCTCCTTAATAGGTCAGGTGTGCACTACACACGTGAATTGGCTACATAGGTGGCAGGGGCCGTGTGGAATGCCCTGGGTGGTTTTTTAGGCTAAGGGAGGAAGACCCGAAACACGAAATTCAGTTACGGGCAACCCAATCAGATGCAACACCGGAATGTAGGAGCAACGTAAAAGAATCTCGACAGTTAAAAGTTCTCGTAATTAACTGTAGAAGCGTTTGCAAGAAACAACCGGAACTTGAAAGCGTTATTTCTAGTACAGAAGCGGATATCGTTATCGGTACAGAAAGTTGGTTGAAACCGGAAATAAGTTCCGCCGAAACTTTTAAAGATAGCATGAACGTTTTTCGTAAAGACAGATTACATTCTCATGGAGGTGGGGTATTTATAGCTGTGAGTAAATTTCTCCCATGTAATGAAATAGACATTGATACGATCTGTGAAATCATATGGATTAAACTCAACGTTTCTGGGTCAAAACTCATCATAGGTGCCTTCTACCGTCCACCCGATTCCGACATAGTTATCGTCAAGGAGTTGAGAAATAATGTAAATAGTATAGCTAGCCATTTTAAGGATCATGCTATCATTCTAGGAGGCGACTTCAATTTGCCTTATATTGACTGGCGTAATTACGTTCACATCACAGGGAGCAGGGATAAGGCAGCTTCTGAAGTAATTCTCGAGTTGTTGTCAGATAATCATCTCGAGCAGCTAGTTAATGAACCTACGCGGTGTCATAACGGTAGCGAAAACATTTTAGACTTGCTGGTTACCAATAGGCCAGAATTATTCACTGACATTTCAACGACTACAGGAATAAGCGATCACAAAGCGGTAATTGCGACTATCAAATTAATGACCAAGCGAAAAAGGAAAAAAGGGCGAATTGTATACAGATTCAATAAGGCCTCAAAGGAGTGTTTTAGAACCTACCTGAGGAATAATTACCATAACTTCAAGTCAACAAAGGACACCGTTGAAGAGATGTGGCATCGTTTTATACACATAGCCAGGGAAGGCATGGAAATACATATACCAAAGCGGACAATAAAGGGGGAGAATGATCCACCGTGGTACACATGCGAAGTCAAAAGATTACTCATAAAACAAAGGAAAATACATGCACGCTCAAGAAAGAAGGGGTGTCGCAGCGATTTAGAAACCTTAGCTGATTTAAGAGGACTTATTAAGAATGTAATGCGCGAGGCCTTTAATGATTTTCACTCCAACTCTCTCTCTAAGAGCCTCACAGAAAACCCAAAGAAATTTTGGTCGTATGTACGAAAAGTTAATTGTACCAACAGCAATATTCTAGCACTAATTCGTGAAGGTTCCGAGGTTAATGAAAGCCGCGATAAAGCTAACGTACTAAATACTGTATTCAAAAATTCATTTACAAATGAACATAAGGATAGTATTCCCGTTTTCCCACGCCTAGGCGAGTCGGTGATGGAATCATTACGAATAGATACTGCAGATATCATTAAGCAAATAGAGCTCCTGAAGTGGGGGAAAGCACAGGGCCCGGATGGAATTCCAGTAAGAGTACTTTCAGAGTATGCGGCGGAAATCGGGCCATTTCTGTCTGATATATTCAGTAAATCATTAGAAGAGCGAAAAGTACGTGCAGACTGGAAAATCGCGCAAGAAACTCCGATTTTCAAAAAAGGTGATCGAAGTGATCCTGGGAACTATTGTCCCATATCTATAACATCTGTTTGTAGTAGAGTTATGGAGCATATTATATGCTCGAACATTATGAATTTTCTAGATGATAATAATTTGCTTACAACAAATCAACACGGATTTCGGAAGAAAAGATCATGTGAAACACAGCTGGCCCGATTTACACACGACGTAATGAAAGTTATCGGTGCAGGTTCACAAGTAGATGCAATTTTTCTAGATTTCCAGAAAGCCTTTGACTCTGTGCCACACAACCGCCTTTTAGCGAAGCTTCGAGCGTACGATATATCGGATCAGCTTTGTGAATGGATAAAGGATTTTCCAACTGGTCGGTCCCAGTATGTTGTCGTTGAAGGAGAAAGTTCTTCTAATCTAGATGTTACATCGGGTGTACCTCAAGGAAGTGTAATTGGACCACTTCTTTTCTTAATTTTTATAAACGATCTCGGAGATAAAGTGAAAAGCCTTTTTAGATTGTTTGCTGATGATGCAGTTATTTATAGGGAAGTAAGAAATTTGGCCGATTGCTTAGAAATTCAGCGCGATCTGGATGTTATTTTGGCTTGGTGCGCTGAGTGGCAACTTACTCTAAATTGTAAAAAGTGTAAGACAATGAGCATAACTAACAAAAAGAATCCAATTGTTCAGAAATACGAGTTAAACAATACAGTTATTGATATGGTCAATTCTATGAAATATTTGGGAGTAACAGTACAAAGGAGCATGAAATGGGACATACACATTAATTCGTTAGTAGGTAGAGCAAATTCTAGGCTGCGATTCATAGGTCGAATCTTGAAAAATTGTAATGAACAAACAAAGGAGATAGCGTACAAATCTCTTGTGCGTCCACATTTGGACTATTGTTGTGCCATTTGGGATCCGTTTCGTAAGGGGTTGATCGAAAGTATAGAGAAAGTACAGAGAAGAGCCGCTCTATTCGTGACCGCTTGCTACAGTCCTTATGAAAGCGTCACAGAACTGATTAGTAGATTAGGTTGGGAGTCTCTGGTAGATAGAAGACACACGTTTCATTTAAACTTATTGGTAAACATGCATACTCCCGCTTTCACTTTTGAGTGTAGTGAAATACTTCTTCCACCAACCTATTTGAGTCGGAAGGACAGGAAAGATAAAATTAGAGAAATAAGGTGCCGGGCTGATTCTTATATGAATTCTTTTTTCCCTCGTACCACTAGGGATTGTAATGCACAGCAAAGATATTAGCTTTGGTGCTGAGCACCCTCCTCCACCCACAATTTTGTGAATTGCAGAGTATTTATGTAGATGTAGATAATTTCCATCAGTAATATGAGGGGTCTGTCTAAACTGGTTGTGTTCACAATGACTTTAGACGTATCATTTTATTCTGTAGAAGACTAAAGGCCCATTCACACTAGCAGTCAGTTCAGCTCAGGTCAAAATCACTATACACATAACCCAATGGGAGCATTTACACTACGCGGTCCACTCAGGTCAGGGCAAGGCAGGTCAAACCGAAGATCGTGCCGCCACCGATCAACAACGGTCAAGACCTGATCTGAGCTGAGCTGACTGCTAGTGTGAATGAGCAACGGTTGGGACAGGTCACATTGACTATTTGGGTGACAAATGTCTAAAAACTTCTGCTCATAAGCAATAAAAAGAGTAATAAATAAAAAATAAATGTTTTAAAAAGTACGTTATTTCTTATTATTAGAAATATGGTAAAATTTTAATATAAATTCATAGATTATTGCATGTTTTCGTAACAGATTCTGCTTCCGAATTAAAAAATGTTATGAATTTTTTTTTTTTTTTTTTTTATCAAAAGGGTTCCTCTTGTTCATCCTGAGATTCACTACATGACATGAAATTTTATTCTTTTGTAAACAATTGTGCAAAATATATGTTGTTAAAATTATGTTATCAATTAATAACGGAACAGAGTTAAGTTTTATAAATTAAATTCAAAATGTTTATGTTAAAATATCAAAACCATTTCGCACCACTAGTCTAGCAAGGCATATCCAGTAGATAAAATTTTTATCTCTTGATCTGTTTAAGATTTCAAACTCTGGATTCAACCATAACTGTCATCTTTTTGATCCTTCTCTTCATCCAAAATCAGTGAGATTTTAATTAACGTTAGCATAAAGAGTGGCATCATTTTCTGTGAGCAACTTATATGAAATGGGCATCGTCTATGACTTGATCTGAGCTGATCTGATGGAGTGTGAATGCTATCCTGGATCGTGAGCTGAGCTGACTGCTAGTGTGAATGGGCCTTAACAGAAAGTGCATTATAATGCAAATCTTAGTGAGGATACAGTGATAAAACAAAAGTCTCTAATGTTCTTCTATTCATTCAAGTTTGGCTGTTAATGTGCCTTGTGACAGTTAATGTTTGAGAGGAAATTAAGTACTTTCTGGTTTTCGTTCATACCACTTTATCATGCTATATATCAGAATAATAATACCATTCCAAGTAGAATCACTACAGCCTGCACTGCAAGATTAGTTAGTGTAATGGCATGTTTTCCTAAGATCTGTCAGTTATCATTTTAAGATTTTATTTTGTTAGTCAAACAAATAGTACAAAAAATAAAAATTTTGTTATGGAGTTTTGTATTCTGTACAAGTATGGAAGAAACAGCTATGTATGGTTAAGTACTAGTGAGACACAAAATCATCCCACTTCCAGTTTCCTTAAGACCATAACCTTAAAATTCATTTAAAAGAAGTATAATCTGAATTATATACCTTCATGGAATAGTTTCTCTTGTTTGGAACTCAATGATTCTCCTACCAGAGGAATCAGTGAAAATGTGACAGTGAAAATGTGTGTGCTAAGTATTTTCGTATTATCTTAGCATCCCTTGAAGTGACATACTGTAGCACTGCAAAAAATCTGAAACACGAAACACCAGCTTTCTTGGTGCAATATTTACTACCGTTAGGTCTCTTTTAGCAGCCACAACTGGTGTTAACTTAGAGTAAATTCAGAAAACAAGACAGTAATTATGTGATGAACACAAAATGAATTTTAAAGCAAAGCATTTAATACAAAGAAATTTAACAATTAACCTATGCCCAAAGACAAGGAAAGATTGTATGAGAAATTTTCAGAAAGAAACTATCACTTCACAATGCCAATTGACATTCACAAATCCATATATTTTCTGCACACAAAAAACTGTGCTCCAGTTTTATTGCTATACCATCCCTAACTAGTAACTTTGGTAAGTCTTCATTCTTTTCCTCTATGTAATTTACATACATAATTATCACCTCTGATGTACAGTATACAACATTACACAACAGTTTTGCAAAGTCATGAACGTAAGATTGTATTTAATTTCATGCTTTGATGCAACTCCTGTTGACCAAAGCTCTATTATATTTGTGTACATAATTTCCGTTTCTGCAATGTGTATATCTCATATATTCGGAATGGGACACTGGATTTCACATTAGCATGAGATACATTCATTCTTAAGTCTTCAATTTTGAAGTAATACTAATACAGAGCAGAACAAATCACTGGAAACCTAAAGGGTTGCATCCAAAACTTCCATTTATACATAAAAATGTATACTGAAAACAACTGATTACTAGCAAATAATTAAATGTCTCAATAAGTATTCCCGATAAATTACAGAATTAAATGCTATTTAGTGGTGAATGGATTCCTATTTTGAACAACATAGGCAACTAAATTATCAAAACAACCACACAATATATTAAGACCTATTCCACCACCCTTCTTGCGTCGGTTAAAATATTTATTGCTTTGTTCAGTTCATAATGATGTAACTCATTTATAACACACCTGGAAACTGGTATTCTACGCAGATCATTGAAGGCAGTACAGTTCTTTTTTGCTAAGTAAAAATTAAAATTTGACATGTATTATGTGTCTCATTACAACTCACGAATTTATTTAAGCTAATAATAGAACATAAAACTGACAGGGAAAAGGCTATACAAAAAATCATATAATGAAACATAATTAACCCGTTACCCAACAGCAGAAAAATTTTAAATAAAATACAATGAGCTGATTTAACAAATATACATGAGCGAGAATTCTTCAAAACTAGATGAAACAGGATTGAGTTCCCCTTACAACACTACCATAAGATACAGGAAATTTCATATAAGAGGATATATCTCTGGTACCTAGAAACTCCTACCATTTTTAAATCACTAAATAAAATATTCAAAGCATTTAGAGGCAGATGACTTTTATGGAGATTTCATCTCGCCCCAAATGCAATGTAGTAGAGCACAATCTGATGACTTTCAAACCAAGAAATAAATGCAGAGATTGTTAAGCAGGTTGCATCTGTACAAGAAAACTATTTTTGCAGTGCAGTGAAAATACCTCAGAGAAACATAAAGAAATAAATGGGACCACATCATCCACTGGCTACACTGTCTCAGTATCATGAAGTAGGTGAATGCCTGAAAAATGTCAATCTAAAGGAAATACTGCCTGTTTTTCAGGAAATGTAATGTTTATTAGTTGATTAAAACCACAAAATCATTGATAACTTATTTTTTTTTGAAATCTCAACATTTCTTTTTTCTAATTAGTTCAAGTTTAAGTAGGGTGAAAATAATGACTACAAATATAATAATGATTATCAATGTAACTGTCTTCAGATACTAAATGCTTCAGTTTGAGTTGCCATCAGCTGAGACGTCAGATAATTTTCTGAGTTGGTTAACGGCAACACAGAAATATGCAAACAAACTTTAAAGCACCATTTCATTGAAAATTCTTAATGCCACATTTAAGAAAACAGAACTTGTTACTCACAGATCTTTGAAGCTTTGAAATATGTTGACTTGTGGTGTAACTGAATTTATACAACATACCACAACACTTGAGGATATATGACTATCAATGAGAAAAGAAGTACATCAACCATCCAATTGAGAGTGCCCTGAAAGAATATATGTCACACAAGAACTAAAAATCATATTTTATCCAAGAACCATTACATAATGCTGCAGAAAACTCATAAAAACAAAACAAAACAAAGGGTAGTATTACAATAATAACAATCACCACCAGCATTACGACTGCTTAAATAATATATTAATTTTTCAATAAATACATTATCTCAGTTAATCAAATGAATATCAGTAAAACAAAATCATTAGATAACTCTGTCAAATTTTGTATTCTGCATTCACTAATCAATTAGTACTGTATTGCCTAAAATCGAGTGCAAATTTATGGTCATATTTCTCTCTTCCCTAAAACAATTTTTATCTGGGCTTACCACCAGCATAAGCCTTATACATCCCCAACACTCTTTTCACCAACCATATTTCCTCCAACGATTTCCAGTTCAACCCTTTTATTATTTCAGTTACCAAGTGCACCATTGCCTACTGGAACATACATCATGAAAAAATGTCATAAACTTTTTGTTATCAATATATTTCAGGGGTCTGCAATGACAGATATTCTCATGTTGCAATATTTTTAAAATCTTACACAGACTGTTAAGGTTCTTTCAGGATTTTCTGAATGATGAAACAGTCAAGATAGGATGGAACAAGTCTCAATAGGCTAGCTAATTGGCAGAATGCCACAAAATGTTATTTTGTTAATTTAATTAATTACATTGGAATTCATGCTCCAGTGGCAATTTCCCCACAAACCTGCCTCTAATTTATAAATATTTTTAGTTTACTGTTTATATCCTCTACTCTCCAAAAGACTTATACCAGTCCCCATTTTGCTTTGCCTAAAATTGGGTGCAAATTTATGGTATTATTTCTCCCTTCCCTACCACATCCTGTCCCCAATTTTTATCGGGGCCTTACCACTAGCGTGTGCCTTATACATCCACACCAGTCTTTTCACAAACCTTATTTCCTCCAATGATTTCTAACCTAATTCCTTTATCATTTAAGTTACTAAGTGCATCCTAGCAATTACCATTGGCAAATCTATCTGTGCTACTAATTAACTAAATAAAAATTATTCAACTTCTAGGGAATTAGGTTGGAAAAATAAAATTTCACATAGCTACAAATTACAGGATGACTTGTTGGTTAAATTAGAATATCATGATGAAAGAAGTTGGGCAGGAAACAAACTGGATCTGCATCAGTTGAAACTTAGCTTCATAAGAAGTAGGTAAAATAAGTCACATCTCTACCTATTACCGTGTAACAATGCCCATACCAACAAATATAATACCAAAACACTTAAAAAGGAAAGGCAGTCACAGGTAGTTACAAGAACTTCTACCACATACTTTAAATTTATAAATTGAGGAAATATTTACTAACGAACTTAAATACACAGTTAACAGCCAGTGTTCGATCATTGTCATTATTATTATTATTATTCCATCTACTTCACCTGTATGAGTCTGTAATAGGCTTACCAGACGTCCCCGTTTGCCGGGGACAGTCCCCGTATTCAGCTCTCTGTCCCCGGACAGATTTCGTCCCCGCAATGTCCCCGGATTTTTACTGTTGTCCTGAGATTTTTTTTTAATCAAGCGAGAGTTCTTTAAAAGCCCTGATTTGCAAATGCATTCGTTTAAAGCAAGAGATATGAAGCGCACTTCTTTCCTTGTGCGTGCCTATGAATAAAAGAAAATTACAAAGATATTGCGTCTTTGTCACAACATCTTTGGAAAATCATGTCTCCTTGCTGTGTGGAACATGGCTGTCTGTGATCCTCGTTTAAAATACAAAATATAAACAATATGTGGCTTTTAAGCTAACCCAACCATTATTAATCATATAACTTATAAAAGCGCAACGCGTCATTACGACATATGCCGAAAGCGTCCCCGGATTTTGGTGAAAAAGTTCTGAAGCGTCCCCGGATTCGGAGAAAAAATTCTGGTAACCCTAGTCTGTAAACAAGAAAATTAATGTTGATACAACATATTACCAGTACCAAAATAAAGCCAAACCGAGCAGAACCCAAGTATAGATATACTGATCACATGTCGTTAAAAAGTGAGCTACCTAGTTCCCAATGTCTGTTCATACATTATACATAAGTTCTATTCAGGACTGCTAATCACTGGAACTATCATTATTTTCAAAAATTCTTATCAACAAAAATTCTTATGGTCTATGGTTACAGAATTGTACTAATCACTGAAATGGTGAAGAAAATTATTATTAAAATTGTGTCAGAGGGACAAAATACTTTTCTGTATCTATATTCTCCTCTCTTTTTTTCTTCCCCAGCCCCAAACTCTTCATTATATGAAAATTCCTATAAATAAAAGCCATCACCATAACATACCGAGCCCAGTGAGTGATCATTACCACACAACCCATTGCATGTTTTCCCATTTTGAGTCACTGCAATGATTTAACTATGTAAACAGTTTTTCCGTGTTTTTCTGTTCCTATACCACTTAATATTCTCTTCCTTCCTCACTATTTGTGCTTATAAGCAAACTTTCCTTCCAATGGAACCAGTTATGAAACGTTTGCTAAAAAATTATGAGAAAAATGTTAGAACACTCTGATCATCTTCAAAACATGACACATTCTTTGTACCTACCACAGAATAAGCACACGCCTATACAGATCATTATAGGGCAATTGTTTCACAATGGGTTTTCTATTGTTAATGAATAAAAAATGAGATTAGATTGATGTGAAATATACACCACTGTCTACCAGAAAATATCTTATAGGAAAGAAAAAACAATACCACCGAAAAGTTAATTCCCAACACAGCACAACCCCATTCCAAGATAAAGGGTAAAAACATGCCGAGCAGGTAGCGTTGAAGCTGAAGATCGCTGTCAAGGTAAATGTTTCAACATTGTGAAATAAAACTACTGAAAGTAATGAGCAAGCGCTTGCCGCGGAAGTCACCTGATCTGTCACCATCACCACTTACCATGTTGATGAGAGAACAGTGTATTTTGTTTTTCTCATCACGACCCAGAGCGATGCTGAAGGTCTGCTTCACTCTGACTGGATGAGCTTGGTCACATGATCCCCGAAAGCAGCTTGCTGTTTGGCTTTTGCATCATAGAATGGTTTTGTTCTCCATAAAAAAACCGAGAGAGAGAGATAAATAATAGCTGCACTGTTTAAATGCCCTGCCCTATAGTATAAATGCCTCAGAAATCGCTACAACAGTTTTCGTTAAGGAAACTGACTGAAATGGAACCTCACTTAAACAGCTAAACATGATATCAATGATTATAGCTTTCAAGCATGTAAAAATTTAGTTCTTGTGTTACAACTGTCTCAAATAACATGAAGATTGAATGTGAAGTGGTAAATTTTGATTTCTAAAAAGAAAATTCTAATTTTTAAATGAAAATTCTGATTTTGTAAGGTGATTCTGATCCTTGATTTCAAGATTCTGATTTTGAGTTGGTAATGCTTTACTAAATGGTACATTAATTTATTTACAATAATTATGATTACCTTATGGTCATGATGAGTCTTCCCTCAGCGTATATTAGGTTGGTATGGTAACTGTTATAAACATTTTACTTCACCAGTTAGTCTAGGGTATTGCTTTAAATGTACTGAAGAGTTTCTACTATCATTTGTAGGTATCTGTATCTGGAATCCGTCTACATGATTTTTCAGCTCCTGTGATGTTCATCATGCCATTTGTCTCTTTTTATTTATCAGTTGTGATCTGAAATCTCCGTTATTACCTGTAGAAAACAGCCACCACTTCGTGGCTACAGATAGCCCATGATAACCATTGTCGTTACCACTTCCACGAATCATTGGAGGCTACACGAAGTAGAAGACTCTCAATGTATACACAATATAAAGTGCGTGGCTCCTACGAATGTTTTCAAAACTGTCACAAATACAAGCATGTATACCTTGACATTACCGCGTCATTAACCTGACCAGCATGTTTTTACCCATCGACCCTGACATCGATCTTCACCATCTTCTTCTTCACCGCAACCTGCTCATCATGTTTTTACCCTAAGGCATTCAAGAAACGACAACTCCTAACTATGACACCAAAAATAATCAAGACAATTTGAAAACACTTGCTTCTCAGCAGCCAATAACTTAGTATTGTTACCATGTGGTATCTATCTTCAACTGGCTAGGACATTTATATTACAGAAACTGAAAGCCCAAACAAATATTTCGCTGCAGATTAATCCAATTTATTTACATAATTCATAGTATTTCAAAATACTGTCACGTTTATTCACGTTTTTGTGTTTGTATGACCCTCCTGCATTCACCTGTACTAAGTGGTAAGTTGCTTTCCATATTCTTCCTTATTTTTAGTTCTTTTTTTTTTTAACAATATACAAATTTTAAGTCAGCCTTATTAATCAATTAGTGTCATTACTGGAATCAAAACCATGTTAAGATCATCATTAGAAGTGAATTTAATATTTAATCATAATTTGATGGATATACAATAAACCAGCTTACAATATCAGTAAGACGGTGTACATCTGAATAACACTTACAGTTCATTTACACAAATCCTTTTATTCAATTATTCCACTGTAATACTAATCACACGTAATTCATAAACTTCCGACGATTATTTCTACATAATAATAGAAAAAGTAAAGTAAAACGTTCAGTTCCGAGGGGTAAAGTCACTTAGTGATATCATCATTACTCCTTTTCAGTCTTAAGACAGGTAACTGGAAACTTTACTTGTGACTGAAACCCACTACATGACACATTTAAAAGAGACAACAGATTTTTTAGGCAGTCTATGCATTTCATACACATGAGAATTTAAACTTCTTTTGTTTTTAGAGAATTTACCACATAATTGACAGCGGAATGGGCCACGTAGACGGCCATGTATGTTGGCTATATGAGATGACAAACAATCTTTCCTAGAAAATATTTTGTCACATTTGTCACAAGGAAACTGGAGGGACAACTGCATTGTGTTATTACCACCATCTGAAATATTCCCGCTGGGATGGGCATCTGTAACATTGAAAGACATCTAGTGAAAATATGAACAGCAAAAAGTGGAAGAAGAGCTACTTCAATTTACTGCCGTTTAGTTACTATCGCGAAAAATTAAATTTAACTTTGAAATTTCCACTTTGGACATCAATATTGAAAATCACAATTCTACAGTATGAATGGAATATACACAATTATTGTGTATGATAAGTTTCCATAAAATTATTCACAGCACAACCTACAGTTATACAGTATTTGAGGACTCTAGAATGAGCATAGTGCACTGAAGAATATAGCCTCCTTTTAAACAGCTGAAACTTGACTTCAGACACAGGGGGTTAATTTTCTATTGTATGAAATAGTCATGGGATGCATTAAATTATAAATATAAATGCTGAAAAATTTAATTGTAACACAAGAATTTAAAATCAAAATTTGTAAAGGTCAAAAGTAGGGGAAGAGGAAGGAAGAAAAAAATCTTAAAATGTGAAAGTGTGTGGGGAAATTGCACTGGGGCATCCGTTTCATCAAACTCAAATTAAATTAAAATTTTAGCTTCATAAATTATGTATCAGTTTTATTTTTAAAAGGATGATAATTCTTCAGAAATGGGATGAGAACAGTTCCAAGTGCAGAAATGATAAATCATCACATTCCCAAAGAAAAAAAATTCACCAAAAAATAACAATTTAAATATTCAACATCATCATTTTACAAATATACTTCAAATTCTAAACTTGATTACTACATTCATCTTTAGCACAGCAATACTTTTACTATTTCAAAGTTAAACATTACCAAAGCTCAAAAAGTCTGTTATTAAATATAAAAATGGTTGAGGAGGTAGAAGAGGACCAGAAAATTGGGTTAAACTGTTATAGAAAAGTTGCAGTACCAGTTCCATTATTCCCTTCTATGTAAGTGATAACATACTCTCTAGTATCCAAGGGGGAAGAAAGTAGTTCTCATGTTACTCTAACACCAGTTAAACTTTACGGAAAATACTGGAATGAACAACTTGTCGTAGATTTAGTTCCTAGCATATTCTATAAACTTACATTCCAAAGCTTTACATTTATTTACTGAAATTTCATTGAAATGGAAGTGATGAATTGGACTGTACAAAAAAAAAAAAATTGTTATATCTGCTTAAGGCAGGTCACATTCAGTTACAAATTTTCTTTAAGAAAGTAATTACTTTTGGATACGGTCAAATAAATTGTGTACGCTTTGTGCATTTCTGATATTTATATAGTTATCTTCCTTCAAATTGAATTAAACTATTTTCAGTCCTATGATACATACACCTATTGCATGTAATTTATCCATAATCAAAAAAAGGCGAGCCCACAAAAATAGAAAATTAACCCTCTTCATGTAATTATTATTTTTGGCACAGCAATTATTCAAAAATGAGATGTAATAATAAATAACAAGACAAGCAATATTTTTATGCATCTCTTGCTTATCACACTGTTTACAAGCTTCTTGAAATATCTCCCAACACTTACCACAGATAAAAGCGGCTGGTAACGACGAACACAAAAAAAAAAAAAAAAAAAAAACCACGAGAAGTGCAGTATTTTGGCATACAGTCTTATTCACAAAATTCACGAAGAAGTGAGACACCAGGCGAGTCAGACATGTACGAGGGGGGACCCAAAAAAAACGGGAAATTCGGCATAACGCCTTTATTTCTTAATATTTTTACACCAAATTTTGATCACCTTTAAAGTATTCTCCACTGACCACAATGCAAAACTTGAAATAATCCTTCCATTGTTCAAAACAGTTTTTAAATTCAGTTATCGGGATGTTATTTATGCCTTCCGGCGATTTTTGTTTTTCCTACTCCACAGTGGCAAAACACTTTCCTTTCATAACACTTTTGAGTCTGGGGAACAAAAATAAACCACAGGGGGCTAGATCCAGTGAGTAGGTGGGATGGACAATCTGTGTCATGCCGTTTTTTGGTCAAAAACTGCTTTACGGAGAGGGCGATGTGGGCCGGCGCGTTGTCATGATGGAAGAACCAGTTGCCTGTGCGCCAAAAATCTGACCTTCTCTTCCAGATACTCTCCCTCAATCTTTTAAAAATCTCCAAGTAGAACTCCTGGTTGACAGTTTGACCCAGGGAAACGAACTCCGCATGCATAACTCCTCTGCAATCGAAGAAACAAATGATCATTGTCTTGATGTTTGGCTTCACTTGGCGAGTTTTTTTTGGGATGAGAAGAGCACGTCTTCCACTGGCTTGATTGCTGCTTTGTTTCGAGGTCGTATCCATAGCACCACGATTCGTAATCAGTAATCACTTTTAAAAAAATTCTTTGAGCTGATTTTGAAGCTCAAAACATGCATGACGTCGACGCTCCCTTTGCTCGTCAGTGAGAAGGCGAGGGAAAAATTTAGCTGCAACCGTTCTCATGTGGAAATCTTCAGATAAAATCCTCTAAATTGAGCTCCATGATATTCCAGGCATTTCACAGAGTTGATCAGTGGTTCGGTGACAGTCTCACGAACGAGGGCATTGATTTTGTCTACGTTTTCGTCTCTTCTTGTCGTTGAGGGGCGTCCTGAATGGGGTTGGTCATCAATTGACATTTCTCCATTTTTAAAATGTGAAAACCACTCATAGACTCTGGTTTCACTTAGGGCAGCATCCCCGTAAGCAGTCTTCAGCATTGCAATAGTTTCCGCGGCCGATTTCCGCAACAGGAAACAAAATTTCACAGCCTCGCGCTGCTCTCGACAATCTGCCATCACATTTTCGCCGAAATGGAAAAAGTTGTTTTAGTAAAAAAAACTATCACGGGCGAACTGATACACTCACAGCGACACAACTTCGCACACTGACTCAGGTGGGATGAGAGTAACAGACACCAGATCGAACAATGGGTTCCCCCACTTTCCCTCCCCACCGCAGCCCAATTCCCGTTACTTTTGGGTCCCCCCTCATACACAGAGACGGCCGTCTGGTGAATCTTTTTTTTAAGGCGCATGGTCAAACTTCGGGGTTAATGAAAATGACAATCCCTTAGAGAGAACAGAGGATTGAGATTCTGATAAAGGGGAAAAAGACAGGTTAATCACAGACAGCTGTGGTGGAGCAGGAGGTAGAGTAGAGACTTTTGGGGTGGGTGGTAGAGGAGTTGGGTGGATGCGATTGAAAATGTGGGCAAGACAAGGGGTTTTGAAAATCAAGGGAGCTGTAGGAATATGTTGAGTATGATTGGGATGTTGGTGAGGTAGGGGTAGAACCATAGCCGGCCGTCTCCGTGTACACGTCTGATTCTGCCTGGTGTCTCATTTCTGCACGAATAAGGCTATATGCCGAAATATTGTGCTTCTCTTGTGTTTTTTTTTGTGTTTGTCATTCCCAGCCGCCTTCATCTGTGGTAAGTGTTGGGTCATATTTCCCCATCCTTCCTTAGTTTCATTGCTTTAAAGAATTTTCCTGCTCATTGTTATTAAATATATATAAAAGGATAGCAAAATGAACCACCACTTATCTTAGATGATGGTTTGTGGGGTGAACACACACAAAAAAAAACACAAGAACAGGAAAAACAATTAATATTTCGGGACTTGGCCCTTCGTCAACGAGACCGTATCCTGCACCATCCTTCGTCCGTGATGTTCTCCTGTTGACGAAGGGCCAAGTTGCAAAATATTCTTTGTTTTTCCTGGTCTTGTGTTTTCTTATGTGTTCACCCCACAAAACCATCATCTACGGTAAGTGGTGGTTCATTTCACTATTCTTTTTTTGTAAATCCGTTTGTTGCTTAATTCTTATTATTTCCTGGTTACTATATATATATATATATATACTATCAACACACACAAATTGTTGGAAGTCTTGGATATTGCATTAATGCACATTAATTCCAATAAATATAAAAATCAAATTCAATAATTCACTTTATTCCCTTTAAAAAAATCTTGTTCCTACAATTTAAAGAATAATTAACATATTACACAATCACTGATCAAAGATTTGTCAATATTGAAGGTAAACTGGTTTAATGTAACTTGTGTGTGACAAGAAGAATGAATTATAATGCAACTTGATTACAATTATAAGCTTATCAGTTTCAAAATACTTTTTGTCTTCCAACCAAAGAGCATTCAACAACATAAATAAGAATCATATAAACAACATTGATTGCACCATCACACACTATAAATTGTTTCAAATAATTAGATATTACAAAAATGGGAAAAAATAGGTTAGTAATTACAAAAGAGTAAATCAGCAAAGATAAAAAAAATAGTGGTTTTAAATAATCTGACTTATTAGCTAAAATAATAATATGAAACCTTTTTAAAATTAAATTAACATAATATGAAACTTTGTAGTAATAATAATAATACAAAAGAATAACAAACATAAGTCAAGAAATCTTTAAACTTTCTGTATTCTTAACAAACTAACACAGTTGAAAATGTAATTATGAGGCAAGATTTTACTATTTTAAAAAACATTTTCAAAATATCATACAAATAATACACGTGAATTTTACCTTCAAAAATATTTTGGGAAGACAGAAATATAAAATACAGTGATTGAGCTTAATTTTTCTGCAAGTATATGCAATATTTTACAACCTGAGTATTTGACTGTACGATAGCTGAAAGCCACAAACGTGGCATTTTTTTAAAAATTATTAAACAGTAATAATGATCTATGTCTCATCTCTTACTATACGTGGAATCACTATCATAAATATGTATGGAATATGAATCATTATAATTTGATTCAAAGGTCTAATCTATCCTTCCGTGTGTATTTAAAAAATAATACCAATTGATTACATATCACATTTTTTATTGTGAAACATTAATTTTGGCTAAAAGAGATAATCTATCTTTCTGAAAAGCAATATTCACTTAAGTTAAATTTCTCTCTTCAGATGTATAAAGTAAAATTTCTACGTCTGACAAACAATTATTACAATGGAAATATTAATTGCTAGTTACATCAGAAACTTGGAAAGCAGGAGACAGATGTTTATCAGCAATGTGAACAAGAATCTTGATATGAGATGTGTATTAACAACAGCCGATCAGAGGTGAGTAGTGTGGTGGCAAACAAACAGAAGATATTAGGGCCAATCGTTTAATAAATAAAGAACCCAACCCGTTAGAATGATTTCACTTCTTGCAAAGGGGTCTTCAGTTAAAGCACCCACCTGTGATGCATATAATTCTACATATTAATTGCATGATATGAAAATTTATGTTTAATTTGTTAATATCAATTGCATTTTAGTCAACAGGTTACTGTCACAAAAATGACAGACTGTTTTTCCACTACCAAAACCATAATTTATTACATACATCACTAGAAATATAGTTACAGAAACTATTTTTGAAATTTATAAAGTCAAAAATTAAGTTTAAAAGAATATAAAATGAATGAGCTGAGGATCTCAAATTACTTTTAATAGCAAAATAATCTTAAGAACAATTTGCAAAAAAAAGTGTGGTGTACTTTTCTATACAGAAAAGGTTTCATTTGTAGCAGATGTCTTAGCTAATCCCATGGAATAGTAAAACCAAGAAAATTCAAGGAAACTCTCCACTCTCCACTAGCCCTTGCCATTCAGCCACATCACTCAACTTATAAACACACGGCTAAAAATACCTAATATACCTACTTTTAAAAGTTATAAGCTAAACGAACAAGCAAAAGCATCAGAAAGACAACTGTACAGAAGATTAAGACCTCTTTAAAAGTGGTGAACCCAACATAAAGGCATTTCTGAAGAAACTAAATCTCACTGTAAATATTAAAAATATACTATTTTATTGATTCAAGATGTCAAGCACTCACAGTCACACAATAACTGCTGATTCAAGTTTTCCGATTTCATCATTTAAGTCATTACTGGCGATCACAGTATGCAGACTGATTCTGCATCCTAATAGACCTGTGTTTATCATACATATGGGCATTCAAACTATTCTTATTTTTTAAAACCCCTCCACAAAACTGACAAGAGAATGGACCACAAGCCTTGCCATGAATATTTGCCACATGTGATGACAGGGATGATTTCTTATAAAACACTTTTTCACATTTCGTGCAAGGAAATATTTCTGGTTGAGTGCTGCCACCCATATCTGGAAAAGGAAAACACAAAATCCGGTAAATGTTTACAGCTTTCCTGTGAGAAATTCTTAATTGATGTATTCAGCCTCTCAAACAAACAATAAAATTGAAAAGTACTTTTGCTGTCCGATATTTCTATTGCTTTGTCACTTGAATATCATATTATCCAAAACTTGGTAGAAGTTTTGAGAAAAAAGTAATACAATATTTTATAATATGCATATGCAGCTTAGGAGTTTTACTCATAAGGTTAGCAAAATTACACCTCCACCCTCAAATACGTATGTTCCACTTCTCAACTGTAGTATGTAACTGCTTTTAACTGCCTTACTTTAACCACATAAATGGAATAGATGAATGACTGTCGCTTTAACAAGTCACATAGGAATTGTTTGTATAAAGAAGGAATATTTCACTAAAAGAAAGTCTATAAGGAAATCAGAGCTTGTAAACAATTCAATGTTTTTTCTCTCACATACAATAGAGAACAACTTGTTCAGTATTTTGAGTTTCGTAAAACCAAAGATAATTATATTTCTTCCTCACAAATACTGCTTAGCCTCCCGGTGGTAGATGTACATGTGAACACGCAAAGCATTTCTATTCTTGGAACATCGGCGACAAACTGGACAAAGGAATGGTCCACGATCCACTCCATGACAATTTCTCACATGGGCAGTCAGGTTGTATTTCTTAGTGAAATTGTGGTGACACACGGAACACTTCAGGTTTGACGATTCTGTAATGCAAGTGATATGATGCTATCTTACCTTGCCACACACAACAAACACAAAGAAATACATATCTGAAAATCGCATCAAACTACATAACTTTTTAAAAACATTACAAGAACTAATCTGTTGTTTGAACAAGAGTTGTCAAATATTCTTATTGGTTTACCAATACATTTATTTTGTTACAAAATCATCATTTTAAATCAAAATAATAAAACAGAAAAACTTCAAATTCCAGACACCAAAAAAAAGTTAACATACCCCCACAACACTATATTCACAATAAAGTGCTTCTTAGTCTGTTGTGGAGATGAAAGCATGTAAAAACTGTAGTGAATGGCATATAGAAGAATTTTAGATTCCCAAGATCCATAAGTTTCTTCCAAATCTAACAATGTATAACTTCATCAAAAAAAATTATTTATTCTATGTTGATGAAACCTATCACAAAGCTAAAACATAGACATAAAGGAGTAACCAGGAGGATAAATTCATGGTAAGCCATGGTGTGTGCAAAAGCACCCACCCCTCCTTACCACACGGCCCAATCCTATGGACATGAATAAGTGTTTAAACTCTGTGATAAGTGACAGATTATCTTCCCTACCCTTCCTTATTTTCATTTTCTAACACTACTTTCACTATCACCACTATCCAAGGAAGTTAAATTGCTAAAACAAGTTTTCTGCTATATGTATATATTTGTGTGTATTTTTACCGATATTAAATTTTTGAGCAAAAGAGACTACCATGACTGAGACACATTGTTGAGGCGGCAATACACAATTGCTCCATCCATCCAAATGGAGTGATGTCACTCCACTATCATTGTCTCTGGAGAAATTGATTTGGATGGCATAGACTGACAGGATTATTTGGATATCCGATCAGTCCAATATCCATCAGTTTCATCCATTATGCCATCAAGCCGACTGACAGTGTGTGGGGAAAACCATGTGGAGCAACATGAAGCCATCCCTCCAGTCGGCTCATGTTTGGTGAAACCACCGTCCAAACACTTCTCATTCTGTCGCCAACCACTGAGGAGATATTATAAACATTATTAAGTAACAATTAGGATGTACCTTTCACTTTTTTCAGCCTGCTAAACTACTTAAATTTAATAAATTTGTATTATAATCATTTTGTAGCATTTCTATAAGTTTTCGTAATACCACAGAGCTTATTTTTCGTCATTTCACACTTTTTTGGGCGTTTATTTAATTCTCAGCATTTGTATTCAGTATTCAATAGGTTTGGATATCCATTAAAATTAATTCAGGCTCATTTTATTTAGTACTTGGCATAACTAGATTGTTGTGTACCAAATTGACAATTTTTTGTTGTTTGCCTAGTTTTTCATTGTCACTGACTGGAATGATGGTGTATGTGCTAGGCTTCTAGATGTCATCCCTTTGGATGACATCCAAATGAAGCGGTCGTTTATGGCCACCTTTAAAGCAACTGAACTTAAGCAAAACTCTGCCAAAATTGCATACCACTATGAAAGTAACTTATGATTTAATGTATAATTACATTTACATCCATTTATCTATCTTTGAAAAAATTATCAATTAACATTCCAGTACACCAAGAAATACTGATTTTGTTCCAAAAAGAAATTCGCAGGATGCAAATATGGGCATACCAAGCTATTACAGATGAGACAGATTACTGACTGAGGTAGGGGAAAACAAGAAAATCATGTAAAACAGGAAATTACCATCTTTTATATCAATTGGAGTACCATATATAACTCAAAATCTTAGGATAATGAAGCATAAAACTAACTTAGTCCACAACCCGAAGATTGGTTGGATCCTCCCAAAGGAGGCATACTAAGCCATTTTGTCAGAGGTAGGACGGCAAGTTCCTTTCCTCTGGGACCTACAGTTTTACGTGGAATCCGAACCACGGAGCGTCCTGGCATAGCTCATATGACCAAACACAACTCTCAAAATTCCTGCACCTGCCGGGATTCGAACCCGAGACGGGAGCAGCGAAAGTTTTGAAAGCAAGCGCCTTAGCCACTGAGCTACCAGACCGCTCAATGAAGCATATAATTAGGGAATAAAATGAACTGATCAAAAAAACAAAATTAAGTGACCTAGATAGTTGTGAAATGTTGACATCATGACGTAATGTGGCACTCCAGCACTGCAATTGATGCTTCCAGAAGTCATAACAATAAGCAAGAATAAAATCAGCTGCAAGCATTTTTGAAGAAATCTAAATTATTGCAACTGAAATCATGGTATCAGCAACCTTCACATATCTATTTTGAGTCTTATTTATGTGAATAAAATACTAGACAATTTCCAAAACAAATTCCTGGAATATATCAGCTGGTATGACTCACTACTATGTTTTGCCAAAATATTGAAAAGAAGATACATAAGAAGCTGTTAGTGCTAATGAGTAACATATTTCATTTTATCATCTAGATCTGTACAGCTAAATAAATTAAGGAATCAAAAGTGTGAAATCATATTGTGCCGCAGTCAACAATCAGCTAAAGAAAGTGTTTACTATCTTGATTACGCTGTTGGTAACCTTAAAAGTTATTTTTTAACCATAAATACTCAAAGAAATCTCATAGCAGTGTCCAAACGCAAAATGAAACAGTAAGAAATAGTTGGTGAACTACACCTCAAAATAATTGCAATAAAACTATAATGTAAGATACTGAAATGAAATGTCTACTGGTCCACCTCAGTTTTCTAGTATACTTGCCTTCAATGAGGAAATTGTACAGGCAGAACTGAGTACTCTCTTCTCACTGTCTGAAGCACGGAACATGGGGTAAAACTTAAGACAGAATGTAATGTGTAGGAGCTGCCAGAAGGCATGGAAACTGTTAGAGCCTTTAAATAATAAATATTTGCAGACAAAGGGCCATGTAAATATGGAGACAGATCAAAACGCACATAACGTCCTGCTAAATGGCAACTCTCCATGTACCAACATGAAGGGAAACCAATGGAAAAGAAATATGGCCAAAATATTTACATTCGTTCTCAACATTTCACCCAATCTGATCATGACTTAGCTCTAAGAAGTGCAAGAATGGGAAATCCCATAGTCTGGATAATCTTCTAGCTGAACAAATCAAGTACTTTGGTCCTAATTCAAAGCTCCGGCTGCTTAAATTGATGAACAAATGTGTAAGGTCTCCAATCTGGAGCTACCCTCTGGCCAGAGCTACCCTCACCCCAGAAAAAGACTTAAATGATCATAAATGTTATAAATCTACAACAGCTTTATAAGGTGATGGAAAGACTAATTATTCAGGGATGATGGATAAGACTGAATCTATTCTTATAGAACAATAAGTTGTTTTAAGAGCAGGAAAAAACTGCTCATGATGAGTTCAAACCAATCCAGCACAATGAAGACAATTTCAAAAGAACTTATATTACAGCAATTTGGTCAAAGAACTCTTGACAGCCTGTAACACAATCAATCATTTTCTACTCAAGATGGAACTTTGTAAAAACACAATCTCTCCAGCAGGGTTAGCAACCTCCTACGGAACAGGAGGATAAAGGGCTCAGGAGCAGATTGAGAAGATATAAGAATTGCTTCCCACAATGAAGTGTGCATGCACCATTTCTGTTCAATGTCAACATACACCAATGACCAGGAACTACCTACCTGAAGGGATCCAGGCTTCCTATACCTAGATGACCGTGCGATCACTGTCCAAGATGATAGGTTTGAGGTAGTATAAATGACAGTATCTAAAACTTTGGAAGAGTTTACCATCCATTAAAGTGAGAACCAGCTGAAGCCAATTCCAACTAAAACTCAGATCAGCTCTTCCCATCTAAAGAATAAGCAGGGAAACAGAACTTTACAGATCTCAAAAGAAGAAAGCTAGCTGAAACACTGTGAGACTCCAAAATAGCTATGATCTACACTACACCCAACTCTTACCTGTCAGAAGCATTGCTTGAACACCAAATAAAAAGTGACCATAAGGAACAATATTACCTGTAAGCTTGTAGCAACAACTTTGGCGGCCACCCCGAAATTGTAAGCACCTTGCACTCACTTTGGGTAACTCTGCAGCTGAATATACTATGCCAGAGTAACATAATTCTAACTAAATCAAACTGGTAGGCATGGCTCTTAAGCCTGGTTCGCACTAGGCTAGTAATTTATCGAGTACCGAGTTATTTAGTAACTCAATTTGTCTGTACAACGAAAATTTAGTCGAGTAGTTTAGCTAGTAGTTTAGTCGAATCAATCCATTTTGTTCTATTGTATCAGGCGAGTAGCACCCCCCACCATGTGTCACTGCTTACTGGCTCACCGGTTAAACTAGTCTGAACCTGTCATTTAGTCGAGTTCGTTAGCTACCGCAAAAATGACGTTCGCTGGAGCAAAGAAACAATTTTAAATTTTGTTTCTAAATATGTAGAACATGAATGCTTGTAGAATATTAAGGCAGCACACTATAAAAATGAACAAAGGACGCAATCTGCACACATGGATGTTGAAAATACAATGAACATACTTGGATTTGGTGAGAAGTAAATTAAATTGAAAATTAAAAACATCTGCTTACTGCACAATTTTATTAATTATTTTATTACAATAGCATCTAGATTATACAATAAGATATTATTACTATTGTTATTAGAAGTACTACCTAAGGCGATAAAAATTTTTTTTAGAATGATCTAATCGTAAAAGTTAAAAGATAAGGGAGTCCAAAAATTTATGCACAGGGACTGAAAAAGTTTACATTCCTTCAGTAAAATGATTCATTTTAATGGATCCATTTCTATGAAACATTACTTCAGTTCCTTTAATGTTTCATAGATTCCTTCACACTGTGATGAGTTAGGAAATAGCCATTTTTCTGTGTAAAGATACAAGGTGCGAGTTTCCTTAAACTACATCAGGAGGCAATAGAGAAGTGCCTGTAATTTTGAAAATTGCCAGAATTACACTTCTTAAATAGGTATTTTCATGCTGAATTTGGACTGCATTTTCATTAACACAAAATTTGCACAATTTTGGACATTCTCAAACCATTCATAAGGATCTACTAATGCTAATTCCTTCAGAAGACATTTGTAGCTCCTAGTTCAGCCCTTCTATTAATCAATTTTTGTAATCATTGCTTTTATTTCTTTATCGCATAATCTTCTTCATGCACCTCTTCTAAAATAGTGATTAACCTAAGCTATTCACTTTATTGCATTGCAGCCTGTTCACCTAGCAAAATAGCACGAAGCTTGTGTACTGTAATCAACGGTAGTGCGAACGATTTTTGAGTGACTATTTTAGCCACTAAAATACTCGACTAAATTACTAGCGTAGTGCGAATAGAGATTGTAATCCAGCGAAGTGGGATCTTGCAATCCCATAGGATCCCACATCATCAGGCAGTCTGGTAGATCCCACACAAAATTAAGCAGATCCAAAATCCGCAAAATGTGGTGGAAACGTGTCAGTCTGCGTGACTCACTGCCCCACTCAGTCTCTATCGGATGCATTGCACTGTTTGCTTGTATCCTTGCAGTTGGTATTTGACTTGTGTGAACAAATGTTTGTTTTTGTTACCCTTCATCATTCGTAAGTAAATATTTTATTATTATTATTATTATTATTATTACTGATTTACGCCTCGTCAACAGCTAAGGTCATTAGAGGCGGGATGGGTCTGGGGACAAGGAACGGGAAGGAATTTGGCCATGGCCTTTTTGAAGGAAGCATCCGGCGTTCACCTGGAGTGAGTTGGTGAAACCATGGAAAACCCAAATCTGGAAGCCCGGATGGGGATTCGAAACCACGTCCTCCCAAATGCGAGGCCAGAACGTTAACCGTTCACCCACCACGCTTGGTGTAAGCAAACAGATCCACTTTTAGGTATTCACTAAAACTTACATTTGTTCTGAGTGCACATTTCTATAATTTGAGTTATGTTGCATATTTAGTACAATTTTCTTACTATATAATTAATATTTTATATGTGTCGCACACGTCATCTGTATTTGCAAATAAAGTAATTGTGCCAACTTACTGTATTTGCGGCTGAAAATTTGGTTATTCGTTGATACAAAACTAGTGTTATTGTAATTTTAATGATTGCATACCTATTTATTTAGCAACTATCAAAAGGCAATTGTATATACCTTGACTTATTGCTGTCTTGACTGACAACTCAATGCGACTGAAATGTTCTTTGATGGAAGCCACCTGCTTACATGTGCCTCTCTGGATGTTGATTAATTGCAATGATTTGGTCAATCGCCACAATACATTATTTTTGAGTGAATAGCATGCGTCCTTTCAACTCCTTGTTATTATTTCGAATAAAGGCAACAAAAGTTATAAGTATAGGTCCACCAATGGCACCGGTAATTTTTGAGACTTGGAGACCTTTTTTTTTTTAGTACTACTGATTTTTTAAGGGCAGCATGACCATAATGACTCAAGGCCCCCCCAAGCGAAATCCGCTCGAGTCACCCCCCCCCCCAAACGAAATCCACTCAAGCCTCTACCCAAACCGAAATTCGCTCAAGCCCACCCAAACCAAAATCCTGGATCTGCCACTGTATAGTAGAATTAACAAGTGAATCGCCGAATTGTGATGTAAAAACACCATGCCTCTGCCGTCTTCCTCACGTGTTTCTACAGCTCAATCCGGTGATACACCCGTGAGGCCTTCATTGCAATTATATGCCAAGAAAGTCTCCATTCTTACATAAAAAATTAATTTGCACTCTAAAAAGAGTCGTTACTCCACTTAAATTAAAACTGAAATACTTGAAATTTTATGTCTCGGTGAGTAGTTTCTTTTAATAACAACAAATCTACTATAAGATCAACCAAGAACTCAGGAGACAATAATGAATCACACAAAAACAATTCTTGTAAAACTAGACCTCGTACTTGTGCAGTGATAAGAAGTTATGAGATCTTGTTCTGAGCCAAGTCTACACTTTACAGAGTATAATCACTTCACTCTGTGAAGGAAAAAAATGCTCTCTCTTGGTGTTATAGATCGTTTATTTAGAGCAATAATAATAATAAAAACTCTGGTGACTTGGCCAATATGCATACCATGTTTTCAAACTGAAATGACTTATTGTAAGATACATAATACGACCTAAGATTGGATTGAAAACACTGCAGGATTGCAATCTTAAAGTGCAAACCAGCCTTTAGAAACTAGTTGTTCTACCACAGGTTGGAATGAACTATTTTCCTGGCATAGAACATTGTGACATCAAATGTGAAGATGTAGTTAGGAAAGAGAAGGCTGAGGCATCAAAGGCATCTCATTCTAATTCTTTGCATTTCTATCAGATAATACAACCATTTTAGGCAAGGATATGCTTCCTCAGAATAACTTTAGAGTGACCAAACCAAGGACAACAATTAACAGCAACATCCAAGAAGCCAAAATTTAAAATAGGATAGAACCAAATACACGACTTCACCCTTATCATGTGGAGAACAGAGTACTTGGAGATTTCTCAACAGGCTAAAGTATAGGTTTCCTAGGCATAAGACTAACTTGAAGAAGTGAGAGGGTCCAAATGAAGTCTTTGATGTGAAAATGTAAGTCATTTCAATGAAAGTCCAGCCAAGTGAACAACAGAAAACCTGATCGCATACAAATCAATATTACCATTAATTCCCCAACTAAACCCAAACCTATAATAAAATAATTATCACCTGACATCAAATGAACTTATTGACTGTTACTGTAATTTCTGGTCTGCTATGATTGGAGACTTTTTTCGATATTATTTATATACATTTCATTTAACAATGATGATATAAAACAAATTAAGTACAAAAAAGGTGACAGATAGGAGAACTGATAACGACAGTCATAACTTTGAACACGTTACTTGAAAGCTTAAGAGATTATACACATATTGGAAAGATGACCTGGAAATTAGATGGAAAATTTAAAAGTTCAGACACCTGTCACACACAGTACTACTTCCAACTGAATCCAAATGTCAGCAAAAAAAACCTTCCTATTCATCTTTTTCCCTTCTCCCAGCTTTTGTAGGAGATAGTTCATTTTTTCTATTCTTTCCATGTTAATCAACCTTTTTTGCAATCTAAATAACTTTGTGTTTTATTCAACACAGCTGACCCACATTATATACACAGTAAACAAACAAAACTTAAATCACAATTTGGTATCCATTGCCATCTATTAACTATGAAAATAACTTGCAATCTACTCTGTTTGACAAATATTTTATCCAAGAGAGGTTCTATCATACATTCAAAATCAAAGAATGGATTCCAGTAGCATAACAGTTAACAATTTGGTCTTAAATTCAGAGGATAACTGGCTTCATATTATGTCTGTCTACAGACTTCTTTTAATTAAGAAAAAGGTCGAACAAACAAAACAAAAGAAAGTTTCACATTTATTATTAACCTCTTCAACTTATTATATTTATTTTCCTTTAATACTTGATAAATGTCTGCAATAATCATCACTGATGTTTGGTTTGCACTTACTAAGAATCAAACAAATGGAAGTTACTATTCTAACAATTAATAATTATTAATATAACCAATTTAGCTATAATGCTACATGACAACAACTTATGACAAACTGTAAACACAATAAATAAGGAAATTATGGTCTGACACTGACACACTATAAATGAATAAACTATAACATTTATGAATATTGTGAGTCATTTTTACTATTCACATTTTAATACTTTTATCTAACAGCTTTGCCCATACATCATATAATAGCTGCTTGTGGGAGATGATGACGTCATGAATCAGAGATTCCCAAGAGGCGAAGTAAGGAAATGGTTTTAGTTGATTATGATAAAATTTTACTGCCTGAACTTCTTTAGAAATTATATGAAAATAATGTTTTCAGTTGTAGCCTAATGTCTCATTAACAATTAAGTCATTAAAACCATCCAATGATCCACCATCAGTAATATAAAGGAGATGGATATAAATTTCTACCATAATTTTCACACTGAACTTTGTTAACTAAAAAATAGCACACTCAAGTTGCACATGTTGGTAAACAAAAAAATTGTAGCAGAATAATTACAAGTTCACTGTTATTTGGAATAAATGGAATTTAGTGTTCCCTGCTGTCACTTAAATGAGATTATAACTATGGGAAAGATACTGAATATGAGTTTTATGTTAGGACAGGTAAAGCAATGTTCACTTACTAAAGAAGACTGTCAGATGTTTTTTTTTATACATTAAAATTAAAGATAAAAATAAATTCTTTATCAACCATGTGGATGTACATTTGATGAAACCACAGCAAAAGGCATCATTAAACAGTTTCTAAAGCTAGAAAGACAATGTGTTTACTGGCAGGGTCTTTCGGTTTCTGAGACAACTGGTATTGCAGACAGAGTAAGAGAGGGGAAGAGGGATTGATAATCTAAAACAAGATTTAGTAAGGAGGAACAAAAAAGGAATCAGAAACAAAAGTATCATAAGATACTACATCAGGATCAATGAGTATGTTCAGCAATAATTGTTTCTGTTAACATTAGATGGTAAAAGAAAGACATTCAAACTAAACAAATGTGTATCAAAAAAACTGCATACTAACTTGTATGCTCTAGGACTGCTACAATATCTACAAATACCTTACAGGAACCCAGAAAAATTACTGTTGTTGGGTTATTGATGTTGTTCAGATTTCAAGAAGTCAATGGAATCAACAACTATAATCTTGATACCAAGGAAAAAGGAAACCACTTTTGTAGGCAATATAAATAATAACAAATAGGGAAACTGACTCATTACTCACCAAAGTTTAAGGCTACGACAATTGACACACATATTAGACAAACAAAAACATAGACAATATTTCAGTTTTACACCTTCATGTGATAGGGACTGAGACATATGGTTGGGGAAGTGTGCACGCAACGAAGTTTATCCCATGACTGGCCGTGATAAACTTTACCAGTCATGTTGTGAACTAAGGTGTGTGCACACCACCCGAACCATACGACTCAGTCCCTAGCACATGAATAAGGTGTAAAAATGAGATATTGTGTATGTTTTTATTTGTCTCATATGTGTTTCACTCCTTACAGCCTTCGACTTTGGTGACATGAGTTATTTTCCCTATCCTTTGATATTTTTTTCAAAAACTATATATCCAACATATCCTTGACACCAGACACACCCCTGGCCTAAACCTACGTTAAACCTGTCACTTGCCATCTCTCATTTCATTTTACAGTCGGTTATTTTTATATGTACATTACATCTATTCATTTTTTTTCCTATATATATATTTAAATTCTTCTATTTCCCTTTATTTTCAATTATAACTTTTTGAATTATGCTATACAAAGATTATATTGATTTGTTTCACTTTTATCGCTGGTCAAGCCTATTCTTACCGTTCTGATCGAAGAATTTGGGATTCCCCGTCCTACGAATGTTCTATGGTGATTCCCTCGTTTGTTCCATATGTTTATCTCGGTTGGCAGTCCTGTTTTAACATTTGGTGGAGATACATAATTTAACGCTAATGCCGCCTATGAAGAAAAAAAGATCGTAAGAGCGTAAAAGCATAATTTTGGAACTGAAGATGGTGATAAGAAGAATGGAAAATGGAGGCAAAGCAATAATTGTTGGCAGAGATTTTGGTCTCTCAGAATCGACTGTGAGAATGATTTTTAAAAACTGAGAAAAAATTTAAACTTTCCAGCGGAAGTTCAACACCTGTAATTACAACAAAACTTTCTCGTTCGTGATCTTCTATCCTTGAAAAAATGCTGAAGTTGCTAGCAGCCTGGATCGAAGATTTAAATAAGAAGAACACACCACTGAGTAAGATCTCATATGCACAAAAGCAAAATCTTTGTATGAGATGTTAAAGAAGGTGAAGAGAGTTCCACTCCGACTTTTGCTACCAGCAGAGGCTGGTTTCATCGGTTCAAGCAGCGTTCCAATCTTCACAATATCCAGATAACAGGTAAGGCCACCAGTGTGGACACTCAAGCTACAGCTGAGTTTCCAGACAAGTTTCAAGGATTTGTGACACGAGAAAAAAATCCTGCTTGTTTCATCTTCAATGTTGATGAGACCGGGCTTTAGTGGAAAAAAATACCATCTCGAACATTCATTTCTAAAGAAGAACACTAAGCCAGCAGTTTCAAAGCTGCAAAAGATCGACTAACACTTCTGCTGGGTGGTAATGCCACTGGTGATTTCAAACTGAAAGCTTTATTGGTTTACCATTCAGAAATACCCCGTGCAATACAAGGTACAGACAATACAAGCCTACCAGTCATGTGGCGGTCCAACAGAAAGGCATGAGTTACACGAGAAGTTTTTCTAATAGTTTTTGCCCGTCAGTCAAATCCTACTGTGACAGAAATGGGATTGAACGTAAAGTTATATTACAATGCCCCAGGACATCCAACCTCACTTGATATGCCAAGAGACTTAAAAGTATAGGTGAAGTTCCTTCCACCAAACACTACGTCAATATTACAACCTATGGACCATGCAGCAATAGCAAACTTCAAAGCTTATTACCGTCGCCGCACTTTCAGCCAACTAATTCATGAAACTGACGGGGAAGGAAAACAGTCTATGCGAGAGTGGTGGAAGTCATACAACATCTAAAACCAACACCAAATCGGGCTACACAAAACATGCAAGGAGAGCTGTTCCTAATCAACATGTAATTGTCATAACCAAAAATTCGTAAGTAGAATGTACCTTGTAAATATTTAATTGTATATAGTAATGTTTGTAAACTTTGTATTAACAACACATGTATACATTCAAAGTCACTGACGATGCCCCATTCAGAGGAGGCGAAATGCGTCTGAGAGATAATAAAAAAACCAGTTGTTAAAAGACGGATTTTTCATTCAAAATTTATTGTTAAGCAACTGCGGAAAGATGGCCAATAAACCATGTAACATCATGAAGGTTATTCACAACATAGGTGAGTCTTGGAACGAAGTTAAAAAGAGTTGTATGAACAGGGTGTGGCATAATCTTTGGCCGGATGAAGTGGAAGCACCTAGAATTGTCCAAATGCACAGACAAGTGTTTGTAGACATTGCTGCAATGATTCAGGGGTCTGAACTTGAAGATTTCACGGTAGAAGATCTTGAAGAACTTGTAGCAACTCATGACGAACGTTTCAGCAATGAAAATTTGATCGAGTTACAGAATAATACCATAAATGATGAGGAAGAACAAGTAGAAGTGATAGTTTTATCTTCAAGCGGAATACAAAACACTCTTTCAAAAATGTATTCAGGTTTGGATATATTGCAGAGCATAGATAGTGATGATGACAGTGTTTTGACCGTGTGTTAAACAATTAAAAACAGCGTTGGGTGTTATTAACATATTTTACAAGAACATAAAAGAAACGCTACCCAAAAGACAATAGATCTATTTTTACGTAAAAAAATAAATAAAAACATGCATAAAGTGTTATTAGAATTAAAGTGATTGATTCATACGATTTGTATTTTTTTGCATTAACTTTTGACTATGTTTAATCGTAAACCCTGATTTACACGAATTTCACTTAACGCGTTTTTTTGCAGAACGTATCCCTCGCGTAAAGTGGGGTATTACTGTACAAGAAAGAGAAAAATGGGTGCATAGTGAAATTGCCACTGGAGCATGTGTTCCCTTGCAGTTAAATTAATGTTACTTATTGTTCAGGTGGATTGTAAAAGATCCCTTCAACACTTTTTCATGTTTGTAAACATCCCTTTTTTTTTTTAGCCTTTTACGCTCAGCTATTCATTTTACATTAGCAGTTATCACTTTATGAACATTTATTCCTAATGTCATTGACATATCTCTGGATAAGTCTGACCTGTTTGTAACAGTAATATTTAAAGTGTTTTAGTTACGTTTAAGACACTGTGCTGAATCAGTAACAGATGAAAATAATTAGTGCCCTTACTGCTGGTGTTCTGGTGGAACAAGAAAATCGTCAGTGTAAGAACCACTTTTAAAATATATGCCTCGGAAAAAAGACCCAGCTAATGGCTGAAAATGGTCCAAGATAAAACAGAAGGAAGACACATATTTTGTCACATGGACTCTGCAAGAATTTTTGTACCATTTTGGAATAAGGCTGAAGGAATTCAATAAGATCTTCAAAACATTCAGTTTCAGAAAACAGCTATGGTAGCAGCACTGAAAAATGTGGTTGATCCTTGGTGATGTAAGAAGTTTGTTAGATCAAACTGAGTGAAACGGCATGTGTAATTTTAATCAGACAATCTCAAGAATTTAAATTCACATCAACAGCAATTTTATTACTCCATAAACATTCCTAATTATATTCTATTACTTTTTATTTATTCCACCACAAGTGCCAAGAGGGTTTATTCCTGTAACATAATTTATCAAATAATTTGGCAATAACTACATTGATGATTTACAAAGAAGAGAATAATTCACAATACCACAAACTTCTAGTATGCAGGAACATACCTTGTTTCTAAACCACATCTATGCAATTAAACCAATATTATTAAAGGTAAAGTTTCACATTACTCTAATTCCTCACTTTTAAAAGCAAATATCTAAACACTGAGAATTGTTCTACGTTTTTAATTCCTGGGTATTAATATGTATTTATTTCGAGTATCTCAAGTAAAAACTGCTTACGCCAAGTCATAACAAACCTTTCTAAGTTTAGAAAACAAACCCTAGAGGGATGTTGCTTGGAAATGTCATGCAAAGTGTCAATTATTTGATTTCTGTACCATTTACTTTTTCTCTTGTAAGAGAAGTTTCCTAATTCTGAAAAACTCATTAGAAAAATTAATAAAGACGTTACCAACAGCCCTTACTTTTAAAAACAATGTACTCCAATGACTCAAAAGTTGTATTACTTTCAACAGCCCAATAAAAAATTAATTCACAGCAAATAAAACTCCATTCACACTAAGTTGAAAACTGTATCCTTGGTTTAGAGTGTAAATGTTACTAAAATTACCGCCTACAATTATAAGTATAAAAATTCTAAGAAAAGAAGAAACACACAAAACTGATAAAAAAATGGTAACGTTTCTCTAATACTTGTTGTTATTGTTGTTAGGGCTTTAGGGAGAGTCAATGCCTAGGTTATTAGTGCCCTGTCTAATGCTTGTCATCACATACACATACTACATACTAATCTTAATTCATTTAAGAGACAAGACAAGGAAAACAATAGAAGGAGTATAATGAAATGTAAAATGCACAGCTTTCTAGAGAACTTAGCGAAAATTATGTTACAGGAAAAACTGTACCACAGATGAAGGCAGGAGGGCGAAACACGTAAAAACACAAAAACAAACGAATTGCACAATATTTCGACTTTAGTCTTAGTCATGTGGGAGGCGAGACATATGGCAGGGGGAAAGATGTGGTCACATCCGAGCCCGCCACATGAATTGGTGGGCTCAGATGTGACCACATCTTTCCCCCTGGGCGAATGCTGGGATGCTTCATTCAAAAGGCCATGGCTGAATTCCTTCCTGTCCCTTGCCTCCAGTCCCATCCTGCCTCTAATGACCTTGACATCAATGAGGCATAAAGCCATAAGTTTAAAAAAAAAAAAGCACATAGCAAAATAAAATAATAAATATTTAATATAAATAAAAATAAACATGAACAGTAAATCTGAAAAATATTAAGTTCTGGTTAACAGTACTTCAAGAGGATAGAAAATAGGAGAGACAGAAGGAAAAGTTGAAACAATCAAAGGGTATCTTTTAGTTGAAACCTTATAGTTGCCTTGTGCTCAGTTTGTAGGCAGAACTGTTAGACCAGTTCCCACATTGTGAGCTCAGAGGGGCAGCGGTTGTTTGGGAGGACAGATGGTGGAGCAAAAATTAAAATTATTATTGGAGCATTGGAAGGTGACATTGGCAGCATTTTGGTTAAAAATTGTTGTCATTCTTATGAATAGTTGATTGGTGACCAAACCTATGTATGAAACTGGACAGTAGATACATGTTATTGGTATATTACATGGGAGGTTTCATAGTTTGAATGTCCTACAATAAGAAAGCATTTTTCAGTGAGAGTTTAGTGAAGGTAGTGGATGCTAGGTGTACGTTAAAACTTAACTTAGTCCACAACCCGAAGGTTGGTTGGATCCTCCCGAAGGAGGCATACTAAGCCATTGTGTCAGAGGTAGGACGGCCAGTTCCTTTCCTCTGGGACCTACAGTTTAACGTGGAATCCGAACCACAGAGCGTCCTGGCATAGCTCATATGATTAAACACAACTCTCATTTACACATCTTGTAAGGTTGTATGTTATTTGAAACCATCTAACAGCACAAGAATAATGGTATTTGTAAACTAGAAATTGGCTGAGGTTGGGGCAGGAAGGAGCTAACTCATTTTAGAGCAGGCTTAACGGAGAGCTTGAAGGAAACCTTATCATAGGATTCGATTGTTGGATTTGTGACAAGGGAAGTTCTGTGTGACCAGCCCTGCACTATAGTTAGTTTTGGAGGATTTAGGGTGGTTAATGGGTTGTGCCAGTTGTGATTTGGCCCAAGACAGTTGTTTGTATACATAATCTTGTGAACAATTATGAGATATCAGTGGTTGGTATATGTTGGAAGTTGGTCAGAGCATATATGTATGATGCCACGAATACCAACGCTGTAAGGAAGGGAGCATTTGGTGTGTTACAGGTGGCAATTGTAAAAATGGAGGTAATGTTGGAACAAAACATTGAGATAGACACTGGAGATGGACACATCGACATCCCAAAGTAGGACCACGCCAAACTCAGTGCATTATCGGTATTGAGTTGTTCAGGAAGCTCAGATGATTTTTTTTTTCTGATTGTATTGAAATCATAAAAATATCATCCAGGTACTATAGGCATAGGATGTTTAGGCATAGGAGGGATTTCAGATGAACTTGATGTAAAAATAACTGTTCCAGATGTTCAAGGAAAAGGTTAGTACCCATGACATGTCTGTAGATTCCATGATACATTTTTTCATTCAAGGAAAAGTAGTAATTACTAAGTATCATGTGTGACAGCATTGTGAGGAAATATGCACTCAGGAGGCTATTGGAAGGGTGCCGATCTAAGAAATGATCCATTGCAATGAGCCCAGGGCAGTGAGAATTTTTGGTGTATAGAGCTGTAACATTAATGGTCATCAGGATGAAGTCAGAAGGCAGTGGTGCAGGAACTTTAGCAAATCAGAAGAGAAAGTGTTGTGTATCCTAGATGTGGGAGGGGATCTGATATTGGTCCACTGAGATGGAAATGTGTTCTGTAGGAAATACATAGGCAAAAACTGACTTGACTTGCATGTCCTGTGAAACGTTTTGGTGGCCTAAGATCTACAAGTCAAACGTAGTCAGCTCTCCTCTTACAACAAGGCTACTCAACACTTTCTACACCATCTTGCTGCAGTTCCCACACCACTCCCTAATAATTCCATCCTATTGAGCATCATGTTACATCTTTGTACACCAACAATCCTCAATGAAATGGACTCAGTTCGATGGTATATTTCTTACATCAGCAGCTACCCATCAGCACACTGCACACATCTTTCCTCACCATTTTCCTCAGGTGATTCTTAACAACTACAATCAAATCCAGCAACAAATACAAGCCAGCTCCTTTTATGCTAACCTCTTCCGTGGCTGTCTAAATCACTTACTCACGTTCAGTCCATCTGAAACATCTCATGTGGCTTTTATGATTTTAAAACATGGGGAAAATAGCCCTTCAACCTCAATTCCTATAATATTCTAACTTTCATAATCTTAAGCTCACACTTTACTGAATGTAGAAGTGCCTCACAAATGGCTACCTCATCACCTCGATCCACATCGAACCTAACAACCTGTAACGGTGTCTCAATTTTTATAGTTGCCACCATTATCACTCCAAATGCTCCTTCACTTGTACAGTCTCGGTAACGCTCCCAGCCGCAGTCCCGCACACAGTATTCCAAAATCATCTCCACGTGCTGATATCCATCAATTACCCACAATAATTAGTTCAGGAACAACTATCTCATATATCATCACAAATGTAGCTAAGACACTGTGTGGCGTAAATCCACGTGTCAACGTGAACTGCCCAGCAATCACACTAAACCCTCAAAAATCAGCCAGTCCTGGTAACAAAGTTCTTTCCAAATGTCAACTCCATCAACCAAATCCATTTCTTTCAAACCTGCTCTCAAATGAAATCTCGTCTCAAAATTCTCCCAGACCCTACCATAAAATACTTCAGTTCAGCCCCTAATCTCACCCAACTCAGTCTACTTTTATCCTTGTCCCATATAACAATTAGTTCAGAGACAACTATCTCATACAACATCACAAATGCGACTGATTAACTGTGTGGTGTAATGCATGTGTCAACAAGAACTGCTCAGCAATCACCCTAATTCCTCAAAAACCAACAATAGTCCTGGTCATACAATTCTTCCCAGGAATCAACTCCAACAACCAAATCAATTTCCTTCAAACCTGTCCTCAAATGAGATCCCTTGTGCTAAAATCCTCCCAGGGCCTCCCATAAAATATTTCAACTGACCTAACTTAGCCAACTCAGCCTACAAATATTGTTATCCATGCACCATGTAACAGACCACACTACTAGATGTGCATCATGCTTTCTCCAGCTACATCAACCCCATCATTAGTGAAAGATTTCTCATCATAGGACATGTAACCAGTGAAACCTCCCATGACTTATATCAGTTAACATACAGCAACTATCAGACTTCATACATAGACCATTAACCAACTGTCAATAAGAATGCATCACCATACACAAATGGTATTCATTAAGAATCATGACCACACAGCAGCTGCTGATGCCATCTTGCATGTCACCACTAAAAAGCTCTCTAACAATAGCAGCTTCTCTGAACTCTGAAGGTGGGAACCAACAAAAAACCAGGCAACCACAAAGTCTCAAATTAAGACAAAAAATACCCAATGATTCTTTTAAATTTTCCTCTTTTCCCAACTCCTATCTTCAATTTCCATCTACTTAATGTTAATGTTTAATTTCATATTTTTCAGAATTACTGTTAATTTTATTTTTTAGTAATTTAACAATGTTTGCACTTAGCTCTTTTTTTCCACCTGTGATAAATTTTTATTTTACTAATTTCCCAGACATGGAATATTCTCTTTAACTAATTTCACAGAGCTCAGGCATATTCTCTTTAAAAAGTTATCCCCACTCTGTCCTTTTTTTAACGTGCCACACTTAATGGCCACAAATCACAACAATCGGGTCCTATTTTTTTTATTATGGCTTTATGCCTCATCGAGATTGAGATCATTAGAGGTGGTATGGGACTGGAGACAAGGAATGGGAAGGAATTCAGCCATGGCATTTTGAAGGAAGCATTCTGGCATTCACATGGAATGATTTGGAAAAATCATGGAAAACCCAAATCCTCCCGAATGCAAGCCCAGAGAGCTAACCATCAGCCACCACACTTGGTCAAGCCACAGTACTCAGTTTGTTTCAGCCATGTTCTACTGTTGAGGACAGGTTATATGTACAGTAGTTACAATGTTTCATGATTGTTCGTGTCTCTTTCTACGGTGCTTAGTGGTTTATTTCCTTAACCTGAATTTTATTTTTGTTCTGTTTTCCAGCTTTTTTTGTTTCCTTGACCTACATACAGGGTGTCTCACAATTCTCACCAGGATTCCAGACATTCATTGTGCAGTGACTATGACAGATGTTGCAAAAAAGATCACATACATAGATACAGAATCTCTCCAAGTTTCAGTTTATAAATGGTGCTTTAGCGTATTGCCTGATTTAGCCACAATACTGCAGTGAGAACAACATGGCATTCACTGGTAAACAGAAATCATTCTGTGTTATAACAATACACTAAACGTGAGAAAAAGCTTTGTACCAAGTATGATACAGACCAACCCTCAGACAAAACAATATGTACGTCGTACACCAAGTTTAGGGAGACTGGCTGCCCATGTGCTGCAACACAAACGGGATGGCCAAAACTGTATGCTGAGACAGTCAATCATGTGTCACGAATGTTCGCCAGGAGTCCTCAAAAGTCAACCTGTCACACTAGTTTGTAATTGGAGATGTCACAGCCGACTATTCAGCATATTCTAATCAAATAAATTTTTAAGTAAAACAGCTGTTATTCAAGGATCATGATGTACATTTGCAATTTCATATGGATTTTCAAGGTCAGCTACAGGAAGAAGGTTTCTGATAAGAAGCTGATTTTTAGTGACAAGGCCACTACTCACATATCTGCCAAAGTGAACAGGCAAAATGTATCCTTTTGGGCACACAACATCCTCATGTGACAGTGGAACACATCCATCATTCACCTAAAGTCAATGTGTTTTGTGTTATTTCCTAATTAAAAATTTATGTTATCAAAACATACTGCATCTGTGGCCGATGCCAAAATTTTAGGATGATAGCGACAACTTACATTTTTTTAGCAAGATGGGATCTGCCACATTTTTGTCACAAAAATTGACACAAAAAGTGAAGGTCAAGATAGACAATTAAATCAGGTGTTGAGAGAATAGGGAACTGATTAGAGAAATTTTAAGGACATCCACAACTTTGAGCCCAGCAGTATCCCACGTTGTCAGAATCTGCTGATCACTTTTGCATAAAAGATCAGTGGTGTAATGGTAGGAACTTTAAATACACATATCAAAATATAAACCTTAGCAAATTGGTTTACTGTAGTTCTAAACTCTCCAGGAGCTTTTAGGTAAACATGATAACCTAGAAGAAGGTCCTAGTGAACACCAACAAAGAGTATAATATTCGTATGTGAATGCAGGCTTTCCCGGTGAAAAAATAACAACAAATCTTCTCATGTTTGCAGCCAGATTTTATTAAGAAGTGACAAGCTTTCAGCAACTAGCTCAGTAGCCATGGTATTAAGAGCATATTTCGTCCTCCTGCCAAAATACGTGACCTGTTACGTTCTGTGAAGGATGACTTGGGGGGGGGGGGACTGAAGACGCCGGGGGTGTATAGTATACAGTGGGAAATCTTAAATTGGACAGACCGTACGCACAATCAAGGCCCGTGTGGCGGAACATCAATGCTTCCGGCTTTTTCAGATGGAGAAATCTGCTGTTGCCCAACATTTAATTGAAAATGGCCACAGAATGGACTTTGATAATGTGAAGGTGCTGACAAAGTGTTTGTTCTTTTGGAAGTCGGTGGTTAAAGAAGCAATAGAAATACGGTTACATGACAACCTGGTTAACCGTGACATGGGTTATTTGCTGAGCAACGCTTGGAAACCAGGGTTACCTATACTGTGCCGGCCACGTTCCCTGGTTGCCGGCGATCCCATGGAGTGTGGTTATCCAAGTGAGAGGGAGCTAATCGACCAATCAGGGCGTGGTCTCAACGACTCCCTGACTGTGGTATCTACTGGTTGTGTGCCACAACAGCTAGACTCCGGCAGTTAAAAAACACTGAGCGTGGTGAGTACTTGGATGGGTGACCGCCACAGCTAGGCTCTGGCAGTTAAGCAATGCTGAGTGTGGTGAGCGCTTGGATAGGTGATTGCCGCCTACGACCAATCACAGTGAAGTGGAACTGCAAGCGTCGTGAGGTTGCTAAGCGACACCAGTAAACGCCTGGTACTCGTAACGGCAAGATCGCTGGTACATAATTGACCTGATGATGGCTACTGAGCTAGTTGCCGAAAGCTTGTCACTTTTTAATAAAATCCGGCTGCAAACCTGAGAAGATTTGTTAGTACAATATTCGTTCCTATCACTGCTGAATCATTTTAAATAGTAGTGATATAATCTGGTAACATCTAATCTTTTGACATATTCTATGTCTAACACTATCAAAACCTTGGAGAGAGCCATCACTACCAGAGCTGTAAAAGTAACGAGAAATTCTGTACCAGTATGTATTCATTACTAAACCAATCAGCACCCATTACTTTCGAATTATTACTCATTACTTTTAATTCACTCAAAAACAAGCATGAAGCATCGCATTGAGTCGCGTCGCATATGGGACGACTTCGTTCGTACTTGATAAAGTTTAAGTAAATTGTTTATTTGGTAAAATAAGTTTGGGTAAGTTGTTCATTTGGATAAAACTTAAAGTAATTAGCACATGGATCTTATGGAAAACATCTGAATGTAAACTTGATTTACTGTAATGAATAATATACACGAAAGAATTATCTAATTTCAAAACAAACACCTGTTTGCATACCAAAAAAAAAAAAAAAGACCTGATCTTTCACCTGACTGTGACATATCTAGTGACAATAACTAATGATGGTTATTTTTTAAAGTAGCCTACTCAAAACCCTGCATAAAAGCCCAATATGATAATGGGACACGTATTTAATAAATATTATAAAATAATTTTATCAAAGTATTTTGTTTTTAAATAGGAGGTTTCACCACTGTCTTCCTTTACTGTTTTCATTTATTTTTGTAAATTCTTCAACTTTTTGTGATTAGATTTCTAATTGTTGTTGCATCGCGGTTACAACAAACATTCAACATCAAAGCCAGTACCGCACTCATCACATGGATCCTATGGTAATTAAAATTCATTGATTGCTATGGCACATTACTTCTGATACAGTTGAGCACTAGCATGAAACATTGCATGAATGACTTCATTAGTACTTTGTAAAGTTCACGTAAATTGTTTACTGAGTAAAGTAAATTTAGATAAATTGTTGTTCCTATGTTTGATTTACTGCACTGAGTATTACATACTTCAGAATGATACCTAATATCACAATCGCAGCACACTTAAATCAACTAATTTCAAAACAAACATCTGCTCATTCAATCGCTGGGCGAACCGTTCCAGCTCCTGTATGAAGCATGATACGTCGTGTTCGTTCATTTATCAAATCAAACTGACATCTATATGACAAATGCCAACTGATATCAAACTAATCTATAAATTTCATCAGAATTTGCCTACCCTCCTTTATTTTTTTATTTTTTTTATGCCAACGGGCATTGTACATAAATATCATACAAACAAGTTTATGGAAAATCGAGAATAACTGTTTAAATCAAAAACAAAGGTTATTGCTTTATATTATACATGTGAAAATGACTGCATAAACTTAATTCATCAGAAATAGTTTTTTAACACTCGCTGAGGATTATGAAAGAAATCCTCCAAAAAAAGTTGATATCTGAAGAGTACTGATTCCCCAACTTCACAATTCTATTTCTAGGTCCATGGTAGACATAATTTTTATTTGAGCTTCCAACTGAGATCAGCCTTCTAGTTCTTAGCATAGCCTTAGAGCAGATTAAGCCAAAGTCAGTTAAGATATCTGGCATGTCAACCGGCTCATTGATAACTTTGAAACAAAAAATCATATCAGCCACATGTCTCTGACTAGTTAGGCTACTAAGCATATATTGGTGATATATGCTTAGTAGCTTGAAAAGTTATTGGAATCACCACCAGAGTGCTACCACAAAAGGTTCACGCATAATAAGTCATCCTTTAGGGGTCATCCACAAATTACATCACACGAATTTCATGATTTTTGGACCCCTCCCCCCTTCCATGTCACAGGTTGTCACATTTGTGGGACCCCCCGCCCCCCACCCCTGGTGCGACGTCATATATTTTGAAATTTATAAATTAAAACAGCACTTCCAAAATGATTTATGTATTTCCAGTTAAAAAATCATATCAACAATAAATCAAACATTTAAGATAATATAAAAAAATCATAAAAAATTGAATTAATGATACAAAATTGAGTCATGTGTCCAGGGATTTTGAACCCATTCCTTGCTACTGTTTATTATTGGCATAATAGTTACTTCATTCTTGATTTCGATAGTGTTGGGAACATTCGATGTGTCATCATCATCTTCATCCAACCATACAGCATCGTCATCGTTTAATAAGCAAAGAACTTCCCTGTTTCGTCTACCGGCAATGCTTTGTGGACAAATCTTCATGATGGGGAAAACCTCTAGTTGCCTCTTATCTAATTGCTTATGTTGGTTACTGGCTTTATATGATGAAAAATATAGTCCACAGATGCCACATGATCGTTTAAATAAGTATGCCTCGACACTGGGGCAATACGAGCCAAAAAGTGATACAAATTATGCATGTGATGTCACAAAGTTTATGACACATCCCCGCCCCTTGTCACACAATGTCACACTTTGTTAACCCCCTCCCCCCCCTCAAGGTGTGACGTAATTTATGGATGGCCCCTTACCAGTAAATATGTGACAAGTCAGTGCTCTGGGTAGAGCTCTGTGTTGTTGTTCCCAGGTAATGATTCGTGAAGATGGAATAACTCAAGATGATGTGTGTTTTGCATGTCTGGAGGTATCTAACTATTGTTGGACACATTAGTGTACAGGGAGACTATAGCGAAAAATAAAAAGTTTCACTGTGGCAAGTCATTTCCTTCTATTCCATTTGAGAACTTTTCAAACCACCCTTGTATCACTGATATTGATTACATCCTCAGGTTGATTATAAAGGCATGAACATTTAGATAATTTTTGTTGAATTTTTTCAATATGATTGATCTGTAAATAAGTGAACAGAGACCAGACAACAGACCCATACTCCGGTGTCAGTTGACGATCACTAAAAAAAATTATCAATGTTTTACTGTTCCTGAACTACTTGCTTGCTCTACAAATAAAACCTAGGCTTCTATAGACACAAAGTGTCCTATAATTAATATGTTCTGAGAAAGTTGAATTGTCATTAATAATCACACCAAGATCTTTTATTATTTTAACTGTTTGGATAATTTGATCTAAGCAGATAAATTGCAGACAGTTGGTCGTGAGATTGTGAGAATGAGATCGCTGCACATTTTTTTATGTTTAGTGTCACTTCTTATTCATACACCAGTTCTCAAATTTGTGGATATCACGTTGGAGGATATTTAGGTCTTGTTCACTACTAATTTCTCTATAGATATCCATGTCATCTATGTATAGTTGATATACAGACCAATATCATTAATAAAGATACAGAATAGGATTGGACCTAAATAAATGAACTTTAACAACCTGTCCCAACCATAATTTCGAATTTTACACGATTTGTGTCTGTTCTCGTTCCTTTGCTTACACGCCTTCTGTAATTAATTACAATGAAATTTCTTTTCCAAATTTTATTTATCTAATAAACATCTTTACATTCCGTACGGTAAAACATTTTATCGTTTAATATGCCCTTAGTATAAATATTACTTTAACAATATTTTTTAAAAATAATCTGAAACTAAGTAGAAGAGAATTTATGCTAATTAAAAATTTGCATTCAGAATTCAGTTGGATATAAAAATTATAATGGTAAATAACACAAGAACTCACATTAACCAATGATCATGCAAAACACGCTCATTATTTTTAACTTTCAAGCAAAAATGTTTCTCTCTCTTACTAAACTATGTTTTTCTTTATTTACAAGATGTTAATCAAAATTCCTTTAGAAAGGAATGAAAATGCACAATTTTTACAAATCTCGATTACCAGCAATAACAATGGTCTCATACAATATAGTATTTTTATTTCCAAGGTTATTACCAACAATGTCTCCCACCTTACTGCAATGGCATTCCATTCTTTACAAAATAAGCATATAAGATGTATCAATGCAATAAAAGACACATTCATCCATTTCACTTCAAACATTTCTCACACTCATATCTTTAGAGCCTAGGATGTGGAGAAATCGGAAAAGTGGTCAGACATTTTCACGTAATGTAATATAAATTTATATGAGAATACCAGTAACGTAATATATTTTTTTATTATTATTATTTACTGAGACCTGAAGTTATGACAGTTACTGCAATAAGAGATTCTTAAATGAGAAACTAAACAATTCAAGGGCTGAATGATAAATAATGCCTCCACCTTCATAACTCCTCAACAGATGCAGAATTGGTATGTGGCAGGTACTAGCTTGCTCTGTAGACTCTCCCCTACAGCTCCAGCTGGCGAGAAGCTTTAGTATTGAATGGTTGTAGTGTTACAGCGTAAAGTATGGAACCCAGTGCAGACGGTCAGTCAATGCGATTTAAGCAACGTGCAGTCAATGAATTCTTGACAGCAGAAGGTTTCATCCCAAAGGAGATTCATCAAAGAATGCAAGCTGTTTACGGTGATTGTGTTGATGTGAGTACTGTGTGTCGCTGGGCGAGTAATTTTAAAGATGTTGGGGTGGGAATATCTGACTTGCGTGACAAGAGTTGGACGTCCTGTGACAGCAACCACCGAGTTTCACAAGCAAAAAGTTGACAGACTGATTTAGGACAATCTTCATATCACTCAGAGAGAAAATGCAAGCATAATCGGCATTTCACAAGAACATGTGGGTCACGTTATTGCTTTGCTTGGCTATCGGAAGATCTGTGCACGATGGGTACCTCGGATGCTGACGCCTGAAATGAAAGCGAAAAAGAGTTGAAATGTGCCAGGAACTCCTCTTGTTTTACGAGAATGAAGGTGATGCCTTTCTCCATTCAATTGTGACAGGAGACAAAACATGGGTACACCATTACGACCCGGAGACGAAATGCCAGTCTATGGAATATCGACAAAAAGACTCGCCCCAGAAAAAGAAATTCAAAACACAGCCTGGGATGCAGATGGTGTTATCTATATTGATGTCCTTGAACGTGGGACAATAAATTCAGAGCGTTACATCACAATGCTGAGAACTTTGAAACGACGGCTAACAAGGGTCCGAAAGGAAAAGGGAAATGTTTTCCTGCAGCATGACAATGCCAGACCACATAGCAGTACTTCAGAGACTGAATCTCACCACCGGACGGCATCCTCGATACAGTCCAGATTTGGCACCGTCTGTCTTCCATCTGTTCCCGATAATGAAAGAAGATCTGTGGGGACATCATTATGCTTCTGATGAAGATGTTGAGAGAACTGTGAGATTGTGGTTGCAGAAACAGAATGTCGACTTTTCTGTAATGGCTTAGAAAACTGGTTCATCGTTGGCAAAAATGTATCCAATTGTCTGGTGATTATATGGAAAAGTTAATATTGGTAATTAAAGAAGACATTCTAAGGATTAATTCTGTGTTTGATATTTTAAAAAATTCCCATTCAGTCCCCAGTTATGACCTTGGGAGCACTATTTATCATTCAACCTTTGTAGTTTACCTGCAAAGACAATTTTTTACTTTTATCTCTGCAATTTTATGTGAATTGTGAAATTTCTAAGAAAAATTGAAATACATTGCATTGGACAGTATGAAGTAAGAAAATAATGAATAAGTGTTCTGGAAATGAACAGACAGAGCACACACACACACACACACAGTTCAACTTACGTATATGTATTCGTGTTTACCTAGAGACATAATGTTCATATCCTACAATGACTGCCATCAAATTTTCTGTTTCTTAAGATATAAAATGAATCTAAGCATTTGATATCTCATAACAATCAGTTTATTTGCCAAGCTTATTATTTTTGCCATGATAATTATTTTTATGGCTACATAAGCTATTCGTTGTTTTGAAGACTCTACCACACAATTCACAAGGAATATTCTGACTTGGCATATGAAGGCCCTGCATATGCCTTCTTAGGTTTGATCTCCGTACCACTTTTCCGCAAAAGTGACATGCTGCATCTTCATTGCAGGTGCCTGAAACATACACCCTTGTCGTAGATTTCATGCAATACTAGGTGTATCTCACACTTGTTCAACAATAGGGTATGTACATAATTTTTTTCATCGTTATGATTCAACTTAAGAATTTCTTGTCAAAAAAGTGGTAGTTGTGGATATGCAACAGGAAAAAGAAACACTGTACACTTATGCAAACAAAATGCAATCCTTACATATAATTTTAAAAACTGATATTAAACTACAAAAAAATTGCCCTATAGATAGTAGAATACACCATCCAAACTGTCTTCCTGCCTAGTAAGTAAAACGAAGATTTTAAAAGCTTCCATATAGTTTATTTCTCAAAAATAATAAATTACAGAGAAAGGTGTCATTAAACATTATATATACGTAATAGAATAAAATTTAATGTGAGTTAAAATTTTAATTATATTGATCTAATACCAAAAAGTGAACAAAGCAAATTAGGAGGAACTTAGAGTAGAGGCTGCTTCTGGTACTCTTCTCACTTTGTGGATATTGTTCATATGAGTGTAAAGACTATTCTGAGTTTTAAAAATTTTGCCACATATCCGACACGGAACTTGTTGATTAGGTAGGTGCCGGTCCATGATGTGTCTCCGCAGGCTGGTCTTGCGCATCACCTTACCACATATAGTACACACTGCATCTTCACCAGGTTCTCCTGCAACATATCATCTCTTGCTGTGTCGTATGTCAGCATACATCCCTCAAAGAGCTGAGTTTAGTGAATGCATTACTACAGCCAAAACTATGTAGACAACACTTTCAAAATTGAAGAAGTAAAAATTTCCTTATAACTTCAACTTTTCCTATGTCGCTGTAGAACATTCCTAGGCACATGTGTCATTAATTCAACAATAAATGATGTATCTACTCCGTTATGGAAGACAACAATACAAAACAGAAATTACTTCTTTGAAAAAAAAAATAGTTTTTGCTTGCGGCTTTACACCTCGTCGAGGTCATTGGAGGCGAGTATAAAATTGAGAATATTTATATCTTATATAATATGTTCAAAGTTTCCCATATCTGCAAAAAACTTAATGAAATATTGGCAAAGAAAGGGAAAACACACCCAACACTCACCAAAGTTGAAGGGAGGAGGGCAGCAGCAACACAGCACAATACACAAACAAAGAAAAAACAAAATTTCGGGTGAAAATCCCCTTTTTCAAGTTAACAGAGAGGTGGCTGGTCTTGCGCAAGACTTGCATTGGACGCAGCCACTCATAGAACGCAACAGACCGTCGGAGGTTGTGGGGTCAGCAACGATAATATAACCACGAGTATACGAAAGATTAAAATGATCAAAAAAATAGTAGTTATTAAAAATATAAATAAAGAAAAAATATAATTGAAAATTAAAAAAAAAATATATGAAACTATTGAACTAGGATTGAGTGCAAGACTTCTCCTCCTTAAACTTCACCTGGTCCTACTCTCAGACTGACATCACTTTTCTGGATGTAGACATCTCTGTACGGAATGGTCACTTACACACTTCTGTCCACATAAAACCCACTAACCTACAACAATATCTCCATTTTGATAGCTGCCATCCATATCATACAAAACGTTCCATTCCATACAGCCTAGCCATTTGGGGCAAACGCATATGCTCTGATCATGAGTCCTTTACCCTCTACACCAACAATCTGACCCAGGCACTCATAAACCGCAATTATCCTCCAGAACTAGTTCAAAAACAAGTATCAATGGTCAGGGACTGTCCTCCACACCAACACAAACAACTCCACACCGACACAAACAACCTAAAGCCAACCAGAACCCTGTTTTTCTCACCCAGTTTTTCCCTGGCCTGGAATCGCTAAACAAAATTCTTTGTCTGGACTATGACTTTCTTAGATCCTTTCCTGAAATGTGTCGCATTCTTCCCACTATCCTTCCCACCACACCCCGAGTCACCTTCAGCAGACCGCCTAATCTAAAAAAACATTATTGTACATAAATATCAAGCCTCTGATGCTCCTAAACCACCGTTTGGATCCTTCCCTTGTAAGAGACCCCGTTGCAAAACTTGCGGTATGCATCCACCTACCACTACCTATAGCAATCCTACTACTGGTGAAACCTACCCCATAATAGGTCATGCCACCTGTACAACCACCTATCTCATTTACCAGCTCACCTGCCTCCACTGTCCTAGTTCCTACATTGGCCTGACCTCAAACTCATTATCCATCAGAATGAATGGTCACAGACAGACAGTTTACTCCCAAAACTCACCATGCCAGTACTCACAACACCCGTCACCTTAATAACTGCTTCACAGTAAGAGCCATTAGAGTACTTCCAGACACTACCTCTCAATCTGAACTCCGCAGGTGGGAATTGGCATATCAACACATCCTTCAAACTAGACATCCCCCAGGCCTTAATTTCCGTCAACATCTTCCATCCTCACCCTATACACCCACCACTGCCTAGTACAATAGTTCAATAGTTTCATTTTTTTTAATTTTAAATTATATTTTTTCTTTATTTATATTTTTAATAACTACTATTTTTTGATCATTTTAATCTTTCGTATACTCGAGGTTATATTATCTTTGCTGCCCCCACCACCACCGACGGTCTGTTGCGTTCTATGAGTGGCTGCATCCAACGCAAGTCTTGCACAAGACCAACCACCTCTCTGTTAACTTGAAAAAGGGGATTTTCACCCAAAATATTGTTTTTTCATTGTTTGTGTATTGTGCTGTGTTGCTGCTGCCCTCCTCCCTTCAACTTTGGTGAGTTTTGGGTGTGTTTTCCCTTTCTTTTCCATGTAAATGTTGCCTCGCAGCATTTCTTTCCTTTCATTGTTACCTTTAATGAAATAATGGAATAAATAAATTCCATACTGATTTGTAATTAATCAGTGTATGTTCATCCTCAAAATGTCAGTACAACCAGATAATAGAAAGAATTGGTAACAGGAAATTTGCAGCCAATGAAAATTGTTGACAGAAACATTGTGAGTAGTAAATAAAGGTAAGATGGAGTATAATAATAAGGAAGAGAGAATCTTAAGTTTGATGTAGTCAAAATAAGAAGAATAAAAGATTTAACAACAGAGCTGGAATGAATGCAAGCTGTATTTTTCAAAAAGTAAGCGACAATGGGGCATTTTATGGTTAAAGTTTTCATCTGTGCACACAATAGATACAGCAAAAAAGAAAGTGACCTAATAACATCACACTAAAAACTCAAAAGATTTGTATAGTGAAGGAAAAATCAAAATCCTAACATACAAACTGAAGGCTTTGGATATATAATTTGTAAACAACTTTTAACTATTAGTGCACAATCAAGGCATCTTAGGGATGTGCGAAACAGTCCAAACAATTAATAATAACACAAATTTTGATATAAGAGAGTTAAATGAATGAAATGTTCATATGTGGTACATTTCTAAGTAAACCGTTAATAAGATAGAATAAGGAAAATCACCCATCACTTGCTACAGATGAAAGCAGGGCATCCAGACGAACACAAAAAACAAATAATATTTCATTTTGTAACCTTGATCGCGTTGGAGACGTGACATATGGTAGGTGGAAGATGTGTACACATCAGGACCTACCATATGAATGAATCAACAATGAAACAAGAGGAAAGAATGGTGACTGAACCAGTAGAGGGGGAAGTTGACCAACTTTAACAACTGTTATTCATTCATTTCTTATTTTACTTATTTACTCTCATAACAGTTTGAAATTATAATTTTTATTTTACCACGACTGATCGTCACAGATATTATACTGTCCTACTATTAACATTGGTCAACTTCGCTCTCCACTAGTTCAGTCCCCGCTCTTACCTTGTTTCATCGTTGGTTCATTCATGTGGTATGTCCCGAAATATACACATCTTCCTCCTGCTTAAATGTTTCCCCTTCGACAGATTAAGGTTACAAACCGAAACTTTTTTTTTTTTTTTTTTGGTCTGGTCCTCCTGCCTTTATCTGTGATAAGTGACAGGTGATTTTTCCCCCCCTATGCTTTGTTCAATGCTTAAGGGTAGTTTCATTGTCACCATTATCTAAATAAACTATTTTATTTTCTCTTACTCTGAATGGTCATTACAGAAATTTTCCCAAATTATAATTGCTCAACAACCCCCCCCCCCCCAAACCCAAATCCAATCCCCACTCCTGGTTTATCATTGTCTAAATCATATTGTAGTTCTCAATATGTACACATTTAATCCTCTTGCCATATTTCTCAGCACAAAAATTTAATCAAAACAGTAAAATATTGCAAAGTATTACTATGGTACTTTGGCCTTTATGTGTCCAATTATGTGTTTATTTACCCTGTCCTTCCTTATTTTCATTTCCTAACAGCAGTTTTATTGTCACTACTACGGAATAAAGTTTAATCAATATCAATAAAATGCCAGTGTGTCACATTGTGATGACAAGTTCCCGGTCTTCATTGGCAGACTGACAATGGAGAGCGATGTTACTACGAAATCAAGGTTATGAGGTCTTAATAACAATTCTATTCAGTTTTAAGCAACTACAAAGAAATGAATTGTCAAAATATTGAAAGAAAATTGTGTGTTTTATTTAAAGCATTTCATTACATTCTGTGTCAATAGAAACATATGATAAAAGTTTTCATTTTCAAACAGCAATATCAACAGAGGTTTTGGTTAGACTGAAATTTAGCATAGACCTGAACGACAAATAGAATTCATTGTTGACTAATAAAAGTTATTTTAAAATAATTTAAGTTACTTTCATGAGTGTCACATTATTGAAATCATTACTTCATGTGAAAGAAAGAAGTTACATATTTATCATGATCTACGTGGCCTGGACCAGTATTTAAACTAATAATACGTGGCATGCCATAAGTTGCTATGTTTTATTTTAATTTGTTTTCGCTTTCACATACACCATATTGCTGAGGTCATTGCTGAGAAGTGGAGGAGGAAATTAAGATGAAAGGTTGAGAGGGTATCTGATTTTATTTCAGCGATTACGAAATAAGAGTTGAATTTACAAAGAACTTGGCAGTCTGAGCACACTTATCAGCATGAAGCTGCACCTCCTTTGAACTGAATGTTTATACTGATTCAGATGGGAGGGTGCCATAAAGCTTTTGTATACTCACCTGAGGCAAGCTGGCACACAACTTTTGCCACCGGTCGTCTGAGGCAGTGTTGAACCGCTATTCATCACTGAACACAATGCAACACCATTCATCAGCAGTCCAGTGAATTGTGGTTCTGCACTATCTTGGATGACCATCATCGGATACTATGATGGCAACATGGGGAGAGGTTGCATTCTTTCAATCTTTCGGAGAGTCACAGCGGTTGGCATCATGATGTGGGCAGCCATCAGCTCATGACAGGTAGTGATTGAGGGAATATTAATAGCACAATGGCATGTCAGGAATGTCCTGCATCCTAATGTGATACCTCTCATGCGACAGAATTATGATGCCATTTTTTCAACAGGACAATGCTCATCTACACACGTCTTCATGAAATATCTGCATGATGTTGAGTTACTTACATGGCCACCAAAATCACTAGATCTGTCACTGATAGAACATGTGTGGCACCAGCTTGGATCTCAACTCCATCCCAGTACCAGTATCTAGGATTTCAAGGGCCATTTACAACATATGTGGGCCAGCTTGCTTCAGGAGAGGATACAGTGGCTTTATGACACTCCTTTTAACTGAATCAGTTTATGCATTCAGGCAAAAGGGGATGCAATGTCATATTGATAAGTGGAATCCCACTGCAAAGTAATTTCTAAATTTGATTCAATTTTGCAATCATTAAAATAACAACACATACCCTCCAAATCCAATGAACTTTCATTTAGTTTCCTCCTCCTCATCTGGGTGCTTCAGTTTTTCACCAGGCAGTGAAACAAAAATGTAATAAGCGTAACTACGACAAATTTTATCCTGATTCATAACAGCAACCATCTACCAATTTTATGAACTGCAGCTATAATGTTTAATTCTTTCACTGTTACTCCTCTTACAATCAGCCTTTTTAATTAAATGTGTTTATGTTGCGATGTCTGTACTCTGTTTGAAACAGCTAATTTGCTAATTACTATAAATATGTTATTAGAACAAATCCAAAATATAAGTTAGCTATGGGGAGCAGTTGCCAAATGTCATTTTAGAATAAACTCTTCAGTGACACAGACCAAAAAAAAATATTTTTTCGTGGTAATGTGTATTACTATACCGTTGTTGTAACAGAAGTTTAAATGACCTGTTTGGGGTCTTCCAGATCATGAGGACTGCAGTGGTCCTCATTGCAACAAAACTGTAAGGAAGGGTCACAGCTTTTCTAAGCATAAACAATACCCACTCCTGGCCTACTTGTGACCACTGGGCAATGCGATGAATGCTGAGTAAGCACGTTTTGCAGTCAATGGGAAAGGGTGAGGGAGAACATTTTGACACCTCAAATCTGGCATTACATGGCCAAGGATAGGAGTGCCTGACAATAAACCCCTGGTCTTGTAGGTTAGGGATGTATAATTAGCAGATTCTCCAACTACATATGAAAACACCATAAAAAATAAATGTTTCCAAGGAGAAAAACACACAGAAATTATGATGGACTACACAATAAAAAGCTTAACAATTAGGTACAGAAAATCAATTATTTGCTAGTACCTGGACTGTCACAGGCTTGAATAGTAAGGAAGATGGTTAAGGTAAAGGAATTTAAGGAAAGGAAAATAAACCTACCACTAATAAATGAGGCAACTGAGCAACAGTACCATTCAAGTACTGGGCTAGCTTTCGTGAACGTCAATGAATGGAACGAAAATCTGGTATACTATCAGTATGTATATGACAGAATCATTACAACTAAATAGAAGACAGAAAGAGCACATGGTAATAAGAGTATATGTTCCAGAGAAAGATACAACAGAAGACATCAGTTTCTACAAGACTTTATTGTTAGTTCTAGACCTGATCAACTACAGTGATTATTTCTTAATCCTGAGGGAACTGATTTTTTTTTATATATATATAATACACCTATCCCAAAAATTTTCAACAGACATGGAGAAACATACCAAACTTCAAACAGTTATAAGTTAAGATAATTCTGCAGTTATGATAATCTGGGCACAACAAACACATTTTCAAACAAAAAAATGCATAAATGTATTTGAATCGCCAGGGATTTAAAATCCACAATTGACTATGCCATCATCAATGATAAACCAACTCCTCAGGTACAAGAGTCTTAAGAGCCAACCACATATCGTTCGTGATTATTTCCTGGTTAGATCAAAATTAAACCTGTACAGCAGTTGAAAGAAAAGTAGACAGAAGGCATATAAAAAAAAGAGAGAGATGAAATATAAAATTTATCTGCCAAGGGAGGATAGAATTAATAACCTGTACAAACAGAGCAGTACAGCAGTTGAAAGAAAAGTAGACAGAAGTCATATAAAAAAAAAAAAGAGATATGAAATATAAAATTTATCTGCTAAGGGAGGATAGAATTAATAACCTGTACAAACAGAGTGAACTGTTGGCTCAGTAGTTAAGGCATCTGACCGGAGATCAAACGATCCACGGTTCGAATCTCCGTCTTGGCGGGGATTTTCAGTGGCGCTTAACCTGTCCTTCACCTCTGGCACAGCTTGCTGTGTAATGTGAAGTATGCCAGAACGCTTCCGTGGTTCGGATTTAGGATTACCAGGTTAGGTTAAGGCGGCTATGACAGGAGAGGAATGCGCAGCCAATAGAAACCCAGTCACTAGGTCATTATGGCCATACGGAAATATTATTATTATTACCTGTACCAACAAAGACTCCCAAATTACATGTCTTCTGCTGCAATGGAAGATGACATTGGGAATGGGAAAATATTAAAATTTGCATTCATAAAACAGTATCAGAAATTTCAGGGAAATCATATCTATACTAAAGGTCTTGATTGAAGAAATATCTGAAACTGTAAAAGAAAAAATAGGCATAGTTGATAAGCTTATACCACAGAATGAATGAGGTGAGAGAAATATATAGGGAGAAACACAGAACAGTCAAGACAGTAGTTAGAATGCACACAGACAAGGATAGCACAGTTTTATATACAGAATCAAAATTGATGTACATTACAGTGATGATTTTGATTATATTTAGACAAAAGAGAAAACGACATATCGAAAAAGATGTCATAATGCAGGGAACATGTAATGAACACTACCAGGATTACAGGTTGGTAAGACTAGGAGAATACTATATAGCCATATTTAACATACCCCATAAGTTTAGACAAATTAAATATAGCATTCCATAAAGCTAAGAACAGAAAAGCTCCAGGCACAAGAGGAATTTATATAGAGCTAATAAAAAGGGGAATTTGTTTCTCAAATTGAGTCTATTGCACTAACCAAATAGGTGCTGGATAGAAGAGAAAATACAAAAGACCTGAAGATAGCTAACATAATATCACTTTCAAGAATGAAAAATAGACAGAAAAAAAAAACATCAAAATAAATCTACTTCATAATTTTGAACAACAGACTTAAGTAACACACTCAATGAAGCAATGTTAGGAGAAGAACAATGTAGTTTTTGCCAAAGGAACTCATGCCTCAACAACATTTTCAGTTAAAAGCAGATAATAGAAAAAAGAACAGAATATAAATGTAAAACACACACAGCATTTGTGGATTTTGAGAGGGCATTTGACAAAGCAGACCATAATATCCTCTGAACTATGCCTGAAAGGAGTGGATACCCTCGCCATTTGATAGAATGTATCACAAGTCTTTACGACAACACAGAAACTATAATCAAAGGTCCAAGTCGGTAAAGATGGTACTGCTATCAATTAGAGAGTAAAGCAGTTTGTCTTCAAAGAATTTTAACATAGATATCAACAATCTCCTAACATAAAGGTGGGAACAAAGTAAACCAACAGGAATGTGACACCTGATACTAATGTATTTGCAGATGATCTCATTGAGGAAGAGGAGAAGGAGTACGAACTGCAGCTTCTCTTCACAAGCTCAATCAAATATACTTGAGATACGAATATCCATGGTAAATATCCAATCAGAATAAAAATCTGACTGCATGGTCAAACTATTGAGCAAATTTCAATTTTTAACTGTTTTGGATGTAACATACAACTATGACAAGGACATTTACAAATAAACTCCACAAATACCAAACAATATTGAGGATAATAACACATAACCTTAAGTGGTAGACAAATGAAGAAACCAACTTACATTTTATAAGGTTTGTACAGTACAGTGTAATCAAGAGCTTTTTTAAATTTAAATTATTAGGGATTTTCTGGTATTTGTGGCAATCAGTAGGAGAAATGTTGCTCCATAGGCTGAAAACCATAATGGAATATGTCGTTCATTCTTTGCTTGCAGGGGATGGGAAGAAGAATTTATTAAAGTGTTACAAAATTTGCACAAAAAATGATTTAATTACTGCAGAAAAGACACATAAAGGTCCAAAATTTGGAGAGGAGAGACAGTCGCAGCTAGAAGTTTCTGTGCAGAGGTGCTTTAAGCATAGTGTCTGGAGCGAGAGTGTTGTAATACAGGGTGTGGTAGATAACTAATGAGACTCAGATCGTTCCATGTCTTCAACGGATTCCCTCCCGTTTTTAAATTCATTAAACCACCGGAACACTTGAGCTCTTGATAGAGAGTCTTCTTTGTAGGCCTCCGTAATCATAGCAAAAGTTTCCGAAGCAGTTTTGCCCAAGCGAAAGCAAAATTTGATTGCATACCGCTGTTCTATCGAGCGATCCATCTTCAGCGTTTTCACAAGTGTCACAGCCACACAAACAACGTAATACGCGAAGCTCGACCCTCACTGCACCAGAGCTCCGACGCGACTGCGAACCGGTTCTATTGTTAGCTCAGATCCCCCACCACGTGACGTACAGGTGGAGACCGCCCTGCGAGCGACTGGGGCGCCACGCGGCGGCCAGTCTCATTACTTATCTACCACACCCTGTATATTACTCCAAAGACCAGTACTTTCTGAAAAAATGTTTGTAAAGAAGGTCATTAAGAGTTGGTCTAAATAAATAGTTGTAAAACTGAATAAATGTTAAAGGAAGTTATTTAGAACCAATTTAAGTGAACAGATGGGGAAATGAAAAAGTATTACAGGAAGTTAGGTAAAATTGGTTTAATAAGATGGTTACTAAGCTTGAAGGAAGAGCAGGGAACATATTATAGGCAACAGATATTAAGTTTTAGAAGCTAAGCTGATAGAATATTCTGCAGCTGAAATCTTCAGAAAAGTTTTTATGGAGTGAAGTTGGCAGCTGCAATTTTCTTTAAGTGCCAATATACAACAACTGGTACATAATAATCAAACTTTCATTATTTGTAACACTAATACCAGAACATTTTCAGATGAACTGAGAAACCTGAAGGTTGCTCAAACTGTGAAATCAACAGCTAAAGGACACTAACAGTGTGAACATTTTTCTTTGTCAATTATCCATCACCATCTACCCAAATAACTATTATTTCATTATAATATCCTAACAATTGGATTTATTATAAGGGAGTAATCTTTGATATTTAGTAAATAGCATGTTAGTCATACCCTGGAAGTAGAAATGAATTTTCTGCCACCATTTCTAGAGTGTCTGCGAGAAGACAGAATAAGAAAGAAAGATATCAAGGAGGAACTTAAAATATTTTTAGTGATAAAAGATCCAAGAGGTCAAAAATGGGAAAGACCATCTGAGTAGAATAAAGGGAAGCAGAATTCGAAATATGAATACAAAACTAAGGGAAGAACAGTGTTAGAAAGACCCAGAAACATTGGGCAGAGGAAGCTAGAACATGACTAAAGAAAAAAGGAAAGGTTGCTATCCCACAGTCTGCTATGGTTAATATCATCTTCAAGCTCTATCCTCATTTTCTAGACACGATTTTGCTAATGGTTCCTTTCTTTTCAATGTGAAATATCACATATTTTGGATCTCTCTTACTTTTTTTTACGTCGTTGTAGTTCAGTCAACAATGATCAGTAACTGAAAGCAAATGAAGATACATATTATTACAGGAGAAGATTAAAAATTGGGTCTACCAATTTATGAAATTGGTAAAAAGATTGATGTGTCATAAAACTGCAAATGAGATAGCCCATAAAACGCAGGAGAGATCACACATACTGGTTGTGCCTCATCAGTCCAGTATAACATGTGCAGTTAGTGTCATGTGCTATTAAATTGTGTACTTTATCTTGAAAACAGTATCACTCTGTTTCACAGCTAACTTAAGTAATACAGTAGAACTCCAATTATCCGAATCAATTGGGACCGGACCCCATTCGGATAGTCAAAAATTCGGATAGCTGGATTTTTTTCCGAAAAAGGGTCTATTTTATTAATTACTGTATGTATGTTGAAAATGAGAGAAAAAACTATTTTTAAAGAAAAAGAGCTTTTAATTAGTTAAATGAAAAGGCTACACTTTTACATGTAAAGCGTACTTACAAGTGCTGCACATACCGTACTGTACATAAAAGTCATTGTTTGCTGAACATCTCTGTCAAAGTAAGCTGTTTGACTGTATTCGTCCGTTATCGGGCAGCCAAGTCGCGCATCCGCTTGACAGTGAGAAGTTCCATGTGGTCACACTCAGGCTAACACTCCATCCACTTTAACGCAGTTTCAAGGGAGGCAAATGCTTGACTAGCTGATGGTTCCATGTCTGCTTCAACTTCGGCATTAAGATCATCTTCTTCCTCGCCACTTTCTTCACTCATACTTTCAATAAGTTCATCATTTAGAATTTTAAACCCAGGGTCTGACGAATCACACACCACCCACTCTCCTATATCTTTAGCACTAACTTCCGAAAATCCAGGAATTTTCCAAATAATGTTTCTGAATTCCTTCTCCTGTCTCTTTCCTTTCCGTCTTGATTAAAAAAGCGATTCGGATATTCAGCGATTCGATTAGTCGGAGTTCGGATAATTGGAGATCTTCTGTATATCCTAGAATAACTGAATACTTTCATAATCAGTGGTAAAATACTTCATGCAAAAAACTTGCAGCTGTAAATAACAGAGCTGAAGTGATTTTCCATACACAAGTTCAAAGGCAATATAGTTATAAAAGGGACAATTAACTCAGCAGAGATCCCTAATCATTGTTCTAACAAACAAAATGTTCATTATACAATCATTAAAACATATGGATATATTTTGAGGGTAGGCAATCCTGCTTCCTCACATCCTTCCTTATGTATAACTGTCATTAAGTGGTCACCCTGCATTTTTCATAACCCCATCTTTATTCTTCCTCTGTGGTTGAACAGTTGTTTCTAGTGTTCCCTACCCCCTCATTGTCAAATAACTCTGCTGTGTTCTTTTCTTCACAACCTCTTTTGTTTTCTCAGGTCAATATCATACTTGTAGCAAGATTCCATACTTTTCTTTATTTTCTGTTCTGAAATAAACATGTCTTCTCCCATTCTTACTATTTTCTTGAATTGTTCTCTCTTTCTCTCCACTATAATAGTTCTTTCCTTCCAAATACTATTTATTTACCTGAATTCTCTTCAATTTTAAAACATATAACTATTTGTAATAGTTCCTATAATCACCATCAATTTTGCCAATTGTTTTGAAAAAAATTTGTTCATTTTATAAGTGCTATTAATACACGTGTGAAAATTATAAAATGAAGCCATGTCAGGCTAAATGCAGGAAAGGGGGGAGGGGGTTCAGAGGAGGGCCCCTTAATCCTGCACTGCCTACATGGCATAGCCACTGCCTTCCATGACCATGATGATGGTGGCACACCGTTTCTGACAAGGGAACACATTTTGCTTGAGAGTCGTCGTCTGCAATGTACAATCATAAATTTATGAAATATTCCTTCTAAGGAACTTATAATTAGAAACAACATTGCCTCCTCGCATTAACAAAGCTTCTGGTATATTTAGTTGAATGTGACAAAAATGGTAACTTCTGTTAAACTATAACAACAGTGTTACTTTTTTGTAACCCATAACGTTGTGGAGCCGGCATTTCTGCCTACTGCCTTGGAGCAAGGTGAGACAGAGCAAAGTTGTCACAAGTGGTCACTAGGAAAGCGGCATCCCACCAGTGTGTATGCGCGATTTGTAACATCTAGCATCTGTCTCCACGATGGCGAAATAGTTCATTGATGTGGCCAACAGAAGGTGTTCAATATTTCCCCTAGCTGTCATAACTTATCGTATTTTAGAGAATGTTGCATACCTAAAAATCTATTTCTCTTTCACATTTATTATTTTACTAGCAGTTACCTGCAACTTCGTCCACGTGGAAGAGTGATGTAATATAAGATTTTCTTGAGAGGTCTGGTCGCTCAGTGTTTTGGGCGTCCAACTTGAGATGGAAAAGTCCCCAGCTTGAATCCCAGTCTCAGCGAGGATTTTCATAGGTCCTCAGCACGACCTTCACCTCTGTAATGTGAAGTACATCAGAATGCTCATGTGGTTTTGATTCCACGTTGAACTTTAGGTCCCCTATGCCAGGTAGGATTACTGTGATCATGTTGCTCGTCGATGCATTGCAACATCTCTCGTGTGTTCCTCGTGGCACATGGTTGGAGGGGATCACTACCTTGCATTTATTTTAGGTCGGCACATTTCAGTACTTCGCAAATTAGTTGGATCACAGTGGGGCAGTCAACCACAAACTTCTACATCGGCAATGGCCCTTTGTTACTCTGTTGCAGAATATGCATGCCCAGTTTGGTACTCATCATCTCATACCAAACAGGTGGATGTAGCCCTCAATAACACCTGTAGGCTAGTGACAGCTTGTTTAAAGCCTACCCCAGTTGATAGGCTTTACCAGCTTTCGGGCATTGCACCACCCAGTATTCGGAGAGAAGTGGCTGCGAACAAGGAGAGGACCAAAGTAGAACGGGATAGCGCTCATCCACTGCACGGCCATATACCACCCAGCCCAGAGACTCAAATCCAGGAAAAGCTTTCTCAGAACATCACGGGAACTAATTGGGTCACCTGAAAAGGCAAGAGTACAGTTATGGAAACAGAGGGTTCCCAACATCTCGGGACCACTGACAGTTGCAGAGCGATTGCCACCTGGTCATGCAGAGGACTGGAACATCTGGCGGTCCTTAAATCGATTGCGAACAGGAGTGGGCAGGTCCAAGGAAAACCTAATGAGATGGGGTTATACTGATGCTACCAGTATTAAGTGCGAATGTGGTGAAGACCAAACTATGAATCATATGCTCGAGTGCCCTATGTGCCCATCATCCTGCTACAACGAAGACCTGTTTCAAGCAACACACAATGTGACTGAGGTTGCGAAGTACTGGGCTAAGTGTGTTTAAAGTTGTTGATTTGCACAATGTATTTAACTGTGTATTTTGATGTTTTTGATACGAGAATAATAATAACTACCTTGCAGGTTACTTCGGGCATGTACTCCAAAGCCGTTTTGAATTCATTAACCAAGACATTGTTGTCGTGTAATACCCGCTGTATTTTTTGAATGGTCTCTCTCAGTCCCTTCAATAATTCTATAACGTCTTTCAGTTTCTGCTTCTTCATCGCTCATGAAATATATTTGTAAAAAATGTGGTTTCGTATTCGACGAAGGAAGCATAGATCAATTTCAGTGATATACTTGCTTCTGGACAGTAAATGTCAGTGAAAATCCTTGCATTCCAACAATTCTATCAGTTCCAAAAGACGTCAAATGGAAGCAGGAATTATACTCTCTGATAAGATTAAAAAATCGCTGTGATTCATCTATGTTGTAAGAAAACAGCTGTTTCAATGGTTCCATACCTGGCATGCTGATGTCGTTTAGCTCGCGATGTTCCAAAGTTTCAGCAACTCATTGTGATACCAAATATGCAGCGTTCTGTCGTCACCGATTTTGCCTTTGCTCCGGTGTTTCAGTAGCACTTGAAATCAACTGACGGATGGCTTGTTCTCATTGCCGAGCTCGCGTTTGTTCTTGTGTTTCAGCAACTCGTTGCAATGTCAAATATGCAGCGTGTTGTTGTCGCCACCTTTTCATATGCTTCGGTGTTTCAGCAGCTCTTGAGATGGATTGCCGTTTGGCGTGCTGCTTGCACCAAGCACGCGTTTTTCCTGGTGTCTCGGCAGATTATCCCAACACCAAGTGTTCAGTTTGTTGTCTTGCCCAACTTGCGACTGCTCTGGCAATTCAACAGCCGCAGAAGCCCCAAGACATGCCAAGTGCTCAATCCTTTACAGCTCTGTTTGAGGAATTTTCTCCTGGGTTTTGGCTATTTTCAAAGCACAAGTTTTCTTACATTTTTTTAAAAAAGATTTACCTTTCGTATACCCAGCTTAAAATTACTAATTTCAAGTTTTGCGAATAAAAATTAATATAGTTGTAAATAATGGAAACTCAAAACTTCGAAACAAATAAATTGATGGAATCGACTAAATATCAAAAAAAAAAAAAAAAATACTAACATTCAAAGAGAAAATAAATACCTCAATTGCCATATAGACGTTCATTTCCCATAAAAAAAATTGCGAAACTAAAAATGAATATTTTTATTTGCACTGGATATCTGACAATTACTGATTTATTTAATCAAAGCTTTTATCACTCGCGCATTAATACATTCACTACATTGTATGTTAGTGACATCATGAATCGCGAAATAAACTTGACTAATTATTTCAGACCGCGATACTAAATGAACCCGAATAATGATGCTGCCAATGTGCCGCTCGTAAAAATGCAGTAAATTAAATACTGAATACATCTAAAGCTACATTCAGCCGCATGAACTATGTTGTCAGCTTCATGGAGTAACACAATTAAAAAAATTATAATAAAATGTTTGTAACTTACAGTGTACAACGGAAAGTCCGTAATTCTCTACAACTCTAAGACAACTTTCGTTAATATTGCTGGTCAAATTTACATCACAATAAAGTGACTGTTATTGCTCGTGATTTAGCGAATGGCAATGGGCTGGTCATATCGCTCGCAAAAGAGATAACAGATGGACAACGGCAGTACTGGATTGGATACCAAGGAACCTGAAAAGAGCAAGAGTAAGACCCCCGAATCACTGGGAAAAAGACACAAGTCGAGTTACAGAAAGAAGGTTGCTCAAGATCGATCAGCCTGGAACGAACTGCAACAAAACTACTTAGAATTGTATTATGAAGCCCATTGGCTTAAAGAGGCTGCATCCCGAAATATTGGTTGATAAAGCTGTAATAATAATAATAATAATGAAATTAATTGTGATAGTAATTTATGCTACACTAATTAGGAATCTTGACATAGAAAATTCTGTTACTATTCGAACTGTAATTCCAGTGCATTTAATGCGTTGTGTTTTCGTGTAGTTTAATTTTGTAGCAGCAATATTAGCAGAAATAGTGGTTTGGTTGAAATGCTGCCTGGACCAGAATGTTTTTGTTACAGCATTAAGCAGAAAGAATTTAGTTATTATTAGTAATAAATAAGCAGCTTTCATAAGATGCGTGTAAATGAGGTGTATTGTGTTGTAAACAACTTCCAATGTTGCTTCATGAAACATTAAGTTTCTACATTAGGCCGTTGAATACATTCATTATAAGTGAATGATTCAATAGATATTTGCAGAATATTGAACAGTAAGTAAAAAGCACTGTTTCGTGAATCATAGTCTACTATTTGTACAAACATTTTGAATTTTGGTAAAAATAATTTGTAATATTACAGAAACTGTATAGTAACAAAAAAGAAGACGCACAGGAAACCAATTGAACCGAGCCAGAATGGAATCCGTTACATTTTTATAAATACGACATTTCGGGCATGGCCATTTTGCATTTTTAGTGAACCGACTTTTGTGCTGGTATACTCATAGCATTTTACGTTATTGTTATATTCTCATTTATATAGGTGAAACTTAACTTAGTCCACAACCCGACGGCTGGTTGGATCCTCCCGAAGGAGGCATACTAAGCCATTTTGTAAGAAGTAGGACGGCCAGTTCCTTTCGTCTAGGACCAACAGTTTTACATGGAATCCGAACCACGAGGTGACCTGACGTAGCTCATATGATCAAACACAACTCTCAAAATTCCTGTGCCTGCTGGGATTTGAACCCAGGACCAGAACAGCGAATTTTTTTTAAGCAAGCGCCTTAACCACTGAGCTACCAGAGGTATAGATTCTTAATTAGAAGTTGGTCACAAGTCACAGTGTCACTACATCTACAGCCGTCTCTATCATTTAATATTGTAAGTCAAATGCCGTGTACTTGTACTCCCATTTCTTCAAAAATGTTAACTGTAAACCAAATATAACAACAAGTGATACAATATTGGTGATAACTGCACAGAACAGTTGAATCTTCAAACGTACAAGAATGCATCAGCAGCACAACAAAAAAGCAGAATGGATTTTACATTTTACGTGAGTAATCCTTTAACATTTGTTTTATTTTGACAGGCTCTAGTGATGTGCAACAGATCTGTACAGAATGACAAAAAAAAAAAGGAAATAGGACCAAGGTGAACAATTTAGAACTGTTTGAATCATTATCCAAGCAAGGCACTTATAGTAGAATACTATGTATATCAATCAGGAGGCAAACTTTACAATGAATCTATCAACCATTTGATAACACAAGTCTATGATTTCCATCAATAATCTTGAGCAGTCTGGTGGCTCAGTGGTTAAGGCTTCTGAGTGGAGATTGAAAGGTCCCTGATCTGAATCTCTGTCCCAGTATGGTTTTTAAAAGATCCTTAACCTGACGATCACCACTGGCAGAGCTTTCTTTGCAACGTCAAGTACACCAGAACGCTTCAGTGGGATTCTACATTAAACTGTAGTTCTCCACTGATTTACTGGTTTAGATTAAGGTGGCTATGATAGGGGTGCAATGTACAGCCAGTAAAAACTCTGTCACAATGTTTGAAATCCTCAACTGTTAATAAGAATCTACATCCAAATTTATACACTGCAATTCACAAAACTGTGTATATGATAGGAAATTCAGTGGCTCCTTTCCTTGCATAAGATTATAGATTACAAAATTCTAGTTTTAAAACTAATGTATAAGCTATAACATATACAAATTCTTGTTACCAGTATTTTGCAACCAGGAGCTATTTCGTCACAATGACACCTGGTTCTATATGTTAACAATCTTTAAACAGTCCACGTCTTTCTTCCTTTCTCCCTTTAACTCTTGAATCTCTCCTTTCTTCATAAAAATAAACCCCCTCCCCCCCCATTTTTCGGTATGTGTATGTACCTTACTGAAACCAATATAACCACACTATTATCAGTGGAAAGTGATGGTTTTTTCCTGGAATTATTTTACTTTGTTATTCGCCAACTTAATTTCCCAACACACAACAACAAAAAATAAACAGATTAATTACTGAGGAGTACATTGGGGCTTAGCATAAGGCAGTTGTCCAAAAGAAACCATTCTAGATCCAATAAAGTCACAACGTGTTAGTAATAATTGGATAACTAACATAGTACTACCCGTGCTTAAAATGGTATCATGAATGAGTCTGAGAAAATAAACGAAACTGAAACAAAAGCAGCCAATATGAGCTTTTTACTAACTAAAATGATGTACAAAAAGTTAAATTTAATCCAATGTACATGAAGATGGCCTGAAAATTTGATGGCCTCCAAAACATACAACAATGCTAAGCAACAAAACAAAATTTCATGAATGATTTATTACCACCTCGTTGCTCTATTCAGGACAAAATTTAAATTCACTTACCATCAAATCAATAATTACATACACTCTGAAGAAACTAGTATAGGCATGCGTATGCAAACACAGAGATATGTAAACACTCAGAGTACTGCACTGCGGTCAGCAACACCAATACAAGACAACAGGAGTCTGGCACAGGTATTAGATTGGTTACTGCTGTTAGAATGGCAGGTTCGCAATTTAAGTGAGTTTGAACGTGGTGTTAAAGTCAGCACATGAGCGATGGGACACAGCATCTCCGAGGTACAATCATTTCACCAGTACACCGTTAATATCATGAATCCGGAAAAACAACAAATCTCCGATATCGCTGCGACGAGAAAATGATCCTGCAAGAATGGGACCAATGACGACTGAAGAGAATTGTTCAACGTGACAGAAGTGCAAATTGCTGCGGATTTCAATGCTGGGCCATCAACAAGTGTCAGCGTGCGAACCATTCAACGAAACATCATCGATATGGGCTTTCAGAACCCTGCATGTCAGCAGCGGACTGTTCAAGCTGGTGTAGGCTCTGTAATGGTGTGGGCGTGTACTGTTGGAGTGACACGTCTAGATATGACTCTGACAGGTGACATGTATGTACGCATCCATTCATGTCAATTGTGCATTCCGACAGACTTGGGCAATTCCAGCAGGACAATGCGACACCCCACATGTCCAGAATTGCTACAGAATGGTTACAGGAACACTCTACTGAGTTTAAACACCTCCGCTGGCCACCAAACTCCCCATACATGAACAATATTGAGCATATCTGGGATCTCACCCTCACGTACTTTTATCCATTTATGGACAGCCCTGCAGGATGCATGGTGTCAATTCCCTCCAGCACTACTTCAGACATTAGTCGAGTCCATGCCACATCCTGTTGCGGCATTTCTGTGCACTCGTGGGGGCCCTACATGATATTAGGGTATATCAGTTTCTTTGGCTCTTCAGAGTGAAACAATATACAGTAAGGACCAAGAAATTTTCAGATCCATAATCATATGGTTCAAAGCAATTTACACCTACTTGAAATAACCAAGGGCAATATAGTAAAATCTACTCAGAAAATAAGTTATCAATCAATCTTGTTCTGGTATCATCCAGTTACAATACTATCAACACAAACACATCATTACATTTTGCAAATTACTTTAAAAAATATGCAAAACAAATGGCCATAAGTGGTTGCATGTCATGAGTTATGTATCTTTTCTCCATAAAAGTTTTACAAACAACAGGCATATCAAATCTTTGACTTCTCTCACCATTCAGTTCAATTAAAACAGTTTTTCATTAATTTTTAATCACATTATAACACTGACAAAATTATATTTTTAAATGATCAATTGTTTCCAATTTTGAACATTCAGATTCTATTCACAAAACATTCTAAAAACCTCAAAATATTTATAAATTTCAAGTACTATAGTTCATCCAGTTTTTAGAGACCAGTAATAATCAGGGATATGAACAGATTAAAAAGTTCTCATTCTGCATAATATTTTTGGAAGTTATTATCTTAAATATTCAATACCAACATAGCTGGCATCTTTGACTACAAGAGCACATGTTAAATTTCCAATGTTGTAATGAAAATTCTTCATCCAAACCTATGAAATTGGAAAGGAAGACAAATCTATGAAAAAAAAAAAAAAAACAATATGTGATATTGAGACCTATGATAAATCTGTGAAGCGATCATTTCGTATAAATCTGGCTGATGTTCCAGTTTAATTTTGGAAATGGAAGATTTAGTGTGTACAGATAAAAAAAAAATTGTGATAAAAATCGATGTCCCTAGAATTCAACATACCCTGCAATAGTGGCATAGAAGAATTGGATGAAATCTACTTATAGTATACAGACTTGATGACGGATAATAATGAATTTGAAGGATCTTCGCAATGTAACTTTTTTTTCCACATACACCCAAAACATGGGGTATTTCACAGATTTATTTCACCAACATGTTAGACACGAGAACTACCAAAAAGAATCTTGGTCACACAATTAAGTGTCAAAGTGTTAACAGACAGTTTTCAACCACAAGCAGAACAAGGAGGTTCTTATTCTTCCAGTCTGTCATACCAATGGGGAACAATGGATGACTTCTCATGCAAGGTGGTTCCTTGTCACCAGCAGTTCAACTGTGGAAATTGGATTAAACTATTTATTATTATACATGTTTTCCACACATCATAACGTCACCTCTCGCAAACCAAATGCCCTGTCCGTCTATCATTCCAGCAATTTTCGTCAATACAGAGACAAATATTTGATTAGAAGAAATTATTTTACACTCTAACTTACCTCACAATTAGAAAGGGAAATGAGAGCAAACCTTACACAGATACCCGTGGGACCAATGGCTGTACACTGTACATTACTAGAAGAGCTGTCAACACAATAGGATTATACTTTACAACAGTTCATAGCAATTTCAAGTATCATCACAACTAGAAAAAGGTCAAATATGAGAGGAAGAAAATAAATACAAAAACTTTGTATTTTGAAACTAATATAACAGTTGGCTGAATGTAATGTTGACAAGAGCAAAAAAGTTTTCTGCAAATAACTTATTACCAAGGAACACAACATGAACTACTTTGTGAAATGCCAATACATGTTCTCCACAGCTCCAACAGAGCCATTTATGTTAAGTTCAAGTATAAAGAAATTTTATATTGAGAATTTGATGAATCCTCAGAAGACAAAACATTTAACTTCTCACCCTGTCAATTAAAGCTTTTTGCTAAATCTCTGATCATCAGCTCAACTGCTCCACTGGATACACCGAGCAGGAAAGGGGAATAAAATAGAGTTATTAAGACTTACAAAATATAATGCCTGATAACTGCAGGGTTTCATGGCACAGAAGTTATCACAAAATAATTCTGATGGACGTAAGAGATATTTATTTAGTTGTTAAAATTGGATGTGGTTATAGGTAGAAACATAAAATTGCAACCATTACAGAAATCAAGATAGGTTTAGTATATGCAAGGAGGGCACCACTAAAGTGCAGAGGAAGTTGGACAATGCAGAGTGATGGATAAGAATGCAGGAAGAAAATAACTCCAAAACAAAATATGAAAGTACAGAACCAATAAAATACAGGCGGTAGCTAAGGAAATTAAACAAGAATCCAAGAAGAAAATTTCATATTTCAAAGAAGATAGTAGAAAACAACAAAACAAAGAATTAGCTGCAGCAAAGGAGGGAATTAAAGATGTATCCTGAAGAATATTATCCCAGGATAGGGAAAACATGATGGAACTAGTAATTTCAAGAGTTATATTACGAAACAGAAGCGTGGAGAAGATTTTCACACAGTTTTATTTGGAAAGTTAAGATAAATTCTACCCATCACTTACCAAATTGAAGGGAAGAGAGTAGCAGCAATAAAATATTCCACAAACGTACAGTAAAAGCTCTTTATTCACAGGTTATACGTACCGTAAATATGCCGCGAATATGGAAACTGCAAATATGAAATGATCATTTGTATGGGATTATAGGGGATACATTCCAAGGTTTAAAAAATAAATTAAAATCAATTTATTAAGAGATTTTGAGCAACATGTTTTAATTATTATTGTAAGGCTTAGGCAATGTTTTAAAGAATTTAGTAATTTTTTTTATTGTTATGCCACTTTTAAAAGGTTTATCAATTCGGATTGATATTCAGCTGTACCATTAAAATTTGTCTTTTAAAAACAAGACTTCCTTCAATAGATGGATCAATTTTCATGAAGAAATCACAAAGTTCATTTGCCATCCGTAAACCTTCACTCAGGTTTTTTAAATTAAATGTCACAATTTCAGTGCTCATTGAAGCCTCTCCTTCAATGGGTTGGGGATTTAACAATACCTCCAAGTCGCGTTTCAATCAAATCTTCATCTTTCGATTCAAGCAACTCTTGAATGTCACTTGATTCTATCAGTTCAGAACCATTTCTTTCTATTGTATTCACAACTTGAGCAATGTTTTTTGCAGTTAAAGTTTGAATTTGCACTATTCTCCATCATTTCTGAAAGCGAGATCAGGCCATAGTTTTTTCCATCATGATTTCAAAGTGTATAGCTTCAGTTCTTGTGACGATTCTTTCATTGTAGCAACACAGCTTGCTATGTCAAAATTTTTTGCCAGCATTGCATAACATTCACATCATGATTGCATTCCATGGTGTCCATTATGATTTTGAAGGTTTGTCTAATGTAATAGAGCATAAAGGCCTGGATTATCGCTTGGTCCATAGGTTGGAGTAAAGCTGTCATAGTAGGAGGCAAAAATATCAACTTTATATTTGGATGCATAATTTCAAGCTCATGAGGGTGACCTGGTGTATAGTCCAAAACTAAAATGGTATTAAAGTCTAAATTATTCTTTTTTAAAAGTAAGTCCCAACTTCACGAACAAAACAATTCTGAAACCATCACAGAAAGTAACACTTGTAACTCATGCTTTCTTATTTGCACGCCAAAACATCCACAGGTTGCTGTTTTGATTTTTCAAAGCACGGGGATTTAAAGATCTGTAAAGAATTAATGGCTTAATAACACAATCACCTTATGCGTTAGAACACAGTAGCAGTGTATTTTTTGCTGCCTTGAAACCAGAGGCGCAATTTTTACTTTTGGATATGAAAGTTTTGTTTGGCAGTCTTTTCCAAAACAGGGCAATTTCATCTGCATTAAACACTTGTTCATGTTTGTACCCGCCATCAGCAATTATGTTCAAAAATTCTTCTGGATATTTTCCGCTACATCGGTGTCTGCAAATGCAGCTTCTCCAACAATTCTGATGTTATGCAATGATTGTCGCACCCTGAATTTATTGAACCAACCTTCTTATGCTTGAAATCCTCCACTTGTACGTTCATCACCGGATTCTTTAAAATGCGCGTAGAGACGCTATGCCTTCTCGCGGATCATAGGACCATTTAGGGGCACTCTTTTCTGGTTACAGTCTTCAATCCATAATGATAATGAAGCATCCAATTTTTCACCTGGACCACGAACAATTAATGCCAAGGTTGAAGCTATAAAATTCCGTATTTAATCTTCGGATTTCTTGACGATTCGTACATTTGATTTGTTAACATTGAAACAGCGTGATATTGTGCAAATGACTCGCCAAGGAGCAATTGGTCAAGCAATTCTATTTTTACTTTAAGCGGCATCACAACTTTTTACCACTTCCCCCCCCCCCCCCCCCCAGACATTATAAATTGCGGAAAAAAAAGTAGAGGATACACGTGTTATTCACTCAGAATTATTGTAACGACTGACTGTTGAAGTAATCATAGATTCAGTGCCGACCATGGCAAAGTGGCTTTTATCAACGGGCATAGCAGAACGTGTGACACAGCGGCAGTGGTTGACGATGAACTTTATGTTTAGTAGCAATAAGATTATATTTTTAGTCATTTTGGAAGATAGAGTGACTCCTGGCACAAGCCAGCAATACTCAAACAATGCCGACACGTTAGTAAAGGATACCGAATCCACTGAATGTATGAATGGTTCCGCGAATATTAAAAATTTCAAGCGGCGAATACAGAAAGTTGTCAGAATTATTTTATCCATGAATACTGAAACTGCAAATAACGAAACTGCGAATAAAGAGCTTTGACTGTACAGACTATGCCAAGAAGCTATGACACTTCCTCATATTAGCATTTATCTATAGGTAAGTTGCTACTCACAATCAAAATGTTTACTGGATTGAGTACCAACAGCATAGTATTTTTGATAATTGAAACTGGTATTCACCACTGACACACTCCATGGTCAGGATATTCAGTTACACATTAAACTGTAGTTCCCTGTTACCTGCTAGGATTTAAAATGTTATTGCCCTCCTCCAACAAAGATGTTGATAAAGGCTGGTATTAGAAAAAGGTTGATTTACCATCCCATTATACCAATTTTTACATATAACATTATATGGTGGTATTTTTTATTGTGACTATAATTCACTATAATCATTTGTTTGATTCATTTCTTGCAGTAGTAAACCCATTGTATATCTCATACATTTGCTACATTCTTAAGAGCAACTTTTTTTTTAGAAGATCCAACAACATCTCATAACCCTTTGTAAAATAGAAAACCAAGTGAACAAAATTACAAACAACTAGTTATGAGTAAATATGGAGAACAAGTTATCAAGGATTGGAAAAAGTCAGAGTAACATTAGAGACTATCATTCAATAATGGGTGGGGGGGGGGGGGATAATTATGAGCAGAAATCTCTCCAAGAAAGTAGAAACGACTAGATTAGGAAATTGTAAACAACCCTTTTGGTTATTAGGAGGGACCATAAAGAGGCTAGCATGAACAATATTACTACAGATATATTGAATATAAGATGTCTATGTGATTGTAAAATACCCAGAAATATAATTTAGGCTGTATCTGAAGGATAGCACATACAGTAGAAATAGTATAGTACACCACACCATAAATGAGAGGCGAGAGTTGAAAATTACAGACCAATTTGTTTGACCTCATTTGCATCAGGAATGCTGGTTTAGCAGAGGATATTCATACAAGTCTCAGTTAGCAAATTATGTGAAAGATATTTCAGATGAAATTGATAAGAGTGGCATATTTATAAGTGTAGCACTAAATTTGAGATATTGACCACCATGCTTTGGCTCACTCTACCACATAAGGATACAACCATGTAGGTGATTCAGAAGATGCTGGGTTCAGGAATCATTGAAAGATAGGAAAGCAAAGTGTTTGGGTAGTGAAGGAAGTATCAAAACTGATGGAAATGAGAACAAGAGTGGCATAGGATATATTGAGTCCACTACAGTTAATTATGTGTTAATGGTTTACAATGAGAAGCTAGGCTGTTTGTAAATGATGCAATAATGTGAAATAGGATTAAACTGGGATCAAACCTTTGTTCGGCCATCCAGATTATAGTTTCTCCATGGTTTTCCAAAATCACGCCAAATGAAAAAGAATGGGACAACATTTGCTCTAAAATGTAATCATTTCAAAGGAGCATGCAGCAATAATGAGAATACATCAAGTAAATCAGAAGTTTTAAGGTAAAGATGAATTAATTACGAGTAATTAATGAGAAGTAAGTGATTTGATAAAGAAGAGGAGCATTTCCTATGAGGTTCAGAGGATTCAGAATATTTCAGGGAGAATTAGGAAAATAAATAATAGTTAGGCAACAATGTAAGATGATTTCAAAGAATCATGGCAGGGAGCTACTGTATTTTACAAACTATAAGATGCAGTTTTTTTTTCAAAAAATTGCCTCCCGTATTCAGGTGTGTCTTATACATGAAATTAATATTGATTTAAAACTCCCACCAACCTTAAAAATGGCCATTTATTTGATGCCGCGGGGGAACCTATCCTTATCTGGCAACATTGGATTCAACTGGCAGCAGCAGTGCACCAATGCGATGAAGATGAGTTGCAGGGATTCACAAGCTTGCTACCACTGTCTCCCTCCCACCCTGCCATCACAAACCCAGAACATTGTTTAGCCTATGATGCGTCATTGCATTCTACGGTGCTGGTGAACTTTAAATGAAAGTTATTTATGTTATTGGTAACAGTACAATATTTTTTTAGTAGCTAGTTTCACAATGAAAAAAAAAGATATTCATATGATGCAGACTATAAATTGAAAGTAATAGCATATTCAGAAGAACTTGGAAACAGAGCAGTTGAGCAGCATTTTGGTCCTCAGCCAACAGGAAAAGACCATTTGCAATTGATGGGCTAGTAAAAAAGAACTGAAAAAAATTAGGAAGACTAAATGTGCAAATAGAGGACTGAATGCATAATGGCCAAAACCAGAAGATGACATATTGAAATGGATTCAAGGACACCATCAAAATGGCATTGGAATTAATACAAAAATGATTCAAATACACGCTCGTAAGCTAGCACTACAGTGGAACTTAACAGATTTTAAGGGTGAAGTTGCTGGTGCTACATATTTATGAAGCATCATGGATTTAGCATGCAAACCAAAACCAAAATATCTCCACAAGAGAATGAAGAGAAAATATTATGTTTCCATCGCTTTAATATTCAAAATCGAAAGAAAACCCGAGTGGAACTAAGCCAAATGGTGAATATGGACAAAACTCCTCTGACATTTGATGTGCAGATAACAGAACTGTTGCCATGAAAGGTGCTAAAACTAACTATAAAAACAAGTGGATATAAAAAAAAATGCACTACACTGTTATGCTGATGGTACTAAACTTAATCCAATTATCATTTTCAAGTGCAAAACAATGCCAAAACCTTCTGAAATACTACTGCCAGGTGGTGGTGTTCACACACATGACAAGGTTAGGATGGACAAGGATGGTATGCAATTATGGATTAAAAGTGTGTTGGAGAGAAGGAATGGTGCTTTATTGAAGAAGAGTTCTGTTCTGGTGCTAAATCAGTTTAGTAGTGATTTGAAAAATTTTGTGAAAGAGAAACTGAGACGGAAATACAGAGCAGAGGACTTGATTCATAATTGCAACTTCTTGATGTCTCGATAAATAAACCATTTAAAGTGTATATGAGAAAGGAATGGAACAAATGGATGATGTATGAAACCCAACATGAATTCACACCGAAGGGAGCATTAAAACAAGCAACAATCAAACAAGTGTGTCAGTGGATAAAAAAAAGTAGTGGTCTAGAGTGAGTGAAGATGATATTGTAAAATCTTTCAAGAAAAGCAGCATAAGTAATGTTCTCTATCACAGTAAAGGTCATCTTATATATGAAGAGGATGACGATGCAGAGGAAAAAGAAGAAAGTTCATATGACGAATTTCAGAGGTTTTAAAGGTCAGTTCAGTTTTATAAATTATGAATTTTTTTCAGTCTGGCTTTGCAATCAAATAAAATGGTAAAAATGTTATTTTAAAAAATGCTAAAAAATTAAGGTGTGTCTTAAAGTCCGTAAAATACAGTTGTTTTAATATGAGGATTTGGAGAAGACAGTCAGGGATTGCCTGATTTAAGTCACATGATGAAGAGAGGAGTACTCTGGCGTCGGATTGTGAATAGTCAAGTTCAGTGTCGGTCTGACTGGTGAATTGTTCATTATTACTGGTTTCATACGTTTTAATTAAGGGGTTTATAAGAGTACATTGTTAAAATGTAAAAGAGAATGGTAAGCTTAGAAGTCTTTTATTAAAAGGTGCAGCTGTCAGAGTGCATTAAGTGAAATATAAAGGGCATAAGTTGTGAGAGTTGTAATGTGTGAATGTCACCATTGTTATTGCTTCTAGGCAGATCCTGTAATTAGTGTATAATACGAAGGTCCAATTAAATTCAGTGGCTAAGTTGGTAAGAATGTTTTCAATTAATTAAAGAGGGATATGTGACTGCAACATTAGTGTTTTTATTTAGTGTACAGTTTGGCACGAGCATATTGTCTGTTTGGCATTATGTTTAAACAGATGATTATTTATACTCTCAGATGAAGTCTCCGAGTGGCAAGTGCATCAAGAATCAAGCAACTTCATGAATATTAAAGTATTACGCCAACAATTACCAGTTACAACCATTATGGCTAGTGTGATTAGTCTTTGTGAAGCCATTAAACTAACCTTCCGGGTTCCTTGCCCTCAATCTCCTTCCACCTATAATGACCACGATAAGGTGTAAAGAATTTAAAAAAAGCTAATGCAACTGGTGCTGAATTTTTGTTCATTTGCATCTCAAGTTATTGTCAGCAATCCAATTTTTCCAGCAATATGTTTATATGTTTGCAGATAGTAAATTTCCAGCATATGGGTTTGTTTGAATATAATTACAATTGCATTTATACATAGGTATTACGGTGTACTTACAAATTACATTTCTGTACTGAAGGTTTGGTAGATGGTCACCAGCCCTTCAAACAGCATGCTACTTTCACTGTTGGACAACATTAGAATGATCCCCCCCCCTTTTTTCCATTATGGTTCTGTTGAATGGGCGTTGTTAGTGGGGAGTATGAAGTTTGCAATCAGAGTAAGTGTGTACTTTCTTTTGTTAAATGTTTGTATTACTGGGAGAGGAAGAAGAAAGTTTAATAATATTAACTTACAGTTTGCTGTGTTGCTGAAAACCGTGTATTTAGTGCTCTATTGTGAAAGTTTTTGTATTTATTCATTTGAACAAGGTTTGATTTGTTAAGTCTAAGTGTTTATTGATTTCTGGTTTACTGAGCTTATTTCCTTTTGTATTTGATAGTTTTCTAGTAAAGTGTTAACTGTTAGGATTTTTGTTCATGTAATGTGTTATGCCCATTGTCCAAAAGGTGTTCCACAAAAGTGAAGTGATTACTACATTTAAGAATGTTCTTTCACGTCTAGACCTGCCTTCTTATCTGGCCAGTGAATACTGCACGACGTTTCTGAGATTTTGATTGATACACACCAGAGTTACAGGATTTGTATTTGATTGAGTTCTAATTTGTTTGTATTGAGTAACCTGTTCAGAGGGAAACATTTATAACTGAAACTGAATTAGCTCACACAAGTGCCTACGTTCAACACAGCCACATATATTTTTTCATGCTGCTGTCCACCTTCCTTTCAACTTTTGAGAAGGTCGATGTAGTTTACCTTTTCTTTTCATATAACTTCTTAATTTCTAGTTTCTATTCCATTCACTGTTATCTTGCGACTAAAAGGATTCTCTATTTCTTCTTCTTACATTTCCCATTACCAGCAGATACTATTCCTTCTTATCATATTTTATTCTTAAAACCAGAAAATTATTCCTCCAATCAACATTTTCTAAATGTATGATTACTGAATCATCTATCACATACAAGTTTTCTATGCAACGAACCTTGTTGCAAACAATTCATATGAATATTACATTTGAATTTGATTCATTTTATTTTTCCAATTGTGTTTCATTCATTCTCAAAAGCATCTTCAGCACTTCTGTCCATTGACTGACTACTCAATTATGCATACAATTATTTTGTTTTATGCTAAATTTTACACAATGAAATTATGGTATAAATATAGAAATGCTCACATTTTCCATTGTTTCACATTTGCTTGTTTTTATTCACTATTCCAGGTGTCAGGGTTTTCTTATTTTTTTCTGCATTTTTCTGAAACTGCAATACAGTGTTCAGTCTTCTTTTTGCCAGTATTATATATTGCATCTGTTTTATGTTTTTATTTGATGGGTTGTGTGGTTTTGAAAATATGTTTCTAATTAATTTATTATATTGTGTTTGTCTCACTGTTAAGTGCGTCTTTTTGTGATTGATGGTTGCATTTCTTGTTTTCTTTTGACTATTGTGTTTAGTGTCGAATCTGTCAGTTTTGTGTATTCACGGAGTACATGCTTTCCTTCGGCCAGCAAGTTTTGAATGTGTTAGTTCTCTTGGGGTGTCAGGATTTGTTATTTATTGTTGTTTATGGTGAGTATTTGGATAACTGTTTCTATATTTGTTAGCTTGTGGTTATAATCTAGTAGGTGTTCAGCAAGTGTTGAATGGTTTACAATCAGTGACTGAAGGAAAGAATGTAATAAATGAATACATGAACGTAACAGATCCAACAGTATATACAATATTTAAAATAAAATAAGAAATACAGCCATTGACCACGCAGTTAATGACGACACAGGCACAACATGGTAAATTAACACGTTTTCAAATGTATGCTACCCAACAAATAAACATGAACATAAACATGACAGTTGCAAAAATAAAACATCCCACTACTACACGTTCATAGCATAAACAAAGCACCAGCAGATAGAAGAATGAATACAAAGAGCAGTGAGATTGAAATATATATAACACCTAGGGTGCAAAAAAGCAGCTAATAATGCCGCTGATGGCAGAAATAATGTGTAAGTACAAGCAAATGTGAAACAATGGAAAATGTAGGTAATCCTATATTTATATCATAGTTCTGTTGTTATAGCATAAAATAAATAATTATATGTATATACACTCAACAGGCACATCCTTTGAAGATGCTACTTGAATTAAATTAAATGCAGTCAAAGAAAAAAAAAATCTTTGCAATGATGTCATATTAATTATTCATACAAATTGATTGTCTTGGATTTGAAAAATTTTCCCACAACATCCATTTGTTAATGTTACAAACAATCGCATTGAAACATGCTACGCATTTTACGAGCTCTAAGATATATCTATGCATTCTACAGATTTTTAGCATATTTATTGATATGAATTAGAATACAGAGACAGACATATGTATATATATCGCATATCACTCTATAACAATAGTTCCCTTCCTTTCCCCAGAAACAGAACAATATGATACTTCATCAACCATTTGACGAGATACAAGAAACAATTTCTCCATGTTAGAAATGACAGCTTGGACACATTTTTTCATAACAAAGTGACACTAATCACTCATCACAACAGATTATTGCTTGAAATGTAACAAAAAATTCAAAGTCAGATTGTCTGGTGGCATAATTTTTAACTAACTAGTTTTTTTGAAATATGTTATAACACCAGATGCAGTTTTGAGATAAAGTGAACACATAAACAATGACATTCTTTTGTTGTCTTTATTTAAAAAAGTGATTCTTTCAGATTTTTCCCTTTGTTTTTTTTTTTGTAACCTCCTGTAAGATAAGCATAATCCATACATTTAATCGCCATTTTTCCACTGGTTGTTTTTATCAAAATAACGATATCCTTTACTTTCATACTTCAGATTTATCTGGGAATGTTGGACTATTTCTAAAAATATTTTGGTGATTCGCATCTATGATAAATTATGGATGATAACAATACACAATATTTTATGTTTTTAAAACAGATTTGAGAAATGTATCTTTCGTATGTCTTTAAGTAATATCAAAAATGTTATTTACAGAAGGCACTAAATTGAATAAAGTATTAAATAATATAAATATGTAATATGTTCTTTAGCTTTGTAACAAATTCTTCATTACTAACCAATGAACACAAAGAAAAAAAATGTTACAATCTGCATAGCATAAGTTAAAAAATAAAATTCACACTTGCACAACTAATTTTAGAGGCCCAATATGGTAGCAACATCTAGTTTTAAATAAAATATAGATCTTTAACAAAACTACCATAAATGTAATTTAAATCCACAGATATATGCAACAACAATAATGCCAACAAAATACAAATGTTCATGCTTTTGATGCTGGGTGATTGTGTTCTGCACATGTCAATGTTATATCTGAATCAACAGACATACAGCGACCTCTACAGCTGAAACTACTGTATTTTGTACATCGCCAGAAGATCTTGTTGTTAACACGTCGCTCACAAATATAGGTGTAGCCATACATTTTCAGTTGGAGTTTTCCTCTTCGGCTGTATACTATTCTCGTACAATCTGAAACACAAACCAAAAGAAGTGTACAAAAGAAACAAAAACACTATAAATGGTAACTAAGTTCCTCAAATTCTTAACCACATACCTACTAAAAGACTGGTTCTTCTAAAGCTTTTAATCCACCTCAACTTCACTGGCCATACAAAAACGAACATTATCTGAAGTATATATTTTGTTTTATTAAATGGAAAAATGAATATATCAGGGTTGAAAGGTGTTATAGCAATACAACAAAACCATTATTCACGAATGTCTTTCAAACATTATGGGTTTATGATTTTTGTATTATATTTAAAAAGAAATCATGCATCTAATTCAGAGGCATAAAAAAACTTGTATGAGTTATTTGAAACCATCAAGTGTTTTTGAAATACAGAGCAAAAATAATTACAGTAATAAACAAACAGACACACAACATCCTACAAAATCAAAATTTCACAGAATGTAGAAAAAGGTCTAAGATCAGTAACCATTCTTGAGAAACGATTTTATTCAAAAGGATGAAGATCATTATTTACACCCACACATGAATCCAGACAGATGAATCAGTTTCATTCAGGCATTTTTTTAATGGTTATGTTCCTTCATCAGTTTCACTACGGAACCAATGGATATGCAGCGACCAGCACAAGTAGATTTGCAGCAACGCCAAGACAAATGCCTGCAACCTCTATAGTGGAGGTAATATATAAAGTTATCATGCACCAATCGTTGGGTACCTCTTGGGCTCAATGTTATATTTAAGCCACCTGTAAGCAGGAAAATCAAAAGAAATAATTGAAATAAATAACCATCACACACATTTAATTATGAACGTTAAAAAACACATACCTAACTGTCACATCTTCACCGCAAATCCATCAGTAAATATGCTTCTTTCAACACAATCCTGCTAAGATGTTCTCAACTCTAAAGGCAGGAAGATGCTTTTCAAAGCTGATTGCAGTTTCTGCACATTGACGAACGTATAATGCATGTCTAAGCTGTCAATGCTTAGATATATAAAAATAAAACCGAGGATTCTCACTATAAAAACTATGGAAGGAATTCACTTAATCACACAAAATTCGCACACGAAACGATCTTTAGCATTGAACTATAATCAACCGCATAAAATTCTCATACACTGTAAGAACAAGTGACAATATGTCTAATAAATAATGATCCACACACATCAATTTAGGATTAAAAACTTTTGTTCTTAAAATGAAGCTCTCTGTATATTCCTACAATAAGAATCATGCATGCCAAAATCGTATTTCTGTAGCTATTAACAATTCTCCTTAAAACATTAAAATTTCAAAATATGACCAACATACAAAGCTAATATGAAAGTACGTATATGAGATTGAAACAGGTATTCCAGTTCGGCAAAGTTCAGAAAAAAATTAATATGATGTGTGTGTTCACTGCGTTAGCAAAGTAATGCTTTGTTTTTAAATATCAGCATTTTCTTTTCCACTTCACAATACTGGTGCCTTCTAGTTGCATAAAATCCTACTTCATAAAATGGAAGTGGCAAATATATAACCAATTAAAAAAAGTTCCTTTGCAAGTAGATGTTCAAAAGCATTATACAGACTAAAAATCACAGCAGCACATATTAACTGATCAAATATTTGTTTTCGGTACAGGAAAAAACTATAACAGATTTATAGAAGAAGGACAAAACCCATTGAGACAATTTATACTAAACACTTTTGTGCAGCACAAAGTAACATGATATAATTTACCAAATATGCATTCTTCTTGAGACTTACCTCCTTCACAGCTTCTTGTTGCAAGAAAATCTTGATGAATATTTTTTTGATGCAAAATTTTAATAAAAAAATATATCATTTGTCAGGAGTGAAATATGCGAAGATACGTTAAACACCATCAGGAATATACTTAAACCACATAAAAATGTACAATTCTGACACTGGAATTATCTCGGTGACATTTGGTATACATGATAATGGTGCAACAAATAGACTCAATAGATGTAATAACAAAGCAAAAACAAAACTTATACATGATTTATGAAAATAAAATAAAAATCACACAGTAGCTAAGATAATGATGTACCACTCTAATGTAACAATACTGTATACTCTAATTCTCTTCTCTTTCATATATGCAAAATCATTTAAACAATTACATATTAGATTGTGTAGCTGTCTGAGATGCTGTTTTCTCAGTTCTGTATTAGAACTGCACCAATTTATTTAAGCCATATATATCATGCTTTGACTTTTCCATCAGTTGCTCGATTTCAAGCATACTTGACAAGCCATTCAAATAAAATAACCTGAACAATGGTCCATATTTTTAAGCTACCAAATATGTCGTCAATAAATCAAGACTGGCATTATTCTGTAGTAACTCTTATTTTCACAAATCCTTAAAAATAAAGGCACAAAAAAAGTGCATATTTCAATATTACAGCTGTTTATCCTGATAGAAAAATTATTACTTAAAATATGCACGCTTTAAACTGAATCATCTAATACCAAACCTGGAATCATACTTTCCAACCAAACATAGTTCCATGGTACTCTGCATAAAAGCCTATACTAATTAAAAATGTAACCCAATGAAGTATTCAAAAATAACCCAGATTCAAGATAAAAGTGTTGTGCTGTATATTTATTCTCATGAAAAGGCGCGTTTTAAAAAAATTGAAAGTAAGAGCAGAAAAAAAAAACATGCTAACCAGCAGGGAAATAAAACTTTAAAACCATTGTGCACCATAACTTATTTCAGGCTGTGGCACTTGTTTCTGACAACCGCTCTTAATGTATCAAATCTTTTAGTCAAATAAGTTATTAAATTAGAAAAAAAATAACACTGTTGTTGATAACAATCTGCAGCAAAGTGATTGACCATCTTTCCAATTGGTGTATATAATTATGCAATGAAATGATAATGTAGACATTTCTTCCAGGTTCCAAATCCAAATGACAGGACCTCAAATAATTTAACATTATTCAGAAGCATTTACTTTCTTCCAGACTAGCATTTGCCAGCAGCTTCACCTAGCAGCTGAAGAAACCATGCACAGTAGATGTTTGGATTTTCAAGCAGCAATATTAACAGAGACTGTTGTTATGTTGATATGCAACCAGGAACAGGATTCTTTGTTAAAATCCCATTCAAAGGGGGGGAAAAAAACTATTTCATGAAGTAGCACTCGCCATCTGCCCACAAACAAACCATGTTAATTTTTTGCTACCATTTTTGAATTGTTCATTTCATCAAGTGTGTGATTAGACTCTCATACGTATGTCCCTTACAACCTATCCTCACTAAATATTGGCAAACATGATTCAGCAAACAATACCACTTGACAAGTCAACTATTGTTTTACTATTTTCAGGAATTTAAAAAAAAAATTAATAAGAGATACCGAGCTGTATAAAAGAAGCAAGATTATCTCTGGTCTTTTATTATTAATATTATTATTATTATGTAAGACTGGAGATTTATTCATTTATTCATTATTATTATTATTATTATACTTCTAACTTTATTGTGCTATGACATCAAGGTCACAATAGCTTAGAAAGGATTGGTGGAAAAGGGGGGGGGGGGCAAGGAACAGGAATGAAGGCCATGGCCTTTCAAATAAACCAACCCAGCATTCATCTTGAGTGACTTCAGAAAGTCTGGATGCGCAGTTGGGGATGTCAACCTGCATCCCCCCAAATGTCACCTGTTAAACCACCAAGTGATGTAAAATGTAGTTATGTTACAGAAGGGAAAATAGGTGCATAATAACAGAAGTATCTGAGATGCCTGAAGGGTCTGGACTAAGATGTGCAAGCTGAGAGCCATGAAAATGAAATTATCCATTCAGATGGAAAAGACTAATTTGGCATTTGAAAATGATCACCCACAACTATTCAAAAAGTGCAGAGGAGAGGTGCACACAATATCGATTTAGGATGAAGCTGTCTTTTTGGGGGCATTACGAGTAATCAGTATTGAGGTCACAGAACCAGAAGAAGAGGAAACAGGTAGGGAATTCAGACATGACATTTCAAAGGAACATTCCTGGCATTTGCCTAGAGTGATTCTTGGAAACCATGGTAAACCAAATTTGGATGGCCGGACAGGGATTTAAAGCAACATTATCACAAATGCCAGGCCCAAGCATTCAGTAACTGTATTGTTGCCATAACTCCTTGCACATAAGGAAGGAAGGGAAAGTTAAGCTCTGTGTAAACAGAAACATTTCTAGTTGAAGGACAAATATCCAAACACTGCAATTACAGCTTTGTATTTCAACAAAGGCCTACTCAAAATACACATTAAATTTTAAAACTGCTGTACAGTAACTTCCAGACATCTTTTTGCAGGTTTTATATATATATATATATATATATATATATATATATATATATATATATATATCTTAAAAAGAGTCATGACCCAAAAATGGCAATGGGCCGGTCATGTTGCTCGCAAAAGAGATGAAAGATGGACTACGGTAGTGCTGGACTGGATACCGAGAAACCTGAAAAGAGCAAGAGGAAGACCCCCGGATCGCTGGGATAAGGATATACGTCGAGTTACAGGCGTGAACTGGAAGAGGGCGGCTCAGGATCGATCGGCCTGGAAAGAACTACAGCAACACTATGTAGAATTAAATTCTAATATATAGCTCATTAGGCTTAAAGAGGCTACATCCTGAAAAAAGGATTGATATAGCTGCAATAATAATAATAATAATAATAATAAAATATATAGATATAGATTTATAATGGAAGTTCAGTCCTTGAGACAACTACAGTTATCATTTCAATATTTGAATTGAGCTGGCATACCAAACTCAAGAATGTTTTTTACGTACAACAATTCTTCAAAGGAGGGTATTTTTACCAAATTAAATTTAAATTATTCATTCACCATCTCGTCTAAATAAGGTATTATCATAACAGAAAGAGACATTCCTTTAAAAAAAATATATACAAACCCATAGTGATGTTATTTTAGTGTACTGTAAAGTTTCACATTTTGACTTGAAAACTAATTTATTTAATTAAATTCTAAAGTGCCAGATATATTACAGCTTCAATTTTAAGTTCAAGAGGCTTGAAAAATTGGTACTCATAACCAACTAAACCTAAAGAAATGGAACAAATTAAGCAGGCATACAACTTATTCCAGAACAAAAGCTTTTATAATACAATTACTTCTTACAACTATGAGTTAAGAAATTAAAGAGAGAAATGAAGCAAATAAATATTTGAAAAAAAAAAATTAAAAATGTGCTGAATTATAATACCCTAGTCTACACCAAATTTTAGCAACAGGAATGTATAGTAGCCAGACTGTAAGCAAGGAAAGTAACCACAAAAGACTAATTAAATGTGAAAGTAAAAATAGGTGCTTATAAACGTATGGTCAGTGGCGTTTTCAGCATTCACAGATAAAATAATTCTCTAATACGGCTGAAAATTGCATCATTCACGGATCCGAAAATAATGTTATTGTAATTTTAACAATGCCATTCCTGTTTATCAAAAAAAAAAATATATCCTTTGATGTATTTTCACTTTGACCGCTGCCTCAATGTGTTTGGAAAACTTTTGTTTTGATGAATACTGCAACGTTTCATAAACTGTTCTGGCTTTTGCAAAATCCCACCTCATCACTCACAATTCTTTATGTCTTATTACCATAATATGCTTATTGGTCACCATACCTTATTTTTGAGTGTATAATTTATATAATCTCAAATAATCTCAAAGAGACCTGGTAACAGAGTTTCTTACCAGCTGCACAATGCGCCTCTATTGTAGTCATCTAAACTAACTTTGTAATCTTACAAAGTATAAGAGACCTATTGTTTAATCCGAACCACAAAGCATCCTAGCATCTTCACACTGACAAAGCAAAGCTTAGCCCAAGGGGCATGATTCTTTATGTTGACTAAAAGAAAGGAAAAAAGGGTTAGTTCCCAATCTGAAAAGTCATTTTGCCACTTAAAGTAAAAATAGAAATGCTTGACCATTTATTTTAATTTTACATTCAATCAATAAATCAGGAGACAAAATAAGGGATTCTATGGATACAACCTCACTATCATCAAAAACTATTTCTGAACCAGAAATTAAAAAATGGAATCTGTATTAACCATATGGATCAAAGATGCAATCAGAATACAGTGCTATTAAGAGACGCTATAATTTGTGAGAAAGTTAAACATCTTTACACACATTTTAAAGAATTCAGATAGCATATTTCAAGCAATCGAAGGTTGGTTTAATAAGTTCAAAGTGCGACAATCACTTTTTCATAACATCAATACTGTTTTCAATACTTGGAATGCATCGCCTACAAACCTATACAAATTAATAATGTACTAGATGACCCATGTGAAAATTTTGCGAATACAACGAACAGTAGAAGAACCGCCTCATTTGTTCCAGTTGTTTATTTCTGGTGTAATAGGTACATAACAAAAGTCAACACCAGTGACTTAGTTTATTAATATCTCTATGATATGTGCTACTGCTATCTAGCGGCTTGTCACTGAATTGTCTCATACACACAACATTCACAGTTATTACTTTTGCCCTATAAGGGTCAAATTCCGAAACATTTTGTTCTTAATTTATAATGTTGCCTGAGTGGATACCTTAATCTTTTAAATGATACCTCATTTATCAATTTAGGTTACGTATCAAGGGAGATAAATGGCTAGTAGCAAAAAACACGTTATGGAAACAATGATACCTTTGCCCTTGAAGGGTAGAATTATGAACAATCCCTTTCTTAAGATATGATGTGAGCAAAGCAGAGACCTTAATCTTTTAAATGATACCTCATTTATCTATATTGGTTAAATATGAAGGGAGATAAATGGCTCGTGACACAAAAATAACGTTGTAGAAATATTCATACTTTTGCCCTTTAAGGGCCGATTTCCAAAATATTCCTTTCTTAAAATATGATTTGACTGAAGTGGAGACCTTAATTTCTAAAATAATACCTTATTCCTCGATTTCGGTTAAATATCTAGGAAGATATGTAGCTCATGAAAAAAAAAAAAAAAAAAAAAAAAAAAAAAAAAAAAAAAAATGTTATGGAGATACTGATAATTTTGCCCTTTAAGGGTAAAATTCTGAAAAATTCCTTTCTTAAATATGATATGGCCATGGCGGAGACCTTAATCTTTAAAATGATACATCATTTTTCTATATCAGTTAGATATCAAAGGAGATAAATGACTCATGACACAAAAATGTGTTATAGAAGTATTGATACTTTTGCCCTTTAAGAGTCTTATTCCCAAAAATTCCTTTTTTAAGATATGATTTGACCAAAGTGAAGATCTTATTCTCAAAATAATACCTCATTTTGATTAGATATCAAGGGAGATAAATAGCTCATCACAAAAAAATATTTTATGGAAATAATGATAATTTTGCCCTTTATGGATCGAGTTCCGAAAAACTATGTGACCAGGGTGGAGACCTTAATCATTAAAATGATACCTCATTTATCTATATCAGTTGGGTAACAAGAGAAATAAATTGCTCGTGACACATAAACACTTTGCAGAAATACTGATACTTTTTATCTTTAAGGGTTGAATTCCGAAAAATTCCTGTCTTAATATATAATGTCACCAAAGCAGAGATCTTAATCTTTAAAATGATACTTCTTTTAATGATTTCAGTTAGGTATCCAGAAGATAAATAGCTTGTGACATGAAAAACAGCATTTTAAAAATATTGAAATTTTTTCCCGCTAAGGATCGAAAAAGAAAAAAATTACTTTCTTAAAATATAATATGACCTTCATCTTTAAAACGATATCTCATTTATCGATTTCGGTTAAGTATGAAGGGGAATGGCTTGTGACAAAAAAAAAACACATTATAGTCTCTTTTTTCATGGTACATTTACACAATGCATATATTTTGTGAATAAGACAAAAGGACTAACGAATTTGAAAATCAATAACAAAACAGAAAACGCAAAACATATCTGTATATTTAAGACAATTTAGACACTTTTTAATTTTTTGTCTGTCTGTTTCTTTGACTGCATAAAAACTATGAGATGATTTTCACGGGGTATGGAACACTGTACAGTCCAGGGTTTCAGTAATGAACTGAGGTATGGTTCATATTAACATAATATATTGAATCTGAGAATTCAAGAATAAAGCACTGGATGTTTTCTCGGCATTGAAAATGAATAAAATTTTCGGCAGTCACTTGACAATGGCAGAAGAGATTGCGACCGCCAAAACGTCGTGTTTGATTGATTGACTAACTCAACTAGTTACCCGAGAAAATTTTATTCAATAATAAAGCATTCAAAAATTTAGTGGCCCGTTAGATGAATTTAATATTGTTAATTGCCTTATATTAGAAGAAAGTTACTTCTCACAGTTGAAATGTTTAGCAAAACTGAATTTAGTGAATTACAATGCAGTGTGCCACTGTTTAATTAAACCAAATTATGTTTAGTTTGATGATATTGGTAGTACAACCAGGGGTGTAGCTACTATGGGGCTAGGCAGTGCAGTACACCAGGGCCCCTACACTCAGGGAGCCCCCAAGCATACCTCTGCACCAGAGCCCCTACGCTCAGGGAGCGCGACTGAGAGGACCCATAAGCCTTCATGGCAAACTGAAAACCTCTTTTTTTTTCTTTTTTTTTTTTTAGCTCTACAGTCGTTTAAGGGGGCTCCTATACTCAGCTCAGGAGGCCCCCACCAGCAACACAAAGCAAAAAAAAAAGGTCGCCCATCTGGCCTGAGGGACCAAAATAAATTTTTTGCACCAGGGCCCTTGTTGACATAGCTACGCCACTGAGTAAAACTACTGTCAGGCAAAGAAAATATGGAAAGTAGAGAAAATAAAACCTTCACTTACGCCACTGAGTAAAACTACTGTCAGGCAAAGAAAATATGGAAAGTAGAGAAAATAAAACCTTCACTTACTACAAATGCAGGAGTGCCACAACATCAAAAACATGAACAGGCTTTACAATATTACAATTACAATAGGGTTCATGAACACATCAGATCCCATTGTCATATGTCCCATTTCTAACAAGACAAAGTTTTTTACCAAAATATTGTAATCAGTGTACGAGTTTTTGTGTTCATCCCATCCCCCCTCCTGCCTTTTCCTGTGCTATGTGACTGATATATTTTCCCTATACTTTGTTAATTTCAAATTATGTTTAAGTATTTCCAAAAAGCCTTTAGAGTATTGTTAGAGTGGTCTAACCAGCTATTTCTATTGGAATTCATGAATTGCACCAGAATTTCTTTTTTTAACAGTGAAGTTTTCAGTGTGACTGCCAATAAGGCATTCTAGCTGCCTGCTCAAGTAACTTGTGCACCGAACCTGACTTCCTATGTATCTGAGAATATTTCATGAACAATATATGGAGAGAAATTGGCCTGCCAATTTAGAAGGCAGGTGCTATCAACAAATTCATTTTGTCAGAAATGAATGGTAATGAGGTGGGATATATTTTCATAAACACTGTGTGATGTAAATGATTCCATAAATTACACAGTAGAAATTCTGGATTTTCCAACAGCAGCCAGACTCCCACTACACTGAATCAGTGTTCCAATAATTCTTCTTCAAAATGTCTACAAAATTGTACAAATACAATAAGACTCAATGTGACTTCCATGCAAAAGAATCTTATCAAAGCATAAGGTCTGAAGGATTGTGATGCAGGGTGAGACTATAATCCTCATCCCTAACAATTTTAAATTTATAAGAGTTCAGTTTCTTCAGTCTATTTCACCATGATGATTAACAGATGAAACAGAAAGGTGCTCCACACTACTTTTCTAATGACTATTTGTATGTTGCTTTCTCTAATACTGTCAGCCTTAAAATCTTCATTTTTGTTCCCTGTAGAAAAGCTGCAAATATTGATAACAAAGAAATTGCGAACAGTGTTTGCCATTTGCTAGTTTTAACTTTAACTCCAACTGAAAAAAAAGATGTAACATATACTTAACTTGCTATTCTTTTGCACATAGCTTTGAAGTTTGGCCAAAGCATGAAGAATCAGTCCTTATAAAAATTATTTATTTATAATACAGTTCCAAGTTAATGAAGTTGCAGGCAACAAGTAATAGTAAAATTTAAAAAATGTTTCATGGCCCTTCCGCTGAAGTGCAAAGCACTTGTCACAATTAGCAATAATTTATTATGTGTAGTAAATGGAAAGCTAATGGCTGTATAGTTCACATAAATGTGATAGCTGCTATAGTTAAAGCATGATCTTATCACTTACGGTATTTGAAATAGTGCACTACACTTTTCTAAAATTCTCTCTTGTTTAGTTGAACTGATGCTGACAGAAAAAAAATTCAATGGAACATCAACAGCATTACGAAGCAAACTCATTCACTTATGTATTTTCTAAAGGAAAGAGTTCACGGCTTTGTCATTTGTTTCACAACCTCTAAGAGGTTGCCTGAAATATTATGTAAATGAGTGTGTTATTCTTGCATGTGCCATTCCAGACCCCGGCCTCCCAACTTCACTAAGTTTTGGCTTTAGTTTCCCCATCCTTATTTGTTTGCCTACATTTTTTAATTTCATTTGTATTTATTAGGTGTCAAGTTATGGAAAACAGAGCAGTTTAGAAGCTCTGTATAAAAGATGTTTGCTTTCAAAATTCAAGGTCCCAGTTCAAGTCTGAATACAGCCACAACTTTTTACAGGCACTACTTCACTCACTAGGTGGTTCAGATTCAACATTAAACTATAAGTACTACAGAAAATGAATTGGTCATCCTATCTCTAACACACTGGCCTAATATGCTTCCTTAATCAGGAGGAACTATCTAACATTCACTTGAAATAAAGCTTTGATTTGAAATAATCAAAATATATTTCAGATCTACTGAAAAGAAACAAACAGGCAATACTTTAAAAGTTATGATTACTTTCTGTTAAATAGCATGTGTGTACAATGGTACAAAATGTACAAAAACTGATATTTACCACAATAACCAAGACGAAGATTAGTGAAAGCACCGAGTTGGCAAGATGAACAAATAATGATCAAGAAATTTTTGAAATTTTCCAAATGCAATGAAAATGTCTTAAGATCATCCTTATTTGCAGCTGAACCATTAAAACTTAAACACTTCATATTACATCAAACACTGTATCCACCTGTGGCATTTGATCACCATTTCTTTTGAGATCATAGTGCATATGCTAAATCAACAATTTTCTTTCATAATTAGGTAATTTACCAACTGTTGTTATTAAATGAATACAACAAAAAACTGAACTGGGCAATGACTGTCTCATTCAGTTAATGTGTCATTATACAAATTCTTACACAGCAAGTAGCAGAAAAGTTAGGAAAGCTAAAACAACATCAAGGCATTTATTAAACTGTAATAGCGTTTCAATGTTGTCACTTAGCAAACTTGTTATACAGGAGAGCAAATAAACATCAGTAAAAAAATGTAAAGTAGAAATTAGAAGCTGAATGATCAAATAATAGATACTGGGGGTAATTAAACATGACATTTCCTGATAGCTTTTTCACATGGAGAGTATGGAAGACCACCAAATCATTTGGCAAGCAAAACCGTAAATTTGTAAGCCTTTATATGGAAAATAAATCTGTATCCTTAAAATTGGTGACAATACCACACATTGCTATTCAAAGGACAAACAAAACCAAACAACAGAACACACTGTACGCTGTTATTACACATTTCTATCATCAAGTAATAAATCCTTGAAGAACGATCAGTTATTACTGATTAATATGTGTGTGTATTTGTACTGAGCTTTAGTATTTTTTTAGTATTTCAGATACAAATCCATACAAAAAAAAAAGCCATAAAATCATATGCAAGTAGTTCATCATAAAATTACCATTACTTAAACAATGCTCAGAAACTGGTCAATAATGTGTTTCTATTAATTTAAAAAAAAAATAAAGTTTCTAATAAAAAGGTGCATAAACTACACATAACGTTAAAATCAATCATTTTTTACTGCTTGAAAACTTCCACTGCATTATCTACAAAAGAACTGAGAAGCACATATTTAAAAAAAAAAAAAATATCCACAAAACCAGAAGTATTTCAACACTGATCTGATAACCAACTAGCCTATTTCATTAAACAGGCGTCAATTAAGTTGCCGCTGTTACACTGTTGTTTATTCCTCAATCCTATGTGCAAGGTATTTTAATGTTCATAATTTCTGACCAGTAAAACCCCACTGAAAACAACACCACAAAGACTACCAATCGCTGTCAAAATTCCAGAAAATAAAAATTTGGACACATACAAAAGTGCAAAAAATATGCATGTACATAAATATGGAAGCAAAGATGAAAGGAGGAAACAAATTGATGCTGTGTATGGCAAGGAAAAAAAAAAAAAATATTTTATATCAGACCTGCTCTGGTACATGCATTTTCCAGTTTGGGATAGGTAAATAGATGAGCCATTGTTTGTGGGCTCAAAGGTAAAACTGACGTTCTGCTTGGTATAACTCATGTGTGTCCTTTCCCAATTGTGTGCGGTCATGGTTTAAGGTTGTCCACATTGGTAATTTTTAGTTATTTCCTGAAGTTGATGAAACCGAGGTCATTACAGACGAGAGGATTGGAAGCAATGAATGCAAAGGAATTCGGCCATGGGCTTTTGAAGGAACCATCCTGGCATTCGTAAGGAGTGATTTTTGGAAATCATGTTAAACTGAAATCTTGAAGAATGGACAGGGATCTGAACACATGTCCTACTGAAAGACAGGCCTGAGCAATAACTCCCACCTACTGGATTCAGTTTGCTGAAGTGTTTATTAGCTACAATACTTTGTGCTCAACCTTGAGATAATAGCATTGACTATCAAACTTTGAGAATGTTTATTATAGATGGGCACAATAATGAGGAAGCTACTTCTTGATTATAGACAATGGTGAATAGGCTCTTCTCCATACATCAGATGGTGAGAGATAGGCCTAGCCATCAACTGCCTGATCTCAGGAAGGGCTGTTACAAACAACAGTACATTATGGTTTTAAGTCATCTTTAATTACGTTATGTCATTACTTTATGAAGGGATTACCTATTTGTATATAGCTCGTTGGTTATGAGATAACTGCAATGCCAGATTTCTTTTTTATTTTTTTTTTTTTTTTAACTTGGTGGAGCAATTAGATTAATTCACAAAAATTGAACATTATAGGCCATGAAGTGAAACTATTGGACATGGCAGTTAAAATTAAAATGATGGTTATGGGTACTGACAAAAGCTTGTTAACAAAATAAGTAAAATTAAGTTAGATGTAAATTCAATGTGCGATCACTGTATATGTATCAGTGTTCCAGTGCTAACAACATTTTGACCACTCTCTGAACATTGCAAACATAAATACCCAAAATTTCTTTCTTACCTTGAGCTCCATCCTGAGAGCCACCAGAGTCCTGTGACAATCCCGCTAAGCTGGTAAACAAATTCGTTGAATCTGAAACAGAAGAATAAAGTACTCCATCAAATTAATTTCCTTATTTCATTCTCAATAAAGAAACAAGGTTACTGTGCCAAGAGTTCATTACTGATAGACAAACAGAAGATGATTGAAGGGAAAAACCAATTCACTGAATCAGAATTAAAATTTACAAAGTAAATATAAAAGAAAGAAAATATACCAAGCAAGAAAATGTATATCCCAATCATTCCTTAATTCGATCTATTCTCCATATCTCTACATCCTTCCAGTATATTCACTTAGTCCTTGTTCATCTCCATAGTCACAACCTTTTTAGTCAAGACATTTAATCAATTTACAGCAATTATATTGTAGACACATCAATTTCAATCTGCAAACAAAGCTTCCTTGATTAATAACTAGCAAATTCTTAACCAGTTGTAATGTTACTTACAGCTTGCTAACAACAATTTACATTCTATGTTAATCCATTTGTTTTGTTCGTATGAATTGACACAATTGTACCAACCAATAATGATCAATAACTACTCAATCACAAAACAAAATGAACACTTCTGATGGCATGTGCACGTCTGGCTCCGCCTGGTGTCTCACTTCTGGAAAGAATAAGGCCAGCTGCCAAAATATTGCATCTCTTGTGTATGCGATATTTTGTGTTCATCATTCCCAGCAACCGTCATCTGTGGTAAGTCTAAGTGTAAGTGTGTAAGTCATTCCTTAGAGCATATATCGCAATTACCTTAGATCATCTAAGAGAAGTGGTTGTTCATTTCCCTATCCTAATTTATAATTCATTTTCGATACTTAGTACCTCTTATTTCTTGGTTACTATATTTATATATGGTGTGAACACACAAAAAAGACAATAACACAAATGACATAGTAATTTTCGGGTCTTAGCCCTTTATCAACAAGAGAACATTATGGAAGGCAAGTGTTGTAGAACATTGCGCACAGAATGACTGTTAGCCAAGAATGTGGTGGGGGTAAACTGAAACACAGGATAGACAGAAGGTTCGTGATTTGGGGCTAATACACCAGATCATTGCAAAATACTGTGAAAAGAGCAGAAAAATGTAGTAAAATCTTAACAACATAAATGTGATCAAGTAAAAAAAATAGATAAGCAAATAAAACTTTTCAAAAAATAATAATTTTACACCAAAGATGCTATGAAGTTAAACATTACCTCTGGTTAGCGGTGATTCGATTAAAGTAGGGGGCATGGGGGCAAGGAGAGGATAGCAGAAAGAAAAAGTAATGATTGGGTATTATCTTAAATTGGGACCAAAAGGTTCCCTTGAGACCAGTATGTATTGGCAGGCTAGTTCCCCCCTTCTGAGTTCAGAGGAGTTGCTGTTGTTTGGGAGGACTGTGGTAACACAGACCGTGAAACAAGTATTAAAATTATTTTTCTCATGAGAGATAGCATAGTGGACGTTTTGGATTCTGGGTAAATACCGTCTGTTCGTGGCCATTAATTCTTATGGCTTGTGGATCGGTGGACAAAACTAGGTTGCAGGTTAGCTGGTATTCCACATGTCCCACATATGTATCAGTAACAATAGAGTAAGAGAACTGCCACAAAGTGATATTTATGAGGAAATGAAAGAGAAATTATACCCAACACCCACTAACGTTGAAGGGAGTTTTCAAGTGGAAAGAAACATGTGGCTGAACTTGCGCAAGTCTCACAGTCAACACAGCCACTCAGGTAAGTATTGGCTAATTTCCCTATCATAATTTGTAATTCCTTTTCGCAGAAGCGTGTAGCTGTCTTGACCGTGAAATGGTGCGCTTTTTGTGTTTGTATATTATTCATGTTGCTGCTGCCCTCCTCCCTTCAACTTTGGTGAGTGTTGAGTATAATTTCTTTCCTATCATCATATATGTGTGTGTATATATATATAATAACAATGAGCAGGAAAAAGCTTTAAGGAACGATAGGGAAATATGACCCAACACTTACCACAGATGAAGGCGGCTGGGACGACAAACAAAAAACAAACACAAGAGAAGCGCAATATTTCGGCCTATAGCAGTCTTAAACGTGCAGAAGGTGAAGCACCAGGCGGCGTCACATGAGTACACAGACAGCCGACTGCTCAATGAAATTGTCCTTTGTTCTTTGCTGGGAAATAGATATTGGGTTTGTTGAGACTTGATTCAAATCTGCTGGGAACATAACTCCCTTTGTGTGCAACCTTATGAAGTTAACCTCTTGGTTTTGACAATCGACATGAGTTTTCAAATAAAGCATTTCAATATTTTTCTGCTGGACTTGTAACTGCACACAGGTTGATAGCATAATTGGATGTTTGTCAACTTCCTTCTTCCTATTTACAAGAGCCGAATAGATGATATTTATTTTTGAAATCTTCAAGTCCCATATTATAAACAGTGTAATGTTTAGAAGTTTGTGTTACCAATTGTTGCCAGTTCCAGGGTGTTAAGACGGCCAAATTATTGGGTTTATTTCCATTCCTTTCTATCAATGCAGCCTCCATATGGGTGTGACCTTAAAATATTTTGAGTTATGGTCTTAATTTGAGGATACTTATGGAGTATCCAGAAAAACATACACATATTTTTTATTTTGGCCATAACAGTTGTGTAACGAAAGTGTGATTTAACTGCCAGGAATGCCTATATCAGCCCATTTCAAAATTGATTATGCAATTCATTTCCACCACAGGCTCCTTTTGTTTCGTTCCTCATGATACAGTGAACTGAGGAATCTGATGCATCATACAAGGTAAAATTTAAGGTCCAAAGCTTCCGTTTTTAGAAACTAATGCAGTGTGTTCCGAGTGGTGATGGCAAACATTTCTGCAGATCACCAGTTAATACTTTGTTTTTTGGTGAATCTTTGGCCATTTTATTGTCAATAGTTTTTAAGTTGTATCTGACTTTAATTAATTGAGATGTGCATGATCAGCCTTAATAGATTCTTTTTCTTCTCGAGTCAGATTATTTTTCAGTTTAGCATGGAACAAATCACATTTCACTGGTATCTATTTCAGGTCTTCTAAATGAAAATTTGAACTGTTTATTAAAGATATCCAAGTAAATCCATTTCTAGCTCTTAATTTTGGATAAACTTCTTTTTTTTTTAATGCAGTCATCTAGTTCACACATTTTTCTATGGTTAGCTCTGTTTCCAAATACTTCTTGTGACTCTTTTCTCAGTCTAGAGTAATCCTCTCATAATGTGGAAAAGAAGAAACATGTTTTTTGGCACTTGCTACGGTTTCATCAGGGGTTCTCAAGTTTCCACCTGGGGATAGCGTCTCGATTTGACCTCCCCTGGATCTGGCACTGCCTGAGGGTGCAGTAAGTTTACACTTTCATATTCATGAGAGTAAGGATATATTTTGTTGAAAAACAAAAGTATAAACCTCAGACCACAAGCAACCTGGCTGAACTGAAATCTTCTCTTAGTTCATGAAATTCCACCCGGCGCATACAACACTATGACCAGACAGTGTATTGCATCATCCAATTTTTTTAGAATACACAATTTCAAGTACACATGGTGTTGTATTCCTCTGAATAAAAATTGAGTTGGTGTACTTTTAAAAGCACGTAACTCCACTTATAATTGGTGTAGGACACAATGTTCTATACCTCTGTGTAAAGCAAAAAAAAAAAAAAAAAAAAAATAGTTAAATACAAAAGTGTAATTAAAAAAAAAGTGGATGTTCTATACCTATACATCCAAGATACAGATATGTAACTTTATTTTCATGTATTTCAATCAGGAACAAAATAGGTTTTACCTAAATTTTGAGGTCTTCTCATCACCAATGCACGGATTTTACATCTCCATAAGTCTCTTACCCAACTCCAGTTTTCCAAATGACTTCCAAACAAGCTCCTTTATCATATAAGACCTGATTTCATTGTACGGTAATTACCACATCATAATGTAGCCCGTTTCATTCTATGCTACTCACCACATAAATGTAGTTGAAAGACAACCATAAGGGGCCATCCATAAATTACGTGGTGTTTTTCGGGATTTCCGGAACTCCTTCCCCCCCCCCCTCTGGTGAGACTTCGTGAGATCTGGTCCGAACCCTTTCCTCCCCCTCTGGTGAGATCTGGTCTGAGAGCCCCCTCCCCCCTAGAAATCGCCCTTGCAACTTTTTGAGACGACAGGTTTTATTAGGTCTTAACCTTCCAAAGCCAGTTACAACCCTACTTTTCGATGAAATATCCCCCTAAAATCGACTTCACGTCATTTGTAGACCTTTTTTTTTAGCTCTACAGTCGAACAATAATTTCCAAAAACTCACATGAGATATCCCTTGATTCCCCCTCCCCCTTGGTGAGATTTCACCGGCCCCGCCCCCCACCCCCCCATTTCACCTCGCGTAATTTATGGACCCCCCCCCCCCTAATGTGCATCCCCATCACACTGAATCAAAGGTCCAACTTCAGCCACTTCACTCCCTACAACCTGGTCAACTTAACCTGTAAACAATTCTTCTTATATTCTACAAAACCTTTATTTTATTATGTTTGGTGTTAATACCTTTCTCAGCCCATGCATGGTAAATTTAATTCCCCATTCAATAGTGACCATTTTATTCCAACCTATAATCTTCAAATATGAATTTAGTTTATTGACAAGAGCCTTAACTTGTTTGTTCCTTCTTCCATTGCAGTAAGCAGCCAAGACCATTATCTTTGCTTTTGTACCCTATTAGAAACATTCTACTAGTAATTCATAACTATTAATATCAGTGGTCTGTCTTATTCTTTGCTAGCTAGCATGAATAAATTTTTCATCAACTCCTCTATTACTGCAGTGCACTTTCTTGTACTTCTTTAGACAAAACTACACCCCCATAACTAGTACGTTCATCTCTATTACATATCAAATTCAATCACTTCATTACTCTACTCCTACCATTCACGATTAGCATATTTTTATCACTAACCTTCACACCTAGTGGATGGAGAATGGATGGTTCCTACTTAAAATCCCTGTCTCAGCTGGAATTCTTAAAGAACTTAATGTGAATAAAGCAAAGCTTTTCAAGAGGAAGGACATTAGGCCGCCCCGTGGTTCAGTATCACCATTATCCAATGAAATTTTACACAGAGATAGTTCATATACTTACTAATAAGTAAGCAACACAGTCTGTTTATATATGTGCTGGGCAGAATCACTGCAAATATTAACAGATATTATAAATCTGTAATTAGCATTTGTCCCAGAGTCATGCAAATGCTACTGATCAGTTGTAATGGCATTTCCACAGTTTGAAATATTTGGGTCTGATGTAAAATCTGAGAGATGTTTTATGATGCTTTGTCACCTAGTAACTAAGCAGAAAATTAAAATCTGTTGAAACCTCAAACTATTATTAGCCATAATCTTTATAAACTTTAAAACTACTGAATTGATTTTGACCAATTTGCCACAGTTTCTCAACCTTAGATTCTGATTTAAGATCAGAGCTTTGTCACATTGCAGTGTTAAATGGCACTGGAACAGAAAATTAAATTCTTTTTTGAACATTTTAATTTTACTTCTGTGATGTAAATTAAAAACTGCTTAACAGAATTTGATGAAGATTTTCACTGCCAGAAAGCTCAAAGTCTTAGCTAAATCTGTGGTCCTTTATCCTAAATAATATCATAAATCTGAAAGTTCATTGTTTGTACTTAAATCATATAAAAAAATACCAAACTATTGCTGTCTTTGCTCAGCCACACTGAAACAACTCAAGTAATTTGGATGAAATTTATACTGTAGACAATTCATGTCTCTCCCACCCACAATAAAAGCTAGTAATTTATAAGTTAATTAACAGTACAAATTTTAAATTTCACATTGAAAAAGCTGTGAGCAAACCTAGTTATATATAAAATGCCGTTTTGGGTTGGACAAAAATCGGAAGGGGTTGGTGAGCAGATTTAAAAATTGTAAGACATGAAACTAACAACAGATGGCGAGAGGCTGGTGCAGATTCACAAAACTTTGAGTGTAAACATTTCATTAGGAGAAGAATGTGTTGTGTGATGGAAGGGGTTTTAAGAGGAACTAACAACTAATTGTCATATGACAGTTATTTGGATGATTGGGAGAAAATGGTGTTTCTACTGAGAAGAATAAAATGAGAGAAGCGAACGGAAAAGCTGTCAAGTAGAAAATAAAATAAACATGAAAAAAGTAAAATGTAAAATAAATTCATCATCATCCTCCACCAGTTTCCAGCAACTGGCCAGGTCTGCTTTTAATACAAGGCTTCTCATTTTCCTCTCTCCACCCATCAACTCCATTCTTGCACCGAGCATGCGGGTGAATGGTTAATGTTCTGGCCTCACATTCGAAGACGTTGGTTCAAATCCCCCCGTCTGGGCATCCAAGTTTGCGTTTTCCATGGTATCCCCAAATCGCTCCTTTAGAAGGCCATGGCTGAATTTGTCCGCAGTCCCATCCCGCCTCTAATGACCTCGATGTCAACAAGACATAAAACCATAAGCACACATTTCAGCCATCAATCCCTATCCTTCCTTGGAATTAAATTAGGATATAAATATTTCAAGGCTCTTCAAACCGAAAGACGTGCAAAGGAAATCTTGGCTTTTGTGTATTTGTAAGTTGGATAAAGCAGCACTTTTAAGGTATTTGTATAGGTCTGCGAAAACATGGCATGCATAATGGCCAAGTCACCAAAATTATTTAAATTCTAAACTACCTGACCATACTGACATTGTCCTGTCCAATTTTCAATAAATTTGTTTGTGATCTTTTGTGAATTTGTTTAAAGCTATTGAAAATGTGAAAACAAAGTAAAACCGATGGGAAAAAACAACGCGTTTCTGAGTGATCATTGTATTTGTTAATGATTGTGTCCATGAATATTCAATTTGGGGAGGAATACATTCAGAAGTGTGCTAATGGAAAAATTTCATTTTTGATGAATTCTATAAGCATGAATGCTGAAATGCTGGAAATGTGTGATGTGCCTGCAATGTGATCGAGTTGGAACCATGCGGTTTTGTTCCAAAATTTAAGTCACAGTTGAATTAAGTCAGAATTTAATGATTTATTTTCTTTCATTAAATTTGAAATATCAGTGAATCTCAAAGACTTTTATTTTCGATCATTGCACCACCAAACAGGTTTTGAATGTTTCATAGATCTTGCATCATCTGGTCTAAACCTTCAAAGATTTTTTTATGTGTCATCATACATTCACCCCAAATGATCAATGTGCAACTTTCATGAGAGTGTCATATGCATATTTTTGTTGCCAAGTCAACAGTGGAACATTTGTTCCAACTGATTCTCGCAGTGCATCACAAGTATATTTTTTTCATGTACCAACTCTCGATTAAATGTGTTGTGCATAGGCGATTGTGCGCAGTGATGCCTAATTGAGGTAATACCTTCTTCGATATCATCAAACCCATGTCCTTTATTAATATCGGTATAATGGAATAAAAAAACTGCATTTGTTGGGCAGATTGTGAAACAACACAAAAATAAAAGTGAAGGTAATATTATTTTAATTTAGGGTGGAATGCGTTTTTACAGATTTTGCTCCAGTTCTATTAGTCCCCCCCCCCTCCCTCCCAATAGAAAACATTCAATTGAGTTATTTCCATCCTGGGAGCATAGTGAACAAAAAAAGAAAAAAAAAAGAATTATGGATATCAAATGTTTCTAATCGAGAATTATGATGTCGAGTTCATCCAAAAAAAACATAAAGGAGAAATAAAGCACTTTGGTTTTTCTAATTTTCTGGAAAAATTTTCTGTCTCAAAATCTTATTGGTACTGTTATGAACATTAAAAAAATTAGCTAGATTGGTCAACAGAAAAAAGTAATGTCAGATTTTTCAGGCAACTTTTCAATTTTTCTCTAAAACCTTGTTTGGAGTTCTACAGGGTGTGGCAAAATGATCTGACGGTTTTCGCCTCCGTATTATCAAGCGAATAGATGGTGGGGGGTGGTGGGGATAGGCGCATTCCAGAGCCCACATGTGGACATTTGTAGTAGCCATGGAACAATGTTCAGGTGAGCACCGTGCGTTTGTTGTCGAGGCGTTTTTTAAAAGTGGTGATTCATGTGTTGCTGTTCAACGGCAGTTCCGTAGACGTTTTAATGTGGCTCCAAGAGAAAGAGTCCCAACTCGTAACACCATTATGCTATGGGTGAGCACTTTCAAAGCTACCGGTTCAGCATTAAAAGTTAACAGGTCGACCAAGGTCATCTAGGACGCCAGAGAATATTGATCGACTAAGAGAAGCTGTGGAAGCCAGTCCTCGGCGGTCGGCCCATAAACAAACTGCTGCTTTGCACATGTCTGACCGCTCGGTAAGACGAATTTTGCGTTTCGATCTGCACTTCCACTCATCCAAAATGGCTATTGTTCAGCCTAATGACTATGCAAAGTGTAAGGCATTTGCAGAAGAAATTACTGCAATGCTGACTGATAAAAAAAAATTTAATGATGAGTGACGAGGCACATTTCCATCTGGATGATTATGTGAACAAACAGAACTTTCCTTATTGGTAGGCTACAAATCCGGAACAACTGCATGAACGTCCTCTGCATGGTCTTAAGGTTACCGTGTGGTTTGGTGTGACAAAAAGGTGTGTCATTGGGCACACTTGTTCGAAGAGGGTGGTCGAACCGTTACAGTCAATTCGAAACGTTATTTGTTGATGTTAAAAAAACTTCATGATCCCTGAACTTAACAGAAATCGTTTAGTGCGCAGTAGGATATGGTTCCAGCAGGATGGTTATGGACGTTTTGAGAAGTTTCGTGGTCGAGTGATCTCACGTTTTGGGCACTTTTGGGTCTCCTTAAAGCAAGAGTTTACACAAACAAACTCCGCACACTGAATGAACTGAAAGAAGCCATACGCCAAGAAATCGCCAACCTGCCTCGTGCAATGTTAGAGCAGGCATTCAACAGCTTCAGTGCAAGGCTGGAAGAATGCTTGTTCAAAGATGGACGTCATTTAAATGACGTTATCTTCACATCTTAAATGGATGAAATTAGTTTTTCTGATGTTGTCATTAATTTACATAAATACCCTTCTGTAATAAGCAATAAAATATTTTGTATCACTTTTATTTTTCATGTTCTTTTTACTTTAAAACCACTAGATCCTTTTGCCGCACCCTGTATGAACATTAAAAAAAAAATGAATTAGTGAAATTGGTGCAGCCATTCTCAAGTGATGTGGTTACCAACGAACAGCATTTCATTTACATTTATATAGATAAATGATCAATAACACCATTCTGTTTCAGAAAGTGAAGTGAATATATACTGTGAAGTGTTGTTTTGGCTCAGAACAAGATCTTAAAACTTTTTGTCACTAAACAGCAATGAGACTTGGCCTATTTTTACAAGATTTTTTTCTGTGGGGTAGGTCTTTTCTTCATTTCTCCTAAATTATTTTTGATCCTTCTATATGCCACATTTACTTTACCTCTGACCATTTCCTTTTCTACATACTTTCTTGCATTTCCTGTTTATTTGATTTCTTAATTATCTGCTTCATCCTAGCATTTTTATGCCTGCTCCTCTGATCTTGTAAAGTTCTGATACCATCAAAGTATCAATACCTAATGAGATGAATAGTACTCAAATTGTCTTACGATACCTACTCATATGAGTTCTGCAAAAGTATCAATACTTCCTCATATCGATACTTTTTTAAAATTAATGTCGAAATGAAAGGTAGAAGAACTGATTCTTAAAACAAAAGAAAAAAAAAAACCTTCGTGGAATTATAGGTACTTGAAATACTCAATGCGAGTGTAGTATCTTTAAAGTTGTATCATGTGAAAATCACGAGATTTTTTTGGCATTCCTTTCCTCTGTATTTGTGTAAAAAATGTTCTTTTAAGACCAAACCAGTAAAAGGGCTTAAAATCTTAAGTCATCACCCATACAGGTTACTCAATGGCAAATCTATAATGGTAAATGTGATGAAAGTATCGTCATTCAACCTAAAAGGAAACAACAGACTCTGCCATGTGGCTGCTTCAATCTTCCTCCATTACCATGCCATGGACCATTACCAATCTCAGCAAAAAAAAGTACAAGTAACTTCAGCAAAGGTTTTACTTATAAAAGTGCCAAGAATCTGCCTCACGATTGACTGGTGGATTTTCATTTTTTTGCATTATTTTTTATGACATTGTATTATTAAATCATTTTTTAAAGTTTAAAATATGGTTGAAGTAAAAATTATCCATAAATAAATGTATCATTTTAATTGTTGAAACAAATACTGCTGTAGAATAAACTCAGTTTCTAAATGCAATGCAAGGAAAGGTTTTTAAATTAGAAAATTATTTTTTTTAAAAAACTTTTCTTTTTGGACCCTCCTCTTTCTTCCCCTGTATGCTTCATTTGTGTTTGGTTGCACAGACAGACAAAAATCTCAATTTTGAATCATTAGTACAAACAGTGCTTACTCTTCATAAATTAATATATAAGTGTGGAGTGTCAGGATATCAGTTGTCTTAATTTTTATCGCTAACTATTTATAAAGGTAGAGTTATTATTAAAGTAGCGATCACCCCACATTTTTCTTACATTAAAGTTAATTTTTTGGTCAATGACTTTCTACTTATTTTAACCTTATTCAAGAAATTAAGTCATCCTGACGTTAGGACATCTTATCAGTGTTGAACAAAATCTTTATTTAAAGACTATTTTAACTTTTTTGTTGACAGTGCTATGAAAACCATGGTTATAGTTTTTTAAACTATAATTTTATTTTTAACTTCTTAGTTCACATTGCTACAAAAATTAAGTTTTTTAGTTTTTAAAAACATTATTACTGTCAAGACGTACCAAGAAAATGACTGTATTGTAGTTGGTTCTTAATAAGTGTGCAAAATTTCAAACAATTCAGATGTCTGGAAGTGGGTGAATACTGAATTCGAAAAATGTTACTTTCTGTTGTTACTGTCAAAGTACTGAAAATAACATGACTTAGCTATGAAATTATTGTATTGTCATCGGTACTTAAAACACGTACAAATTTTAGGACATCTGGAAGTGGGTGAATATTGAATTAGAAGATTCCATTAGATTCGTACAGGTCAAGCTAATGTAAACATTTTACAATTTTACAATTTGTATAAAACCATCAACACCATTAACATTACTATTTCTCATACAAGTGGTCATATATAACTATTAGACGATAGCTGTCACATGCAGAAGCCACTTTGTTTTTTTCATACATTCTAGAGAAATTTTAATCCTTTGTAATGGCAGTTAGTAATATTGCTCATTTCCAGTTGACAGGGTATGTCAATGTTATCAACTTGGTCCCTAATTCCCACTAGTGTGCAATTCAATCTTTCATGCATCTGAAAGGGGTATTTCTCTACTGTGACAAATTTTATACACACTAGCATCATACTTATTTATTTATTTATCGTATGATTATTTACGAGGTACACAATAGGAAATGTACATATCACGAGCTTGTACAATTTCATATCTCGAGATCTAATGTTTTAATCCAGTCAACTGCACTGATCGACGCATCATGGATTTCCGCCATTGTTCCCTTGTAGGCCCGAAGAGGACAGTCAGAAACGATGTGATTGATTGTCTGTAAGGTGGCTCCACAGTCACAATTTGCAGAATCTACCCAGCCCCATTTGTATAATAAGTAGGCGCATCTGCCTTGTTCTGTTCGAATTTGATTGATGAATCTCCACTGCCGCCTAGGGAGATCGAAACCTTGTAACCTTACTGAGGGGTCCTCAACTAGATTTTTATTGGCTACTGATGACTGCTCCCATTGAATTGTCCACAGCTTATTGGTGTTGAAAGAGGACTCTGTGAGGTTGATTGCTGTGCGCCATGGTGGTTTTCTTGATTTCAAGCGTTGGTGTTTCGCTTGAATCATGTCTTGATGTATAGGCAGCTGAGGGTTCTTCAGGATATTTTTCCAGATTTTTAAGAGCGCTTCTGATCTTCTTAGTGCTGGGGGTGAGATGTTGCATAGCACTGGAAGCCATATGGTATTCGTACTATGAATACATCCCGTAATTATCCTCATTGTCTGATTGAGTTGCACATCTATCTTCTTTGTATGGGCACTATTGATCCAGGATGGGCAGCAGTATTCAGCAACAGAGTATGACAGAGCTAAGGCTGTGGATTTTAGAATATGAGCACTGGCTCCCCATGAAGTACCTGCAAGCTTATGGAGAATATTGTTTCTCGTTTTGACTTTGGCAGCCATGTTTGAGAGATGCTGTTTGAAAGTTAGTGTTCTGTCCAGTGTTTCACCCAGATATTTTGGTGTGCCGCAAAAAGGCAAGAGTTGGCCTCTGAATTTAACTTCTGGTTTATAGTGTGCTTGTCTGTTGCGTAAATGAAATTATAAAATGTTGAAATAACTGTTTTCTGAGGATTTAGATGGAGGCACCATTTCTCGAAGTAGTCATCTAACTTTTCCAGATCAGCTGATAAAGTTGTTTCTGCATCAGAAAAGTTGGTGTTCTGGTTCACCAAACAAATGTCATCAGCGTAAGTAAATTTTCTTGAAGATGTTTCCGGTAAATCATGAGTATTCAAATTGAATAGGAGGGGTGCTAAAACAGATCCTTGGAGTAAACCATCATTTAGTATAAATATTCTGCTTCTGTCATTATCAGAGTATATCTGAAAGTATCTATTGCTCAACATGTTGTTAAGTGGTTCTGTAAGTTTTCAACATGGGATAATACTCAAAAATTTCAGAAGAAGTCCTTCTCGCTAAACAGTGTCATAAGCAGCTGACAGATCCAAAAAGGCAGCCACACTTACTGATTTCTTCTCAAACCCATTTTCAATATGAGAGGTGAGAGTGAAAAACTGGTCATTACAACTACTCCCTGGCCTAAATCCTGCTTGTTCTATGGGAATGTGTTTATTGATCACTTCAGAAATTCTATTGTAGATCAGGCGCTCAAGGAGTTTGTATTGGTCGATAATTTGCCACTTTAATGGGGTCCTTATTTGGTTTCAATATGGCTAATATTTTTGTTTTCTTCATTAACAGTGGGAGGTTTCCAGTTTGTAGGATATTTGAGAAGAAGTTGGTAAGCCATCTTACTGTAGCTGGTCCACAGTGGGCCAAAAGTTCAGGATATATACCATCAAATCCAGCTGCTTTTCCCAGTTTCATTTGTTTGATTGCATCTTTGGTGTTTTCCTCTTGGAATGGAATGGAGAATTCAGAAGATTTTGGGGCTGCTTTTTTCTTGTTGCGTAATTTTAATTTGATATCTCTCTCTTTTTTTTTTTTTTTGCTTATGTTTTGTGTTCTTAGAAACTGATACTAGATGTTTGGCAAAATGATTCAGATTGATGGCAGTTTTTGATCTTCTGATCACAGGGGTTGAGCTGTCTAATTTTCTAATGACTGGCCAGGCTTTTCTGCTAGAGTGGGTGTAATCCAAGGATTCTACTGTGCGATGCCAGATATTTCTAAGACCCTCATCTAGTGATTGAAGGAGGCGTGTTGCATTATCAGAGGTTGGATGTTCCTCATATTTCATTAATAAATTCTCACTCTCTGGGCTCCAACCAAGGATGTACTCTTTGCGATATCCTCTAGGAATGCATCGTCTAGCTACACCTTTAATAACCCCAACAAATCTATTATAATTATTGTAGGTTGGTTTAATCCATCTGATATTGGAGTCTGTTTGTTTTGCAAATTCAATCCAGTTGGCTTTCTTGAAGTTCCATCTTGGTGCAGGGTGTGATCGTATAACAGGTATGGACATTCCTACCTCTAGTATAACAGGTCTGTGTTGACTGTGAGGAAAATCCTTGACCACTAAAGGACGAACTTGACTGCTTGCACTCTTGATCTGGGTTGTAAAACATAGGTCTGGAGTGTATGCTCGACACCATCGAGCTGAATGAAAGGTCGGCAGATCTTTAGCATCATAAATTAATTCCAGATTATCAGTTTCTATCCAGCTTTCAAGTATTTCACCATTAAGGTCATTCTTGCTGTAGCCCCAGAGGTGATGTTTACTGTTGAAGTCACGAAGTAGTATAGTTGGGTGTTGTTGAGGTGGGAAAGGAGGGTTAGGCCAAATAGTTTCAGGTGGCTTGTACACATTGACTATCATCAGATTTTTAACTTTTGCCATAATGGTATAAATGTCATTATCAGAATTTACTGACAGGAGTTGGCAATTTGGCAAATCATTCGTAACATAAATTGTGAGGCCGTACTTGGGATGAAAATTGGAGGCTATTAATTTAAAACCTGGTATTCTCTCTCTGCGTTGTATCTGTTGATCGTCTGCTGTGTGAGTTTCTTGGAGCACAATGACATCGACTGCATATTTCTGTGCAAGTCTCGAAAGATATTCACATTTTGCTCGACTTATTCCTTCGATATTCAGTTGACAAATGCGTAGAGATGGTCCAATTCTACGAGCTTGTGGGTCCTGAAAAGGACCTTCTGGCTCCTTTTTGTGTATCTTTTGACCGAGAGGTCTATTCAGACAGTTCGGTCTCATCTTATCGCTGTTGCTTTTCTTAGCACCACCCAGGGGTCACGTGTAGGGCAATTGAGGTTATACCTACGGACGTGAAGCATCATACTAATAATCATAGTCAATGGCAAAACAAACAAAAAATCAGTTATATTTATCCTGTAAAATAGTAGAATTATTTACAGTTTGAATATTAGTTTTACTTTGACAATATGCTGATTCGATCACTTATTTCCGCTTTAAAATAGAAATACGTTAATTAAAACTGATCTTAAGCAGTATTACTTAAATGCATTAAGAATTACTTTTTCTTTGATTTCACTGTTGCCATATAACTGCTGTCATTATTTCAGCCACATGTAAGTAGTTCCATCTACAATACAGTGACTGTATTAATGTGCTTGTGACAGTAATATTAGCAGAGGTTGTGCTTAGGTTGAAATGAAGCCTGGACCAGAATGACAACCTACACACTTTGTTAAAACATAAGGCACGATGGATTTAGATTTATAATTTACTGAAAATAAGATAGGATAGGGAAAATAAACAGTTACCCGTCACTTACCACAGATGAAGGCAGGAGGGTGAGACACGTAAAAACACAAAAACAAACGAATTGCACAATATTTCGACTTTAGTCTTACTCATGTGGGAGGCGAGACATATGGCAGGGGGAAAGATGTGGTCACATCCCAACCCGCCACATGAATGAAGCACAGGCGGAAAACGCGTGGTAGTGGTAGAATTGCCGGGAAGGGGGGGGGGGGGGGGGATAGGCTTGACTAGCGATAAAAGTGAAACAAATCAATATAATCTTTGTGTAGCTTAATTCAAAAAGTTGTAATTGAAAATAAAGGGAGATAGAAGAATTTAAATATATATATATATATATAAAGGGGAAAAAAATAAAGAAAACTATTTAAAAAAATAATAATAATAAAAAAATAATAAAATAAATAAATAAATAAAAATAAATAAATAAATAACTGACTGTAAAATGAAATGAGAGATGGCAAGTGACAGGTTTAACGTAGGTTTAGGCCAGGGGTGTGTCTGGTGTCAAGGATATGTTGATAGGCTAGTTCCCATCTGCGGAGTTCTGAAGGAGTGGTGGTATTCGGAAAAACTCTAATAGCTCTGACTGTGAAACAGGTGTTGAGGTTGTTTGAATTATGGAAGTTCGCATGAATTGCCACGGGATGGTCTGGGTTGGAAGTATAAACTGTTTGCCTGTGGCCATTCATTCTGTAGGAAAGTTGTTGAGTGGTGAGACCAATGTAAGACTACCACTACCACGTGTTTTCCGCCTGTGCTTCATTCATGTGGCGGGTTGGGATGTGACCACATCTTTCCCCCTGCCATATGTCTCGCCTCCCACATGAGTAAGACTAAAGTCGAAATATTGTGCAATTCGTTTGTTTTTGTGTTTTTACGTGTCTCGCCCTCCTGCCTTCATCTGTGGTAAGTGACGGGTAACTGTTTATTTTCCCTATCCTATCTTATTTTCAGTGCCTCACGGCAGTTTCTTTGTTTCCTTTATCCGATTTATAATTTACGCTATGTAGCATACGGTTTTAGCATTTTCAATTAGTTTTTAATTTCACTGGTTCCATATCGCTGTCATTAACAAGTAAGATGTTCCAACTTAGTGGCAATACAAATTATGACCTAAGACGTACATTACAAAATCAGGGTTATAACCATTGTTTGATAACATTTCTATTTAGTAAAGCAATTTCAAATAAATAAATTGCCAGAGCAACGCATTTGACCCATCATTTGTGATGAGCTTCAAAGCTAGTTGATATATAATCACCATTTTACTTTTTTCCAACTTCATAAATTGAAACCCATATTTTGAGAACAAGATTACAATCAGAAAATTTGTTTCAATCTCTGCAACTGAAGAACTGGCTGCTAAATATATATAAAGGAGAGCCAGAGACAGTTATCACAGCATGATGGCCGTATAGAGTCTGGAGTACGGGACCACGCTACCAGATGGAACCATAGGTGCAGTGAGCAACATGTGAGTGGCGCAGTGACCACCAAGAGAACTTCAAGATAGCTACTTAAGGAAAGGAAGAGCCAACAGCTGGCTGGCTGACACACTACCCGCCAGCAAGGAAACCTCGCTCCGCTATCTGTCAATGTGTATTGTGAGACTGAGTCTAACTATCTCAATTATTTTGCCAGCTGTATTCTCGAAGTTACTGCCCACTGTCTGAGGGTTATCCACAGCATACCTTCGCTAGTAAGGCAGCTATCTGGAGTCATTCAACCCGGCTCCTGATCTTTCCAGGACGAATCCAACATCAGAATTGGGATAGTCCCTGTACTGGGGAGTGTTGCGTAACGATACAGCCCAGTGCAGCGTCATTTCGTGTGATGTTGGAGGTAGAGCAGCAAAGCCCGATGGAAGTCGTCGTGGCAATAAAGTTAAATTCGTCGAATTTGACCCCAAACTGCACACCGACACACCACTGCTTCAAGGAAGCATGTCAAGGGCTACCATCTGCCAGCCACTCCAGGAATCAGCAGTCTTCATGGGCATCATGTAGACACATTTTAGGGAGCTCTTCCTTGTAAGATACAACCAGGTGAAAAGCACGGCTGCAATGCTGAATACTAGCCAGCAAGGGCAACACAGCACCGATGAACGACACGCAGCCTATGTGGACCGTCTGATAATATCAACATCACACTAGCAGGGCCTCGCCACAGTTCAAATAGCTGTTGCTAATATTGTGGCCCACCTAACCCAATCGCAACACACAGCACATAAAAGGAAACAACTACCACAGACGTGCTGATGTGAGAACTACAAGCAACCACATGCCAGAAGAGGAAGCTGACTTCAGACACACGCAACAGTATGCACATAGCACCATTCTGAATACCACAGACTGCCTGGTACCACAATGGACATGTTGGGGAATGCAGTTTCACTGATCAACAAGTAGCCGAGAAGTCACTGACCCGAGCAGAGCAGAGCAGCAGAGCCACTGCCAGCAGTCAGTCAAGCACTTTGCAACCATTGCGGGCGGAGAGGACACCATGCAGCACAGAATCCACAAGAGTGGGCGCCTGGTGAGAGGCAGCTGGAGGCATCGGAACAGCCGCCCCCTTTGCCGCCAACAAGTAAGAGGACTGATGTGACATGAGCGGCCCAGGCAGGATGCTGAGCAAAAATGGTGAGCTGCTTCCATTTTATTTTGGCCTCAGGACCAAACGATCCCCCATCAAAGTCATCACCATCAATATGTCTGGAAAAGAGATACACCTGGCCGTAGCGTAGCTACGCCTCGACAGTACCCGCGCCAACTGCCAGATCTGAGCCAGGCAAAGATGATATGATCCTAGACAAGTTTTTCCACATTCTTTCTAACCATACACTAGTAAACAAAATATTACTAGGGCGAGAAATCTTGTATCAAGGAATCGATGCTAGATTAAAGTCAACTAGAGTTACCTTGAGCAGAAGCCAAAAAGCGCATGGATGTAGCAAATTCGCGGGAACCCAACAAATCTAATCACCGCCAAAATAATCAGATGTTCCACACCAATATCGACTACCCCTCGCTAAATTTCTGGCATGCTAGACACTGTACATAGGTAACGGACGACATGACAACACGGATGTTCATACATCTGACTCGTAGACCTGTTCCGCATAATACACTGTCAGCCCTATATAATGACACTAAGCAGCAACAACTACAACAACAACAACAAAAAATACATAAGGCAGAAAGTACAGGAACTATTTAACGCAAGCATGATAACAATATGACCTTCACCATTCGCTAGTCCTGTATTACTGGTCCAAAAACACCTGTTCTCACCGAATGTAATTAGACTATAGGCAGTTCAATGACAATACCATCACAGATTAATTCCTACTGCCTTTTAATTGAAGACCATATAGCAGATAGCTCACTTGCTTTGTTGTTTGGATATTCTAAGCAGCTACCGTCAAATACCTGCAACCGAGGACTCCGCTGAAGGAAGGGAAAAAAAGCATTCGTCACACCACATGGCTGGTGCAAATTTCAAAGAACAGTTATAAAAGCTTTAGGCCCACTAGTGCACACCCTCACAATAGCATACATCGACTACTTTCTTATCCACTGCCAACAACGGAATTTGACAGTTTACAACATGCACTGAAAATTGAAACCGCCGCAAGTTTCTTTTTTAATACAACCAAATACACATTTCTTAAAAGCTAAAGTTGAACCCTTTGGATTTACCATAACCGTTGATAATGTTCAACTCCACCTAAACAAGATAGCCACACGTACATATCAACTTCCCACTCCCCTCTATGGATCATCACACAATTGCGACAGTTCAGTTTACGGGGCTAGTCTTTGAATTTCAACAATTCATACCCCAGTTTTCCCTAAATAGGGCCCCACTCTTCAAACTCACAGGAGGCAATACTAAGACATTAGACTAGCAAAAGAAGCATGAGGAAATCTGCAAAAAGGCAAGTTCCTACCTTGCAAGCGAGTCAGCACTAGCAAAATTTAACCCTACGCATTCAGTCAAACTCCATAGTGACGGTTGTGCTGAGAGCTTTACCCATGTAAAAAGTGAATGGTGAACAAAGCATCTTTCCATACCCCAGCACATACCAGCCCAGAATACCGATACCACTCTTTTCATCTAGAAACACTAGTCATGGTATGAACAACTAAACATTTCCACCATTTCCTACTGGGGCAAAAATTCATTAGACTGCATGGCGGTAAAAGTGACCATATGCAAAGCTGAACAGGTACCTCAAATACACAGGGTGAGAGTACATGTAGGTCTTAAGACACATCACAAAGATAATCAAAAACACACATTGACTTCCGGACCTGGAACACAGCCACGCCACTAACAAAAACAACTCACCCAACACACCAAAGAAAACTTTGTTAGAAAATGGGGTACTTCACACTGTAAGGATACGGAAAAACAACTTCATTTGTTGTATAGGAGTTAAAAACATACATTTTTAATAAAATAAAAATGCAAAAAGACAGCTGTCAGTCACGTGATACGAAACACCAATCGGAGCGCGTAACATCAGTTATCAGCTCGCGCCAGTCTTGCTCCCGTGTATTTACGTTTGTTGACAATCTTTCAGTCGCTTATTTAAGATTTTTAAGGTTTCAGTGCTGGTTGTAAAACAATTGCTCTACTTATACTTAAAATGGAAGTTGGTTTCATCAGGCAAATATCTCTAATTTGCCCAGAATTGACATGATGATGCTGGGAATGTTTTCTGCATCAAACGGTGAATTCTGCTCAACAGAATTCCAGAATGTCAGAATGTCCAAGTAAGTTTATCCATCTATTACATTATACATAATACCATATTACGATAAAACATTAGAATATGAGTATAAGGTAATTTAAAAGTGTGTGTGTGTGTGTGTGTTAGTGGATCGTTTTACTTGCTACAAATCTGTAATTTTAATCAGCGGGTCTACATTTTGAGTAATTTCGAATATTTCATTGTAGTATCTTTTAAAATGCCTGTTGCTTTGCAGAAGCATGTGTAATTGTTAATCGTCAATGTAATTTCTATTTAAAAAATCCTTGAGTGATTTCTTCAACTATTTTTTGCCGTGCTGGGTTAGTTAAAGTTAAAAGTCTGTTTACATCCGTTCAACACTATTTTGCTGGCAGTAACGTTGTGAATATATAGCTTATTGTTTCTGTATTAGACGTTATACAAGTTGTTGTATAGCTAGAAATTTATATTTTCTAAGAAAGTTGCAAACTATCTTCCGATTCAAGTCGAAATATTTTTCGGTATTCATTGAAGCGGGGATTCTACGATAAGTGTAGCGCCACAATTTGGTGATAGATTCTTAAGTAACTCGATGAGAGAAATCGAAAGTAAGGAATAAAATTTTTTGACGTCTCACTTAGTTCTAGAGAGGTGGTTACATCGAAATGTGGCCTCGACCTTAGAAAAATTTCACCAAAGCCAAATTCAATGCTGGATTCTTAAGACAAGTCAAAAGTAAAGAATGGAATATCTTGTTATCTTGCTTATTTTACGAGATATCATATCTCCAATTTGAGGTAGTTGGGTTGAATGCAACCTGGACAAGAAAAAAATTTCACCAAAGCCACTAGGAACTACACACTGGACATGCACAATAGGTGTTTTATTATCATCCTAGCGGTTGTCATTAGGTTGAAATACAGCTTGGACCAGAAGAAAAAGTCACTAAAGGACAACGAATCATACTTATAACTAATTTTTAATATTTGATACCTCGAGAACTAAGCAAGATATCAAAAAATTATATTATTTACTTTTGGATTGTTTCATGGAGTTACTTAAGAATTCATCATCAAATTGCTGTGTCATGGTTATGACAGTGCTCCCTATGATACTTCATGTAATTTTCAATCAAGTTTAACAATTGTAGTAAAAAAATTCCACGCACTTACAACGAATGGTGTTATAACGTCTGAAGTTGTAATTTATTTATCGATAAAATTTAAAGTTTTTCACATAGCAAAACATTGAGGTACATAATAAAATTTTAAGTCAAAACCACTTCACAAAATAGATTGAAGACTTTGTAGGCAAATATGCCAAGTCACGTCGCGCAAGCTTTAGCCACTTTTTCGGCATATTTTCCTCGTGAGGGGGGGAAAAAAAAAATTGTTTGGTGTCTTAGATGCTGTGGCACTACAGTCCCCTTGTAAAACGTAGAACTCATTTTATCCATGAAATAAGCAAACTGCCCCTTTGTTTAGACTGGCACGAGCAGAGATATGACATCACATGAGACGCCATGACAGCTACGAGCGTTTTGGCGCCAATATTCAAATCAGTGAATAAAAATGCAATTTTTTGCATTTTCTTTTTCAAGATATGACATTTTTTTGGTTATAGTAGACGCCCAGCTACAATATTGACTACTATCCCAAAATTAGTCAAGCACCCCATTGGCTACATGCAGCATAAGAAAAAGACCCCAAAGTCTAAAAATTCAAAGCCTATAAGTGTCCGAAAATCTCAGCGGCAAGCACAACCCAAAAGAGTATGGTACCACAAGAATACAAAATTTGTATTACTCAGCCACTCAAAAAAAAAGTTCAGAAACAAGTAAATCAAAAACCAAACGGCAAGAGATCACTCACTGCCTTTCCTACCCACTCAGCTGTACAAAGCACTTCAACTTTCGTGTCTGCACTCTCTGGCACAAGGGTAAAATGCAGCAATATAACACACGCGCTACTTCGCGTCGAGTTTTCAGCATCTTGATTCATTTCTCAACAAAAGGAGTTTGTTTCGAACTAAAACATCTGTCATTAAGAGTACCTAGAGCGAAACTTTAGCAGGACGCTAACATGAACAAAGTGGTTTTTTTTTAAAAAAAGTTACCCACATGACTTAATGAAAAATGATGGTTCACTCAACATTTCATAAGGAAAAACAAACTATTCAATCCATGTTGGACGTTGCTATCAAAGCCCCACAATTTTCAAGGACTCTGCTACCAGGAATGAAATTTTAAAATTTCTTTGATACCAACACCAAAATTTTATAATTTATTAGGACTCGCCTTAAAGAGCAAAATTTTATCATTTATATGGACTTCTCCATGAAGACCAAACTCTTATAATTTGTATGGAATTCTCCACGAACGGCAAAATTCTATAATTTACCCGGATCTCACTTTGAAGAGCATATTCTTATAATTTACCCGGATCTTGCCATGAATTTTATAATCTCCCAGCATGAAACTCTACTGTCATCAGACCTTACTACACGAAATTCTATGAAGGAATTAATTTTGTTATTTTGCAAGACTTGGAAAGAAAAAAATTTCTATATAATTACGAAGTCTTTCTCGGCGTTGACAATACAAGTAATGCTCTCGGGTGACTAGTTATTGTCCAGAAAACAATTTTTTAATTTCTCAGGGACATCACCAGGAAGAAAACGACTTTCTAAAAACTTGCCTTGCTGTTATGAAGATAATAAAATCCCTCTTTCATGTTAAATCACAAAGGAGTACATTAAACCTGGATTATCTTAAAAGTTTTTTCTCCATTATCTCGACAATGTCATTGTTCAACAAAACTGTCCCTTAAGTCAAGATAGCCGAGCATACTGTGGCTAGCCAGAATCTTCACACAGATTTGACGAATGTTGCTATGAGGAGATTGCTACAAAGCAACACCATACCAGCCAGGCAGCCATGACGGATCCTACAGGCACTACCTGAGACAGGCATTCTTGAACACTCCACTGCAACCATCCAGATTTTAGTTTTCCACAGTTTCCCGAAATCACTCCAGGCGAATGCTGGGATGGTTCCTTCATAAGGCCATGACCGACCTTATATTCCATTCCTAGCTCCCGACAAGTCACGCATCCGGCGCAAACTACCAGTGCCTATGAAGGACAGTCAGAGACAGCTCTCACAGCAGGATGGCCATGTAGGGTCTGGAGTAAGGGACCGTGTTACAATATGGCACCACAGACACAGCAAGCAACACGTGAGTGCCACAGTGGCCACTGAGAGAACTACTAGATGGCTACTTAAGGAAAGGAAGAGTGGGCAAATGGTAGATTCACACCACCCATCAGCAACGTAACCTTTCAATGCTGATTCCCTCCACCAGTACTCCCAGAACCTATCCCAAGCCCTTATTTCCTATGGTTATCTCATGGATCTCATACACACAGCTCTCCTATGTCGTCACCCACCCTCCACATAACCACTCTCGCTTGTCACCTACAACAACCAACCATAGCCCTGCTTTTGTCATTCAGTTCTCTCCTGGCCTCAGGTCCATCAATCAAATCTTGTGACTTCCTTTGCTCTTTTCCAGAAAGGCACATCCTTCGATCCAAAATTCTACCCACTGTCTCCTGTGCATGTTTTAGCAGACCATCATGGTCCTCAAATACCCTCCATCAGACTTCCCAAAAACACCATATGGATCTTTTTCATGCAGTTGACCTCGCTGCAAAACCTGCAGCATGCTACCACCCACTACTACACATTCGAACCCTATCACAGGGGAAACCTTTCTCAACATTGGACACATCATGTGTTCAACAACTCACGTCATATACCAATTAACATGCCACCACTGCTCGAGTTCTTATACAGGCCTCACCATACAGCAACTCAGAATGAATGGCCACACACAAACAGTCCACACCCACAACTTATACCTTTCAATACCAGAACATGCCACTAGCCACAACTCCAACAACCTCAACGACTACTACACTGTGAGAGCAATCAGCATTCAGAAAGCCGCCACTGCATCAGATTTCTGGAGATGGGAACTTGCATACCAGAATATCCTGGATACTAGACACCCCACTGGCCTCAATCATCGATAAAATTCTACCACTTTAATCATCACTTATTTGTGTAATTTTTTAATCACACACATATTTTAACTAGTAACAATTTTTAACAAATTCTTTTTTGTGTTAATACAAGGTAGCCTTTGTTAGATAGACTACCACCGCCTGCGAAATGTACTTATCATCTCAGACTTTCCCAACATATTGATAGTCCACTTCTGAACAGTCCATCCCCATCACCTACTCCATCCACCCTTTTTTTCCACTGCCCAGCCAGTCTTGGGGTAACCTTTGGTGTGTGTGAACACCTCTGGAACCAAATGGCTTATTTTCTAGTGCATGAATAAGGTTTCATACCGAAGTATTGTATTTTTTTTATTAGTCTTACATGTTATTCACTCATCGCAGCCCTCAACTTTGGTAAGTGTGGGTTATTTTCCGTTTGTTATTTATTAACATATGTATATAATTTATAAATCTTAAATTTTGTACCAAACATTCTATTATTGTTCACATTATCACACTTTCTCTACTTTGCGATATTCCCGTACTTCCTATGATAATATTTCAACAGAAAAAATCAATTCAGAATTTTCTTGCCCCTACCTCCACCAGCACCCTAGTTACACTGGCCTTTCTACCTGGCTTTCCCATTCACTTAGGAAGTTTTGGTGGGTATCACATAACACTTCCTCACTTAGTGTCTCATATACTCGTAGGAATAAGATTCAATACCAAAATATTATACTTCACGTGTTTGTCTGTTTTGTGTTCATTGACCCCTGCCACTGTCATCTATGGTAAGTGTTGAGTTGAATTTCCCTATTCTCCCTTAGTTCATATATATCTGAATAGAACAATCACCATAGTGAACTACATTCAGCCAGTGGACTAGGAGGTGAGCCAGTTTGGCACAGATGTCATTGCACTCCGCTTACAACCATATAAGGCTTACAATTATCAGAAGCCATGTGACACTTGTAAAGACAGCAGAGAAAGTTGACAAAAAGTTGTATTTTCACAATACCACATGGCTGGACATCCGAGAAGATTTTATTGCAATAAAACATAGTTCCTGAAGAAATCTTTGGCTTCATTTCATAGTTTTCCACACAATGATTTAAACGCATTATTTTCTCAATAAAATTAAAAAATGACAGGAATCAGTTCAATATTCTTTTAAGATCATTAATCACGTATGTCTTGCTAGATTTCAGGGATAGACAAATGGAAGAAAAAATGACATAAAAAACACTTTCCTCTTAAGTACTATCAAGCTATTTGCAAAAGTGTACAATCCTAACACAGATGAAGTTAAAAAGATTCTGTATACAGAGTGAGCATTATCATGCCTATAGGAACTAAACTATCTTGCTAGAAGGAAGATTGATAGCTAAAACTGGTGTTGTGATATTTGGGAAGCCCAGTTAATACAATAAAATTTGTTATGATTACTTTAAAACTAAATCTAATTCTTCTCTCAGCATGCAATTCACTTACTCTGAGGTGATCCTTGGCTGAGTTGGCTGCTCTCCCCATGAAGCATCTGGTTCATTGAGCTACCACCCTGAATGACTTTACACTCAATCTCTTCAATATCAGACTCATAGTCCACTGGTTCCTCTTTAGTTCTTTGGTCTTCAGTCATCTCAAAAGATACAGATTCAGTCTTTGTAACAGAGGAAGGGCTTGATGGTGCCACTTTTGGTGGTGGAGGCAGAGGTTGAGGCTGTGGTGGAGGAGGTGGAGATGCAACTCGAGCTGGTGACATCATATGAGACGGTGACATCACTCTAGCAGGTGACATCACATGTGATGGTGATGCAGCGTGGCCAGATGAAGATGTTTGCTGCAAGTTGGACAGAGGGGCTACACTCCGTTGTCGTTTATATGGTCGTGTTATACTGTCCTCTGTACTAATGGTAGGATCTGGTTTTGAACGCATACGAGGTGGTGGTGGAGGGGGAACAGGAGCAGCATCATCCTGCAAAAATTAAAAAGTTTAATTTTCAGACTTAAAAAGAGTGAAATAACAAGATACTTACACCAGGACACTACCTATACATTCAAATAAATTAATAATTTAAAGATTTAATTTGTCTACAAAGATGATCAAATTAAAAATGCAGAAAGAAACACTGAAGCTTACAGGCTCTATGTAGCCAAACAGCAACACTGCAAATGTTTTACTTTGAGACCGCAAATAAATTAAAATTTGTTTGATATTTGCTTACAATAAAATTCTGTATGGAAGATGATTACTTTATCTGGATGTGAAAAAAATAATTTCTGAGTATAACCAGCTGAGGAATCCTAGTGACAATAGTGAATTAAAACAGTTCCTCCACATTACAATAAAATCCATTATGATAAAAATATTTAATACTAACTAACAAGCAATGATGCTGACAGACGTACAAAATTTAAAGACAACATTGTAATAACTCAAACACTTGTACTGTTACAGACATTGTACCAACATGAATATAATTACTAGATTTATTAATACAGATCAAGTGACACGGAATGTAGTTCTCCAGTAAACACTGAAATATTCACATTTTACCTGAAATATAATTGATGTAATAACATCAATGAATTTAGTACAAAAAGACACAAATCATATTACCCTGTCCCCCCCTTAATTTATAACTCAAAGGAGACTTTGTCAAAGAATTATCATTAATAAAAAAAATGAAAGTCTGCATTTGCCAAAAACTGAATAACCAAAAAAAGGAGAGGAATACATGGATTATTCCTACAACAGATAAAAGCCAAAAGCAATAAAACATAAGTAGTGATGGCTGTGTTTTTGAGGATCCCAAACCACAGACATGCAAAATGAAATAAAAAGTGTTAAGAAAGAAAAGGGAGCAAATCAGCTTCTCCACATATTTAAACTCTTAGACATTTGCCTGAAATGAAGATCTGGAGAGAGAGAGAGAGAGAGAGAGAGAGAGAGAGAGAGAGAGAGAGATATTTTAATTAAATGTTTCATTCTCTTCCTTTTCTAAGTTCATTTCCTGTTAATGACAGGTAATTAAGGACAATTTATCCCAATGTAAGGTTTTTCTTAATATAGTCATCTTTCTGCAAACCAAATGCACATCAAGATAATGTGTCCCTCAGTTTGTTGAACATTTATACAGGGAAGATGGGTGGCAGGAACTTGCCAGCATACTACCATTCACCTAGAGCAATAATTCTCAAGGTGTGGTCCACTACTTGAATTAAAGATATCATAACAAGAAATAAATCCGATTAAAATGTTCACATAAAATGAATATCACACTCTTACTCCATTAAGCTATAAGTTAGCATAAGCTGTAAGTCCAACTTTCTAAGAGCCATGAATATTTCAATGACTGGCAAAAATTTTATATTTTCAGAATATGAATGCATTGTTTCCATAATAGTCTATTCACTAAATATGTTTCCAGTCTGCATCAAACAGAGTAGTGTTCCATTGAAGATTAACTTAGTGACCATTTTATGAATACCTTAAGTCTTAAGGGAATGTGTAAGTGCCAATAACAATACATAGCATTTGTTGATGTGATAAATATAGTAAAATATCAGATCCATGTAAGTTAATGGCCAGTAAAATTATTTTTGACAGTTTACTGGCCCTCAGGTTGCAAAAGTCTAGAAATGCTGGCCTATATGCTCTTAAAAATTGCCTAAAAAGATACACATCCTGCAGAAGCATATTTTCTAGAGTTCACTATGGTAGTAACTCAGCATATCACACAGATATCAACAATTGCACACAAACAACTACTCCATTTTTGTCCCACCAAAAAATTGGGCTAATATTTTCAAACATAATCAAGTGGTAAGAACAGGGCCGCATTTAAGCATAGGCTACCTAGACTGTAGCCTGCCTAGGAGCGTGCACCACAACCCCAGGTCCCTGCTTGTGGCAAAAAAAAGTCCTTGTATTACATGTAATCTGTCACCCTGATTAATCATTTGAAAAAAAAACTCAATGTATTCAAATTCCTCATTTTAATAGGTAATCCAGCTGGGATATATGTTACAAATAAAAAGATGGAGTTGAATTATGACTTTTTTAGCTAGCCTCAACAATAAAGTAACTTAATCAAAGGGAAATTACTAAGATAAAACAAACTTTCAGTTGCTGCCTACAAAGATGAACTCTGCAACCAGTGACTGCAAGTTTTAAGAATTCTTATGCTGAGAGACAAGTAGAGGGGCTGAATCAAAGACTGCAGCACTTTAGTGATGATTATTGTCAGAGATTTCTTGATCTCTGCCAAAAGGCTAAGTCAGGTATGCATAGTGAAGCAGACCTGTGGGAGATTATTAATTTATTTTCTCAGGGCAAGAAGGAAGACTAGGGACAAGAAATGTGATCTAGGGCAATCCAAATAAAATCACCAACCAGCATGCATCAAAAATTAGCAGAGAGGATTTCAGTTAAAGTTCGTCTAGTTAGTGTAAAAATGTTTCCAACAAACAGTTAAAACTTCAAAGTGTTATTACTACAAAGCACATATTTTTTATCAGTATAGAAATCTGGTTAAAATTGGAAATAGATTTTGCAGGAATTATTATTAATAGCGTGAACATTTTCCAGTAAAAAGAAGAGCAACCCCCTGGAAGTGGTGTATCTAGCTGTAAGTTCCAGTAAAGACAGCGTCTTGTTGAACGACTTGTTAAGGTTCTTTGGTGGTTTAATTACTGCATTAATTAATTAATAAAGTCCACCAAAAACAAGGTTATGTTGAGATGTTCGTTTATTTTGAACAAATCAAAACAAGTCTGCGACATTCACAAGCATAGTTGTTACAATCCAAAGATGCAATACTGACTTCCTGAATACTTGCATGAATGTCTCTGTAACACTGAATTTATACTTAATGCCAACTAAAAACTCTGTCCAGGCGATCTGTTTATATAGAGTCTATCGAATTTACGAGAATTCTTCAAAGGCATCCGCCCGATATTTCTCGATCATTAACAATCACTCAAACAATCAAACATATTAAAAACAATCGGAATTGATACAAAATTAATTAATAACATTACAAAATGATTAGAAATGGTAATTAGAGATACTTGAATACAAAATTATTTACAGAAATCCTTTCAAACGGTAGAAAATCGTCCTGTAACATCGTAACTTACATTAATATATGTAATTACAAACTTTTAAGAAATTCTCTTGCACCATTCGGTTCTTAAACATATTAAATGGTCTTTAAATACTTTTCTTACATAAAATAAAGTCTATATACACTGATTTACAAGAATTTACAAAATAAACATATTCAAATCGCTTTCAAGCAAACTTTAGGTCACTACAAATATTTCCTACAGTACAATGCTATTCAAAATTCAGGTATCAGGGCTGTTACAACCCCTCCCCAGGATTCACTTAATTTTACACAGATAAAATTGATTGAATCCGTCACGAATCTAAGCAGGTTGAATGTACACATAATGCAGACACGGACAGATTACAATCAATCAACCATAATGACTTTTACAATGAACAAGTACAATTCTTTATCACATACAACATCTGCACATAGTCCATGGCACTGATTTTGGTTACAATAATTGTCTTTTCTCAGGTCCAATTATTTTATCATTTACTGTTTTTACACAACAAACGTTCAATGCCATCACCTTAAGTTACAATTTTTTCACTCCAAATTACACACTTGATGTCTGCTTGTTAATTACACCAGTCTGTTTACATTTTATAGCTGATAATTTGTCACCAAAATGTAGAAAGTCACAACATCATGAAAATACCAAAAGTCTCTACACAAAACTGTCACAAATTATACATTGAAATGGTTACATCTGCATCTGAACTTAAGTACTCACACAAACTATTTACATGCATCAATTTACATACTTATTTACAAAACTAGATATTTACAGGCTATTGACCCCTCCCAAAACCATGCATTTCAATTAATTCTCATAAGTGGGTTCCAGGATTTCCCTGGAAACCCAGAACCATGTAAGTTACTTTTTCCTAACCTTCCAGTTTTCTTCAACTTTTGTATACACATTTAATATTACATTTCTATTTTCACAAAGCTTCATTATATATATACAGAAACACAAACTTCCAATCATCTCAGACAACAGACTTTGGTACAACCAAGCAACAGCTGAGACATACAATGGTTCCGTTTTAGCAAATTGATTGTCACTTAAAAGCAATGCTGTTGACTCAACTGGTAATACACATTTATTATTCTCACTACTGCAGTTTAGTCCATCATTACTACCAACCCCACTCTTCATCATCTGATTACTACTTAAGCTTACCAAATTATATGAATCAGTACCTAAAACTGTTTTAACATCTGGCTTACTGACTTCCTCCACAAAATAATTATTTTTCTCAGCAACTACTACTTCACTATCAGCTTCCACATCAAAGAGAGTACAAAACATAGTGTCATCTAAGTCACATTCTGTACAATTTTCTAAATTAGAAACTGGTTCAAATAAATCCTTACTCCCACCCATTTCTTCAATGTCATCATCTACACCAAATAAAGAGCTAAATAACGTATCAGCTAGGTCAAAATTAGGACATTTTTCCAACTTAGGGATTGGTACATAAGGCTTTTCAACCTCTCTCTCTTCAGAAGACAAATACTTTGACTTACAATTCTCCTCCTCATCTGGGTCTCCTATCCATACCACTGTATCACCTTCATCTTCAAGATATTTGAGAAACTCCTCGATTTCAGCACTTCTACAAACTTCATTACCACCTATGCTAGCACACATAGTCCCAACTATGCTATTCTGGACCTTACAAGTTTCCGATAGCCACACTGTAGTATGCACTATAAATTCTGCACCCTTTTTTGTAATTAGGCAGTGACCATTTCTAAAATCTTCTACATGAAAATTATTACTTTCGCACACGGATTCTAATGATAAGGTACTATGGTGGTCCCCTTCCCGCTTTATCTTATTATCAACCTTTACATCATCAACATCATTCATTACATCTATCATATCCTTATCCTGAAATTCACTTGCTGCTACCCCCACCTCTTCCAATAAATCTTCTCGGGGATTATTCATAAAAATGGAATTAACGCTATAGCAGTTGGTACCTGGACCCACCTTCTTGTCCACCACTGCGGGGCCCATAACAGGGGTGGTCTTTAGTTTACCTGCCCCCCATGCTGCCTTTCCCTTTTAGATTGAGGGTTCTGTTCTCTCACTTCCCCATTATCATTCCTTCTTGCATAATTATTACGATCCCGTCCCCTCGATCTAGCATCCCTTGACCCATTACCCCTTCTAGGGGGACTCCTGCTGCCCCTCCTATGGTGTTGATGGTGGTAATGTTGTTCATTGAATGACTCCTGGGCATCCAAGCGTCTCAACAATTCCGAAACTCTATCCACATTTACTACATCCAAAGTGGCAATTAAATTTCTTGTTTGCTGAGGTAGCCTAGCCCCTATCAAATCAATAAATTCCTCCTCTCCATAAGGATGGTCTAAATACTTACAACGGATCCAACATTTATGAAAAAAGTCATGTTGAGTTTCCCTACCAGGTTTATAGGGCCTTCCAGTCATCAACTCTCTCTTTTCTTGAATCTGCCTGCTTGTTGACCAAAAATGTTTCAAAAAGTTTTCTTTAAACAGCTTGTAGTCAGTCACTTCCCTAGCTTGTCTATCACCCCATGCCCTAGCATAAGACTTAAGATGTTTACCCACAAGTGCAATTTTCTTATTGTCGGGTAACAAATTAAAATAGTCTGATCTTTCAAAATTATCTATAAATTCAATAGGGTGAAGCCTCCCACTATCATCATTAAATTCAAATTCTTCTTTTACATCGACACTGAAATTTGGATTACCTGTTAAGGGAACCTGACTTAACTGAATCTGTAACCCAGTAACCTTTTTTTCTAACAGATTTACATTACTTTCTAATCCATGCGCTAACTGTTCCTGCTGCTGCACCAATGTATTAATATTTAATCCCACCTCTTGTCTCAACTCATTGACCCTTTGAGCAGCTTTACTATCACTGGCTTGGAATAAAGCAACATATTCCTGCTTCATCTTATCACAATTTTCACTGACTTCCTTATGAATCAAATTTACACATTCAGTCTTATTCTGTTCACAAATTTCTGTAACTTTTTCAAATTTCTCCTGACATTCAGTTACTACCTTCCCCAATTTAGAATCTAAATTGTTAATATCCTCCTTGAATTGAGAGCTAAAACCCTGAAATTGCTCTGCGATTTTAACATCAAAACATTTAGTCAAATCAGAGAATGTTTTATCATTGCTTTGTTGCAGTTGAGAAAACTTGTCATTGATTTCAGCAAATTTTCTGTCATTATCATTCCTTAACTCACTTCTAAATTCAAAAAATTGAGAATTGATCTCAGAAAATTTACCATCAAGATTTAACTCAGTTTTAAATTCAGAAAATTTGCTGTCAAGATTTAACTCAGTTTTAAATTCAGAAAATTTGTTATCGAATTTACCATTGATTTCTGCAAACTGAGAATTAATTTCAGAAAATTTGCTATCGAATCTGGCTACAAAAGACTCTAGAATTGCTTGTAGGTTCTGACTATCAGCCATTTTTAGTAATTAGCCAAATCAATATAAAAAACAAAATCAAGGAAAATTAAAATCTTTCCAATCTGCCACACATTAACATGCAAAATAAATCACTTGAATATTCAGTGCCGTACTTACAGTTATTCCTCACTTTTGTATCACATTAAATTTCCCTTAGAAGCACTTATTTAACTATTAAACACCACACTGACTTCAAACACTTAACCACACTTTTCACAATTCACTGTAGGAAGACGATTTTGAGGCCGAAGGAAATCCACTCGTCGTCGGAAGATAACATCCGATTCCCGATGGAAAAATCTCCGCCTTAGGCCGAAGTAGGTCAGCTTGCCGTCAAATCCGTGTCGTCTGTACAACCTCTACGTGTCTAGCCGGTCGAAATTTCCTCGCAACTTTCTGCAGATTCTTTTTAGAAGATAAACATCCCACAGATGTTTAAGAACTTCTCGTCCTGTCACGGTCGCCATGTTAAGGTTCTTTGGTGGTTTAATTACTGCATTAATTAATTAATAAAGTCCACCAAAAACAAGGTTATGTTGAGATGTTCGTTTATTTTGAACAAATCAAAACAAGTCTGCGACATTCACAAGCATAGTTGTTACAATCCAAAGATGCAATACTGACTTCCTGAATACTTGCATGAATGTCTCTGTAACACTGAATTTATACTTAATGCCAACTAAAAACTCTGTCCAGGCGAACTGTTTATATAGAGTCTATCGAATTTACGAGAATTCTTCAAAGGCATCCGCCCGATATTTCTCGATCATTAACAATCACTCAAACAATCAAACATATTAAAAACAATCGGAATTGATACAAAATTAATTAATAACATTACAAAATGATTAGAAATGGTAATTAGAGATACTTGAATACAAAATTATTTACAGAAATCCTTTCAAACGGTAGAAAATCGTCCTGTAGACATCGTAACTTACATTAATATATGTAATTACAAACTTTTAAGAAATTCTCTTGCACCATTCGGTTCTTAAACATATTAAATGGTCTTTAAATACTTTTCTTACATAAAATAAAGTCTATATACACTGATTTACAAGAATTTACAAAATAAACATATCAAATCGCTTTCAAGCAAACTTTAGGTCACTACAAATATTTCCTACAGTACAATGCTATTCAAAATTCAGGTATCAGGGCTGTTACAAACTGATACTGTTGGGCAGAGTGGATGTCTTCAAGAGAGAGGCAGTGGTCTTGAAAGATGTACTCTGGATAACCAGATGGGGATTTGAACCCATGTCCTCTCAGTTGCCAGACACAAGCATAACTGATCTTCCACCAGGCTCACTGGAATTGACTTCAACTTGCCATGTGTTGACTGGGTTAGTTACATTCACAAAAATAACTCACAAATAGCTTATGAAGTCATTCTCAAATATATTCTCTGATTATCTTGATCAGTCAACATAATGTTGTTTGAAGATATAATAACAACAGGAACATGCAATCACCAAGTTGTAACTGCAACCAAGAAATTAATTGATGTATTGAGGAGAATTTAATACATAAGCAGGGAAGTTATTGACAGCTACAGAGCTAGCAGTGGCACAATTAAAGGATGAGTGAAAAATTTGACATGTGAAGTATTTAACAATTTCTGCAATGTTTCATTTTCTGAAAGCCTACCAATAAATCTAATGAAACTTCATTCATACATAACAAGGGTAGCAATGCCAACAGCATTTTCCGACTGGAAAATTGCAGATGTGAGTCCCATTTTCAACAAAGGAGATAGAAGAGACAAAATGAACTCTGACCAGTCACTCTTCCAGCTGCAGTAGAGTTCTGGAACATGTCAAATGCTAGAAAAGTATGAAAATGACTCATAAAAACAAATTAATCGCACAAAACAAAAATTAGGATCATGTAAAACTCAGATTTTGCTATTTTCTAATGATGTAATAAGGGTTACTGATAAAGTATCGCAAGCAGATACTGTTTTTCAGGATTTTCATAAATCTTTAAAATTTGAGCATGTGCTCTATCACAAGAGATAAATTATTTTTTTAACTGGACAGTAGCAATATTTCATATAATCTAGATCAGTGTTTCTAAACCTGTTTTAACCATAGGAGCAGTAAATTGACAAAAATAATGCTGCGGACCACTTCACACATGTGGGCCTAATTTTTTACCTATGTGTATACATGTTTATTGAACTATTATAACTTAATAAATCTAAAAGCCTATTTGAGTTTCTACAGAAACATGGTTATGAAAATGGAAGTTAACTATTGGAAGTTAATTCCATATCGACCATATCCTTAATATTTAATAACCAAATGAATAATAGTGTTACTGTCAACTGGATGGAACACTATATCTTCAACCTACAAGCACAAAATAAAAAAGATACTAGACCTTACGCCTTTTATTTTTGTTTATTCACCATTTTTATGGTACCAATCCTACAACGTTCCTTGGTCCCTCGCATGTAGAACAAGACCCTCAGAAAACAGTCATTAAAATAATCCTTCAACAAAAGACACTCTCTTTGAAGCCATCTGCAAACTATTTAGTTAATAGGATATTGTAGGAACAATGCTGTTTCATCCTCATATTCTAAAAATATTGAATTTTGTGAGGTCATTGAAAAATCCATGGTTTTTAAAAAGTTATGCTTGTGGCATATATTCACTTATAGCATTATACAAAAATGGTATCTAAATTTTTATAATTGTGCCTGTGGACCATCCATACCATCTTCGCAGACAGGTTGAGGAACACTGATCTAGATGTTAAAAAAGGTGTCTTGCAGATGAGTGTAATAGGACTTCCCTCTTAATTTTTATAAATGATTGTGGAGGCAATATTAATAGCTATTTAAGAATGTTTGCTGATGACACAGTTATCTGCCAATTGCTTAGAGATTCAGTGTGATCTTGAGGTTATTTCAATATTGTACAATAAATAGCAGTTCAAACATAACTACAATAATTTCACCTAACAATCAAGAAGAAATCACTTGCTGATGAACATAAAGTTCAATTTTTAAGAAGGTTGATACCTTGAAGTAGAATAGGGAGATGTATGAGAAATACAGTTTGTAATCATAGGTTTTTCCGGCCAAATCTGCTGCTTCAAGATTTCTTGGGCAAGTGGTCAGATCAATCTGTCATCGTTCAACAAATTTTTCATAATCTAATGTGCCATCATCTTCAGGTTACTTCTGCTGCCAAGTGCAGTGCAAACTGTGACTGTCATGCTGAAACCGCGGGGTGATACTTATAACCGTTATCAAATCCCTTCCACTCCAGCCTCATGAAGATGTCGCACCACATGCCCGACAAATCTAGCAGGTCATATAATTATCAACAAACCAAGATTATTACCAAATATTGATTATCAGCTAGTTATTTAACAATCAATTTTGCAGTGTCAACTGTAAATACCTAACATCCCATGTTATCTAGTGTTTGTGAATGCAATTTCCAGATACTCTAATTACTCCACATACAAACATTTTCAACAAAAAAAAAATTGTACACCATTTTAGTGACTTAACATTCTCACCTTCCCATTCCACATCACAAAAACAGTTCTTTCTCAGACATCTTTACTTATCAAATTCCAAGGAGAAAATTTTTTCACTCTTCGAGTCTGGGTTTAAAGTTGTTAGGTTTACGTAGATAGAAATTTTATTTCTTGTGATAGAACATTGAATATAGAAGCTCCAGTAAATATTATACCTTTGTGTATAATTTACAGTCACTTGTAACCTTTGTGGATGTCATATTTATTACTAGATATTATAGCTATCTATGTCAGCAATGAGACTGAAGTGTTCAGGATTTCCAGCACCTGACAGTAGGGAGTATATGTGCTATGCCAAAGCAAGTACTTCCAGATTTCTAAACAGATTTTTGCACAAAATCAATGGGATTGTCTCACAAATAATTCTCAGGGCACGTTTTTTTTTTACAAGCTCAATGCCATTTGTGATTCCCCAGGAGATGTCAGAAGTAAGCAAGGAGTGAAAAAATGCACAATGTACTAACTTTCTTGTTTCAGTATGAGCTATTCTAATCACTGTCATCAACGAAAAGGTTTCAGAATTACATTTAAGAAGCTCCTGAATATATTGCCCAAGTTCAATTTGTTTTCTAAACATGCACCCAGGAACTTTGTGAAACTGCTTTCTTATTTTTATGTTAAGTATTCATTTATTTAATTGGACTATGTGTTATTTTTTTTTAGAGTATCAATTGCCATATTGTCAAGATTTTGTACTGATGGGTCTTTTAAAGGTATGTTAGCATCATATGCAAAAAGCACCACATTTTCACTATCACATAATATGAGTGAGAATGATGGATTTTAGAAACAACAAAGGACCAACAATCGACCCCTGGGGACACCATATTTTACTATTCCCCATTCTGAGTTTATAATCTCCTTCATTGATACACATTGGTTTTTATTTTTCTAGATATGATTTAACCTAAGTCCTGGCAAACTACTAACACCACAGTGTTATAATTTACTTGTGAGAACCATCTAAATGAGACAATCAAAGGTTTTAAATAGATCATAGAAGATTCCTGGTGAATTTAATTTTTTATGCAATATGTTCTATAAAAGCGACATATATATATTCAACCAAAACACCTTGACTGAAACCAAACTATGGAGTAGGTCATTACTAAGTAGATATGTATACTCCATTCTGTAGATTTTTTTTTTTTTTTTTTTTTTTTGCTGATAGAGTCAGGAAAGATACTTTTAAAAGAGATACCTATACTTATTAAACTCAAGTTTCGGTCAACTGTCATGCCATGACATCACACTATGACATCACACTGTGACAACAAGCTTTTCGCCAGATATTGTTCTAGGTTATGCACGTTATTTAATACCAGTTCTACTTAGCTAAGTTTCCACGAATAAATTAATTGTCAGAACACTAAAAGAAAAGTATGTATTCTATTTAAATCAGGATAATAGTTATTAGTTGCTTATATTTATTTAATACTCATTTTATGTAAAAGTATTTGTTCAAATCTTTGGCCACAGATATGTTAGATAAAAGCTTTAATTTTCGCAATGTTAGCGGCAGTTTTGATAGATTATTATTACAACTGGCACTTGACATTACAGCAGGGGGAATGAATAATTTAATACCTTAAAAAATTAATTTATTTTGTTTTCTGGAGTGTTCTGTTACTTAAACCATTACTTCATTTTAACGAAACTGTGTCAGCCATATCTGAATCACCAATATAAAAAAAGGAAGATAGAAGAACCCGTAAACATTTTTTATTTAGTTTTTATCGCGATCCATTATTACCACTAAAATGCGACATAGTACATGTATTAATATAAGTGTGATTGAAGTATTGTTTCTCTGGTGGCAAGTTGAGTATGTGGTTAGGTTGAAATGCAACCTGGACTAGATTAGCAACGAAAACCTTTTGTTACAGCACAAGGAATTGCATTGAGCTCCATTTTTTAACAATTATATTTATTTCAGCAATTTCTAAGAAATGTATTGCTAGAACACTGTTAGAAAAGTACGAGTTTCATTTAAATTGACATATTAATTATCAGTTTTTTTAATGAAATCATTACTTGGATTGAATAAAAGAAGTTCCAAATTGATCGCGATCTATGTGGCCTAGGCCACAATTAAAACTAATATTATGTGGCATAACCTAAGTTAGTAAGATTTATTTTTAGCATCCTTCGTTTTCACTGGGGTCATTATTTCAGCCACATATAAGCTGTGTCAGCCGTTATAATATCGATCTTCATCACAGATAATAAGAAAGAAAGGTTTAAGAATCCATTAAGATTTTGGATCAAATTTATATCGCGATGTATGATGATAGTGACATGTGATACAGGTAATGTATTAATTCGCATGCGACCGAAGCTTTGATTTTCTAGCGGAGATTGTGGTTAGGCTGAAACGGAACCTGGACCAAGTTGACAACTGAATCATTTTGCTGCAGCCACAAGAGACGAAAAATTAGATTGAGCTCTATTTCAAAACAATTCTTTTTATGAAAGCAACTCCAAAGAAATTAAGTGCCGTTAAATCCGGACGGACTTTGAGGCTAGTTACATATATAACTGATAACTGTTAATGCTGATAGTAGATTGTTTCAATACAAAGGAGGAAACCCTTATAATCAAACAACTTTATATTTTTGAGGGATTTAATTTTTTTTTAAATTTTATTTTGGCGAGTGGGGAAACTTGTCATACATTCTGCTTTCAAGTATTTTTACACCATTTGTATCATGAATAAATGTTCCTTTAATTTTTTTTCAGCAACCTTTAACAAGTAGTTATTAAAAGCATATTGTATGGAAGAGGAATCATTTAAAACTTTATTGTTAATGTTTTAAGCAATTAGTTTAAATTTCCGAAAAGAGCCAATGGTTACTTTTTTAATAATGACCACAACACTTTTATGTCATTATCTGATCTGCTAATCTCAGTGTTTACAGCCAATGCTAACTTGTTTAATTACTTTATTTAAAAAATCCTCCAAATATTTTTAAAGGTCATTAACCAGTCTCTATAGCTTTCTACACGCAGTTCTCTTTTATGCCTGTAAGACGTTTTAATTCTTCTTTAGTCATCTTTGGTCAACTGAAAATAGTTTTGTAGGGAGGCATTAGTTATAAATTTTCAAAACCCTCTGGCAAAAATAAAAATATTTTTACCCGTCATTTTTAACAGCCATCCAATCCTTATTCAGAAGTTCAATATTTAATTTTTTATTGTTATTTACTAGCCTAACTTTGATAAATATTTTCTCTGGGTTATTTCCTTTTCCCAGTGCATACATAGTAATTACTCGATAATTGTTATATGACAAAACATTTTCCATCAGAACTATTCCTTGTTTCTCCGATTTAAATTCCATTCCTAGAAATAATCTGTCTGGTAACAGTCTAGGGCAAAATTTATGTTGGAATCAACACAGAGGATAATTTATCTTTTAGTTCATGATAAATGCTTCAAAAAGAAATCAGTTCATAACATCAAGGGTAAGAAAAATGAATTCTATTGTGATATACGAGGACCATTCCAATATAAACCAAGAATTTTTTCAAACAGTTTTATTGGTTGTAAATAAAAATACAAATCCAGTAAATTATTTTTCTACATCAGATAGGAAGTTTTCTGACCCCCTCACAGAAAAAAGAAGATGGCTGCCCTCAAAGGCAATTGCACACATACTGTTCGACATCCACATTGTCTTGAATTCTTTTCCCCCTTAAGGCCCCGTTTACACCATGCGAGTTGACTGGAACGAGTGTACTGTCTTGCTGCACGCGCAGCACTGGATAGTCCACTCTCCTCGTGTAAACAGGAACAAGACAGACAGTTGACTGAGGATAGTGGACTCAGTTCACGACCAACTTTTGGCGTGCGAGTTCAACAATCAAGATGGCGACAACTAACAAGTCGCATAAGCGGAGTGAAGTAAAGGCATTAAAATCTTTAGAACTGCATGAAAGTGAGGAAATTTCGAGGAATTTTAAGAATAAAAATTATAAGAACAAGGATTTTAGAGACTCTGCTATCAAAAAATTGCTTCATAGCGGTGTCATTTTCTATGTATTGGAAAAAATATTTCACAATAGCTCTTCAAATTGAGATACAGTTAGCCTTAAATGATGCAACTCTATATTTTCACTTGCAACTTTATTTTTTTTAAAAGGCGCTGAGACTTTTAAAGCATTTCTTTTTAATATCCACTCTTTTAACGTTTTTCTACGTTTTATTTTATTATTCTCCATATTATTCAACATTATAATCAACAAATTAGCTACGAAGTTAGTTCCTTTCTGTAATATCGACATACTATTTTCAATAAGATCACAATGTAGGAGTAGAGAGAGAACTGTCCTCACAGTGGACAGTGCACTGGCTTCAAATTATTACTAGCATGCTAGTCCACTCTCCTACCCCCACCACCGACAGTCCGGCCAACTGTCGTTCTAGTCAAATCGCATCGTGTAAACGCGGCCTAATGCCTCCTTCAGTGGACCAAACATTGGTAGTCACATGGGGATAAATCTGGACTCTGCAAAATTTTAAAAAAAATCTGTTTGCTTCGAAAGCATCACGTTGTTTTTTACTGAGCAAACACTTATAATGTAATCATTGGTCATAGAACCTGTAACAGCCAGAGAACTTAATACACATTCCATTATATTAAACAGTTGAGCAACTCCTAAGAAATGAATTGCCAGAATAGATTCGGTAATATATTTGGTCTGATGGCCACTTAAAATAACCTAGTAACTCACGTACAGTGAACATGAAGAAAGACCATTAACGAAAGTGGTCAGTAAGATACCTAAAAGCATATAAATCGCAATGCAAAAACATTAGTGAAAGTTTTTATTAAATTGAAATTTATTCTAACAATTGGCAATTGTGGTTACAGCAGAGATAATCATTAATTTAATTTTGTTAAAGTATTTCTTAAGATGCTTTCATTAGCAACACATTACTGAAAAGCAGATCCACGTTTTTTCAACCACAAAATTTATCAATATTTTTTTAACTATGAAACACCACGAAAAGAAAACTTAATGAATATATTCTGACAATAAATTTGGTAGCAGTTGCTTAGCTATTAAATTGTGGACATAACCACGAATTTCTTCTAATGGTATCTCTGGTCACTGCGAGCGAAGGCTGACACATGACACCGTTCTCCAGCCAATAGCTATTGAGGTGAGAGAATGAGTGAGCGAGCGAGCTTACAAAATTATATAGTAGATTAGAACCGTAGCATGCAACCATACATTTTCATGCAAAAAGAGGACACAATGAATCAGATGACAGCGTCGTTTGTTGCAATTAGCTGTCTTGGCATCATCCAGCAGTTGGCAATCGTAGGCTGCATCGTCCTTCAATTAAGAAGTCAAACAGCAAAATACCTTTTAAGTTGAATGAATGCAGGCTTTCCTGGTGTTTTAACTGCATTAAATATTTTCAGGTCTCCCACTGTGTGAGCACAGTAATTTGATGTGATGTTTCAAAATTGCACTTTGATTTCATCTTTTGTCAAAGTTTGAAATGTCACATCAAATTGACACGATCACCCGGTGGGGGGCCTGAACATTTAATACACCTTTTAAGTTGCCATAACTGTCCCAGCAGATAGTTGCATCTTGGCCTTGATTGGTACTCTCACTCTCTCTCTCCAACTTTCCTCCACTTCATACTCATCCTGTTGCTCTCTGGGAGAAGGTCACAATATGCTTTAAAAAAATCCTTTCCTCGTTTAAAGTTGTTGATAGATTTTCCCCACATTATTTTGCACCTTGTCGAGAAGACATGTAGCCTATCTAGCCGTTACTTTTCTGTATCCAAATAAATTTGACACAATGGTATTGATACTTCCGATACTTACACCCACCTACGATGCAATCTTGGCAACAGTAAGGTGATGATCATCCGTCACAAGCTCACACACAGCATGAATATTGGCTTCATTGATGCTAGTCGACAGATGCAGTTTAAGGATTTGATTTGCCACTTTACAGTGATCATTACAAAATTTCTTAGCCCAAACGAACAATTGGATTGTACTCAGAGCAGCATCACCAAACTATGCTTGGAGTCTATTCCAAATTTCACTCGATTTCACACTTTCATTCACAAGAAAAGGAATTTAAAAAAATGTGTTACACAACAAACGCCGTTACTTATTTTCCGATTGTACCTCAACTTAAATCACGGATTCCCATTCATATTTGAATGAACCTCGTAACTGTAATTTCTCCGATAAAAAAATTAAGCAGTTTGTGTGTGATTCATTTACTAACTTGCAAACAACTTGCATAATTTATGTTGGGTTGCTACAAGAGGATAATGAAAATATGTTGCCATATTGTACCTATGTCAACCAAAGGCCAACCCCTCATCAACACAGAAGGATAAGGGCAGCATAAGGAGTGTGGGATAAATAGTAATCGTGAAGTAAGGCAGGGAACTATGGCTCCCAAGGACTGCTGTGGTAGCTGTGAAGACCTTAAAGGAATCCTGGAAGAAAATAGGCTAAAGGTTGACATGGCACTGGCGAAGCTACAAGAGCCCCGGAAACCAGTAGTTGATTAGATGGGTACTATCAATCAGGGAACAAGCCCTAGAAAGAGGACTTGATTAAAGGATAACCAACTTGTGAAAAGCTCCAAGATGGTATGCATATTGGGTTTTTCTTGAAAAATGAATGACATTGTGGACCTAATGGAAAGGATGAAACTGAATGTCACCGGACAAGCAGAGACAAAATAGAGAGAATATACCATTAAGGAGTAAAGCAAAGGTCTTAAATTGTATTGGATGTGATTTGAGGGTTGAATGAGAAATGTGATGGGATCTGTGATGAAGGACTAGCTACATGAACAGATTAAAGGAATTACTGATCATCAAGACCAAAGTCTAAGTAATACGTTAAAATCAGAGATTATTCCAGTATACTCCAAAAATCACGATCAGTAGATAATCATTAAGCCCCGGATTCTTAAGTTCGAACCTATTTTGTTCCCAACCTAATATCCTCGAAATTTTAACTTTCTCTTACGTCTACTGTATAAACTAATAATATTCATAAATTTAATAGGACCTAAAATAACCTAATTTTTATGTTATGACCTAAAATGACCTAATTCAGTTTTTAGAACCTAAAATGACCTAATTCGATGTACTGATCCAGTTCGACTGTAATTTTGTTACTTAAACAAATGTCCAACCGGATTAGCTCAGGGCTACGGTCCGTGGAAGACGCCACGGGTTCGAAACCAACCGTCAGCTGTTCTGACATGGTATTCCGTGGTTTTCCTTTTCCCCTCCAGGCAAATGCCGGAACAGTGCCTTATGGACGGGTAGCTGCTTCCTTTTCCCCCTTCCTTCTCAAAAATTTCGTTTTCTTCTTCTACATCGATCCAAGTTAATGTTACATGGCGATCCGGCCAGTCACCATCACCAGCTGTATCTATTATTACGTGAATCCTAAGATCCAAGACACTGCAAATGTGAGCAGTATGGGAATGATCCCTAACATAGTCCGAGGGGTAAAGTCGAACTTGGAGGGTAAACGAACTATGTTTACGTGTAAAATGGAAGAATTTATTTTAAAATTGGAATAACTATTCACCACAATATTAAATGATGTGTTTTAACCTAATTGTTGACAGTAACATTGAAAAAAGCTGTAACAATACGGTTTGGCAACTTCACATTATTACAAAGGTTTACATTCATTAGAAACAAATCGACAAAGCAAGTTTTAAACATAGCACGTTAAACATTAACAATCTCAGGAACGCAAACCCTTTCTGAGAAATTAACAATTGTATACCGTCATCGTTCAGTGGTAACACGGAAATTAAACCATTGTGTAGGCCTACATAAGTTTAGTTCCTTAATTACAAGCAATAATGCCTAAAAAGAAATCCTCATGAAGTAGTCACCTGCGAGAGTCATTAGGAACGAATAAGAACTTTTTCTAAAGATGAGCGAAAATTATATATTGTCAAGCATGTGTGAAACCAGTAAGTTTAATTTGTTTTATATACATATATCTTTTATGATTTTAAAAAATAAATTAGATTTTATTTGTTTTCATTTCTAAAGTAATGTAAAGTGACAGAGTCTAGACTGCTGGATGAAATTTCATAATATTAACCGGCTATTATCCGGGGTGTTATATTCAGGTGGACTATTTTTATTTTTGCCTTCTATATAAGTGATTGCAGAAAAATGATCCCACGTACTACAGTATCAGAATTCAGCAACTCATTTGGCAAATGTTACCAGGAGAAACGCTTCCGAACAGAAGCAGAGTTTCATTACAAGTTCAAAGCTGGGTGCAGAAGATTCGTTTCACCTGCGTCTGTGTGAAGTTCTCACTGCCGCTAATATACCAGTTTCAACAGTCCAGAATACAGTCCTGAAAACCATTTTGGAAGAATTTTGCAACAGAAAAATATGAGATGAATTCACTTTAAGAAAGAATTAATTGCCTCAGCTGCAAGTGAAAACCATGGAACTAGTGGACATTGCCGATCACTTCATCTGGTTAAGTGTAGATGAGACAACAGATGCCTGCGGCAGATACATAGCGTTATTGAAGGCAAGCTCGCATGTGAGGGACGTAGTATACCCCAAGTCATTATGTGCAGAGAACCTCCAATGACTAACTAGTCTATTGTGGTAATTGCTGTAAGGGATGCATCAAAACTGTTGTGGCCAGGTCCAGAACACGAGGATAAATTGTCGTTGGTGACAGACAGTGCAGCTTATACGATAAAAGCAGGGGAGTGTTTGAAGGCATTCCATCTTCGAATGGTCCATGTCACCTGTCTAGCTCATGGGCTGCACCAGGTAGCTGAAAAAATTCGGGAACAGCACCCTGTAGTTAAAAAGATAATTCCTTCAGTGAAAAAAATATTCCTGAAAGCGCCAAGTCGAGTCGTTACTTTCAGGGAAATCTTCCATCAATACCCCTCCTTCCCGAGCCAGTAGTGACACGATGGGGGACCTGGCTCTCAGCCGCAGTATATTATGCAGAAAACTATGAGAGCATCACGGAGGTCATCGAATCATTAGATGAAAGAGAAGCTATTGCTATAGTAAATGCAAATAAAGTGTTGCACTCAGTACCAGCTGTACAGGAGTTGAAATATATAAAGGCAAATTTTTACAACCCAGAATTTTCAATCAAGAATTTGGAAGGAGGTACTCTACCGTTGACGGAAGCACTTCAAAACATCCAAGAAGTGAGGGCCAAAGTGGCTCCTGGACCAGTTGGGGTGTCTATAGCTCAGAAGCAGGAGTCTGTTTTAGCCCGCAGTCCAGATTTCAAGAGGATGGAACACATAGGCCGTGTCCACTGTGGTCTAAAGAAACAAGAATATTGCCTTGGAATCCTAAGAAAATCGCTGATACAAAGTTCACTCCTCTGACCACATGTGACGTAAAGCGTAGTTTTTCCGCATTCAAGAGAATTTGAACGGAAAAAAGAGGAGGATTTACTCCTGAAAATCTGTCAAAATATTTCATTGTTCAGTGTCATATTAGAAGTTTTAAATTAGTTGTTTACCATACACAATATAGACGAAGTATTTTGAACATAATAGTTGTTTATTTTGCATATTTTAATGTGATCGACCAATGACACGTTGGAAGTTTTTAAGGAGTACTTGACATTGTATTGTAAAGTCAACAATATTTTTAACACTATGGCAGTATATATTGCGTGTTTTAAATTTTATTTCCCTTAAAAACGTGTAAGTTCCTAAATCAGAATTTTAAAAAACCTATAAAAGCTTAAAACGTGAGTTGAATAAACCTAAATTTGGTTTTTTAGAACCTAAAAATCCGGGGCTTAGTAATCATATAATATGGAGGCAGAGCCTATGAAAGTCAAATTATGAGGGAAACAAGTGGCTGGAATTCTGTAAAAACCTTTAACGTCGAGGATTCCTGGTATAAAAATGAAGAAACACATTTGAGCAATTGGTATAGTGCAGACCGGAGAAAGGCGTCTATATTCAATTATGTGATATTAGGCTGACAAATGAGAAAAATGATCACGAACCTCACAGTCACATCATCTGAAGAATTTGGTAATCATGATAGACGAGAATGGGAGAACTGAAAGGAAAATAAAAAAATATGCAGAAGAGAACACGAATTTTACACGAGTGTTGGAGCAGGGAAGTGGTACAGGAATGCACAAAGCATTTTTTGCAGGAATTAGTTTGTGACAATATTAATATAGCATGAGTTACGAAATAAAGAGACAACAGTAGAATTTAGGCCACAGAGCTTACGTTTCAGAGGAGTTGGACTGGTGCAACAAGACTGGACAAGTTCTACAATGATCATGTAAGGAAGGCAGTTAAACAGAAACCTGGGAAGAATAGAATTGAAAGGTCAAAATTCCAGTGGTATGACAACATGAACATGGTGAATGAAGAAAGACAATGTATAATTTTAACCTGGAGTGGAAGAGGTCTCAAGGAAGACCACAGTATAGGTGGAATGGGTAAATGGAAAAGAGTCTGCAAGACTAAGGAACAAACTGGAATGATGCAGAAGAGCAGAAGTGGCTGGAGGGACTGTGTTGCTGGTTACTGAAACCTTTTTTCCCATAAGCCAGAAGAGACTGGAATGAACAGAGCAAAAGATAAGTTTTCATTCAATACACCATCTATCACACAGTTTTCTATCAACTGCTATGTGTGGGTATAGATATACCCCTTCGAAAATTGTACAGGTATGTGCAGTTGAAATACACAAGCGCGTTAAATAACCGCACACCTTGTAGAATTCTTAAGCATTTGCTAGGGTATTTCTTCAATTTTAACAAGCAATTTCAATTTCATGTGGTGCTACATTTTTACACTAACTTTGAATGTGACAAGATATCTGTATGCTCGTTCCTCCGAACACTGCTTGTAGCCCAAAATGAGCAATGTCGGAACTGTTCCATAACATTCATTCATTACTATGTATGTGTACTGCTCTGAGAGATAGAGCACCTATCAGATTACCAGTCCAATTATTTAACAGCCAGTGCCCAAACTTGTACCAGAATGGAATGTCCATGTGATAAAAATGTAGCTGCATATTGTTTAAAACGCCATAATCATTGCATTGCCTTCACTTAATTAATTATCAAATAACAATTCTTGATTCTTTTTTATGGCTTTACGCCTTGTCAATGTCGAGGTCATTACAGGTGGGATAGAACTGGGGACAAGGAATGAGAAGAAATTCAACCATGGCCTTTTGAATGAAGTATCCCAGCATTCACCTGGAGTGATTTGGGTAAACCCTGGAAAACCCATATCTGGAAGACCGAATGGGCATTTGAACCGCTGTCCTCCCGAATGCAAGGCCAGAGAGTTAAACGCTCACCCACCATGCTCAGTACTTCTTGATTCAGTAGCCTATGTTCAAAGATGTAGTAAAGCTTTACTCAAGACAAACAGCACATCTTTCAAATATATTAAATCATTTTCCTATCCAGTAGCACGAACGTTTGATGGTATCATGAACACCAAAAGAACATCACTGCTTTGGCAGAATCAAAAGCATTCACATGATAATACAAGAAATGTGAAACAAAAATACTCTTATTACAGCAGTAAGATAGCAGAAAAATAAATTGAAGAGATGTTATTCTGGAAGAAAAACTTAGAATTAAATGTTACACCAAAAGTTGCTGGGAAAATAAAGCTCTAGTAATAAAAGTAAGAAGAAACCTGCTAATATGTCTCAGTGTACTTAGGCACCATATGCTGGATTGGAGAGGTACAATGGGACCAGGGTTGAACCCAGCCCTCCCTTCCACCAGGTGTACTGACCACCCTGATAGCAGCTTTAAGGCAGTTTTCCACTAAATAAAAAATATGAGGTAAGCAATTTTTTTCCTCATCCTTAACTAGTAGTGCTGAAAAATTATCAATTGACAAAATGAGAACCTACAAGATGGTGCTCGTAGGAATAGAGGCTATATAGGAAACACAAAATCAAAATCTGAAGCCAGTATAAATTCTTACCAGTGAAAGTCTGGGATTCCAGAAAAGTTTATGGGGTCAGGATATGCATAGGAGGTTCTAAATTCAGAGTTCGGGTTAAAGAAAAAATATCAGCATCTTTTGAGGGAAGGATAGGCGTCAAACAAGAATTACTGTTTCCTTCTTAATCTTGATCTTGAAGAAGCCAATAAAGAGTGAGCCCAAAATGGAAACAGAATTACAAATAGGCAGGAAAGTTATAGTAGTTTGTGTGGATGGCATGTGCTGCTAATACACAAACGAAAGGAAGAGCTGAAAAACTTGATGAAGGTACTAATGAAAAAATCATGACAGTAGACTAGAGATAAATACTGAGAAAACCCCTTCCAGTCAGTGGATGTCAAAATTTAGGGGCCCAGTGTGATATCACTAGAGTAGCTTTGAAAAAGATTCTAAGTGCCTTGGAAGGCTGCTGAATGAGAAGAACATCATTGAAAAGAAGAGTGTGTCAAAGATCCTGATATCAAACAGATTCAGTTTTGTGATATGCAGTTTTGCAAAAGTAAAAATGTTTAAGTCAAAATTACCACCATGAACATCAAAACTTAGGATATACAAGACTAACACAACCAGTAGCATTGTGTGGTACCAAACTATGAACTTAACCAAATGAATGGGGAATAAGTTGATTAGAATTGAAAATGGAATACTTACACAAATCTTGGTCCAGTTATGGAATACGATGAACTGGAAAATAGTAAAACTTTATAATTAAGAGATTGACGTTTTAGCATCAATAATAAATGGTCACATAGTGAGGACAAGCGTCTCATTAAAGATGTGATATAAGAACATTTCAAAGGTAAGAGGACATACAGAAGACTAAGATCTGGATGGCTTGAAGGAATGAAGGAAGATGTCAGAAAGGCAGACAATTCCTGAAGAGAAAGACTGGAAAGACAAATCCTACTGAAGAAGATTAGTTGGCGTGGTAAAGGATCGGCTACAGTCCATGATGCCACTACAACAAATAAGTAAAAGTCGACATACTTGTAGAGGAACTGAACAAAAAATGTGTGAGAGTCTAAATACAGGCTACTTGCTGAAAGTGGGTGAAGGAAGTTGTATGTGGTCACAAAAAAAGCACCTAACAGAATTTCAAGAAGTGGGAGAACAGTGAGCAAATGATCTTGGCCCTTGACACACGTGTGTTGGCGGAAAAACTTACTTTTGAGAAATTCAAAATTTTTCAAGGTATGTGAAATTTGATTTCTCAGTTATTCAGTAAAGTAAATGGCTTCCACATCATCTTAAAGTAGGTAACCTGAGCTTCATGCAGGGCACCTGTCCTGTATGGTTTTTAAAAAAAGGGTTAGCCAGTCATAAAGTTTTAAATAAATCCAAAGGTGAAATTTATCAACTTGAATTGACAGTAAAATTTTAATTTCAGTTGAGAGTAATGCAAATAAATCAGTAACAAAAACAAACAAAAATCTGGTTTTACATGTTTGGAAAGAGAAGGAGGAAGTTAACAGATTTTTTTCTGTCCTTAATCAGTTCTGATAATGCCCAGAGCCAAGGACAAATATTTATTTGTTTTTTAGAAAAAAGGATCATGAGGTTGAAGTGGGACCACATGGATAAAGTGATCAAGCAGTTCGTGAACACAACAAGGGAACTTATAAGTCAATCTGGGCAGGAAACCTATCTTGGGGAAAGATTGTAACTGGAGATTGTGGATTATTTGTTTGCTAGGGCATAGCTCGATTTGTTAATTAAAAGACACAAAGAACATTTGTCCCTGCTAAAACTATGTGAAACCACTTTTGCTAGAACCCTTGGCTTCAACAAAGAGAATGTTGAAGTTTTCTTCAATATTTTGAAAGAGTTCTATGACAAAGTTTTCCCCAGAAAGAGTTTTCAACATTGATGAAACAAGTTTGACAATAGTTGAGAAGAAATATTCTTCAGTCATTTCAAGTAAAGAGACAAAATAAGTAGCTGCTTTGATATCTGAAGAAAGAAGAAGCACTATCACAGTTATTGCTTGCATGAGTGCTTCTGGGTTTTTCATTCCTCCTTATGCGATTTTCCCAAGAGTGAACATGGACACACCACTTATGAAAGGTGCATCTCCTCCCACTAATGGAAGGGCCCACCTTTACGGCTGTGTTCATTTGCCAATCACATTACACCAACTGAACAGTCAGCTCTTCTGCTCGTTTAGGATGGGCATTACAGTCAAATGCAAAATACGGAAATGGTTAACTAGGCAAGAGATAACTTTGTGACCACTCAAACCATAAACTCCAACCAATGGACAAGTTTTTCAAGGATCCATTGAAGGCTTACTGTAGTGAGGAAGTTAGGAAACGAATAAGACATTCTAACAGTCCTGTCACTTCTAAAGACATACTGGAGCTCTTTGGAAAAGCCTATTTGAAAGTTCAGACTGGAGAGATTGCTGTGAATGGTTTCAAAATAGTGAGGATATACCCTCCCACTAAACATATTTTACAGAAAGTGATTTCTTGGTTGCTGCACAGAAACCTGATAAAACTTGCAGCCTTCAACTTTTTGCAACTCCTTTTGTCACACAAAACGGATCAACCATCAACATGTAAACAACGAGATTTCATCACCCTGATCAATGATCAACTCTTCAAGCTTCAACATTCAAATGGGTTAGTCAACATCATTTAGCTCCGATCCCTATCAGTGAAAAGAAAAAGGACAATTGTGGTCGCTAGGGTGCCAATCATAACTGAATCTCCTAACAAGAACTAAAGAAAAGTTTGGTGCGTACATCCTTAAACAATAAAAAGAACACTGTGAACATGGAATCAGGTCCAAAAGGCCAAGGAGGAAAACTCAGCGAGACGAGTCGCACTTGGAGGAAGACCAATTGGATCCTCCTACTGATGACGAGTTGGTGGTTCCTCTGGAGGATCAACATGTGACAACAATGCAACATTAATTTACTGTGATGGACTCTCTGCAGATGATTTTTGTGGCAAGATGTGGATTCAATTCCACAAACATGAAGGTTGGGAACATTCTGAGTGTGCTGGAATGGAAAATGAGGTACACATCTGACTTCTGCTAGTAAAAAAAAGAAGAAAACAGTTTTGTTTGTAAAATTTCAGGTTAATAAAGATATTTCTATTTATTTATTTATTGAGTAATAAATTTACTTTTTTTATATACAAGTAGCCCATATCTGGATCACGCCTTGAAAATCAATCATTATTCCTTTTTATTTTTTGGCCCCATGATTTAGACAAACTAAAACTGGTTATTGACATTCTCTCATCACCTTCTGGATTGTTCTGATGCCAAAATTAATGATTTTTATTGTGTAGGTAAATCAGTAGGTACCAAAATGAAAGAAGTACCCCAATTTTGGACCATTTCCTCTTCTATTCCCAAGACAAGCATTATTGTTAATAGAAAAAGCAGTTATGTGTCTAATTTGAAAATTCATTTTTGAGACTTTTAAATATGAATAAAAAATGGAAAACTAAGAAAATTAACAATATCCAGGCAAAGTTCTGAACACATCAAATCAGGAATGAAGTCTACTGGTTTCTTTGTCAAGTCTTAGCATGCTCTAATCACATTACAATAGGAAAAAGATGCAAACATACTGAAGAAGAGTCACTTCCTGTGAGGCCTTTAATTTGTAGCATTTCAGCAGTTTTCAGGAAAGCTGCTAATTCTTCTTGTCTTACATTAACTTCTCCTTGGTACATGAACTGCAGAATTGCCACTAGTTCTTTGTGACAGACATCTTTCAATATTACAATAGGATGCTTGCAAGGATTGGCCTATGATAAAAAATAAAAAACATAAATTCATGTTTAGCTAGATCTGCAAAAACATATTTAAGAAACTGTAGTATTAAACTTTCTTAGAAACCTTAAAGAGATCCTTGAAATAAGGACTGCATACAGATAACACGATCTTGTGGGCTTGTACAAACTGCCCATCTGCAGCAAGAGTTACATCAACCAGGTCAACTTCTTCCAACAGTGCATGAAAACCAGTTGCAAGGTTACTGTGGAAATTGTTCCATCTCAGAGAAAATGTTCTGTATCCATTGTTCCCTGTATTGCAACCTGGAAAAGCAAAATAATTAGTATGGAGTATTTGTTACAATTGTAACTTCTATCAATATCCACTAGCAATATTACACTGCTGGCAGTAAAAACAGCATTATTCTAACTGGTCACATCACTACACCTCGCACAGCTTAGAGAAAATGTTTGATATAACGGTAACTTAGTAACTAACTATGATCTCTGCCTTTCCTAAGTTTCTAACGTCAAACAACAAAATTACAGACGTACAGCGATCTATAGAAGTTTTTAGAAAATTTATCCGATTTACTCTTCAATGTCAATAATTACTACCATTTTAGACACCCACTATGAAGGATAACTTAACATAAATAACCAGAGATTAAAGGACACACAGAGACAATTGATAAGTTAAAATCACATTTTTCAAAATTATTGTGTGTAAATTATTTGTTCAAAGATGAAAAATATGTTACTTTTAATAAAAAGAAAGTAACACATTGGCAAGCATACAATCTACTCCATATTACATCAGAAAACATCAATTAAAGTATCTTCAGTTCCCATGGATGCCCAAAGGAACCATAAGAACTTCAGGTTATCTGGGGATGAAAATTTCTACTGAAGGTTGGAATATATACTAGACCAATAACACACCATTATTACAAGCAGCAACTAGGTTGTAAACCACCCTGGACAGTTCCAGTGGTCCAAGGTGTGGCACAACTCAAGTCGTGAGACTGAATACCGCAGTATTATGGTGTCATTAGTCCATGCAGAGGGATACAGTTAAAGTGAAATTGCCATCACCACTCAACCTAGTACCTATTAACACAGTCCATAGCTTACCATATGAGATGGCAGAATGGTGTAGAAACACAAGGAAACCAGCAAATGCAAGTACACAAAATTTGTGTGTATGCATCGATTATCAAAAGAACATAGTGTGGGCTGGAATGTTTTAATGCAAAATACTGTATTATCCTCTAATCCACACCATGTTCTGTCAATGAAGGGTGTATACTGGAAAAAGTTGGTTCTTTTGAAGTTCACAATGCCAGCGGTAGGCTACTATTTTCTTAAGCACATGCAATGACATAATAAGTATGAAAACTATTCTGTCTGTCCAAGATTTGTTCTTCATATTGAGTAAAAAAATTGTAATAAGTGATTTGATCAAACACTGCATAGGTTTCTAGTTTCTTTTCATCTTTTGTACTGGCTGTCATATAGAATTGCTGTATTACAGTTGTAAAAGATCAATGGCCTAAAAAAGAATTTCCCATGGTATTATTCAATTCAATACAACCAAAATGTTTTGTAAGTAATAGTGTTTGCTCATATCAATGTATTTCCGTGTCATCCTGCCACAAATTTGGTTTAATTCTATATCATGATACTGCCATGCCACCAGTCCCACAAAATGTATGCAAATCTCTTGAAATGTTTGTTAATTCCTTTGTTGGAATATGTTATTAACATTTTAGCTTCTCTCGATTAGAAACCATCACATGAAATTTGCAATAACAAAATATTTTCATGGCGAATCAAGTATTTTCACTGTACGCAAATATCGCATTTCTATGGCTTCAGCGAATTTTTTCACCATGGTCCAGGCCCCTTTTTAATCTAACCACAACTGCTAGGAATAAAACAAAAGTTTAGGTTGAAATTATCCCTATACTGACATGGAACTGGCAAAAAGTGTTTACAGCATTGTAATATAGAATGAAGCCATCACATGTGATCTAGAACAAAACCATCAAATGTGGTAGGTGACGGTTCCTTCCTCTCAATATAAAAAACTGCTCTTTATCCTGCAATCCATTATGGATGAAGTATGGAGTATACTGGACACCGCAATTCTGCAACAACATTCTTCCGCACTGACTAGTCAAGTAACAATAATAAGGTTGTAGATCACAAGAAGTATTATCTTCAAGTATTAATTACTTTGTAATACAACCTGGACCAGTGTGATACCACTAAGGCTACCAGAAAGTTTCTAGTGATGTCCTGTGTTTGACTACTGCAATATTAAAACACCAATTCCTCACAGAAGTGCAATCTGCAGTAATCCTAAAGTTTGCATGAGAACAAGTTTAGTAAATCAGTTACAAGAAAATTTAGCTTTAGTTGAAACATCAGATTTTACTAGCAAATTTCACAGTTCACGCAATTCGAAGATATTAGTTTAATGTGGGGAACATGAAAACAAGTACAATAATAGTATGTTACAAGATACTTCATGTTACAAGCTTTATCACCAACACTTAATTAAAACATGTTACTTTCAGTAGAGAACCAGTTTTCCTCCAATTGGATTAGGTGTATTCATAGATTAAACTGATTTCTCAAGTAAGTTTCACTTCGTTGGAATCACACATAACTGCATTTTCAATATTTTCTTTTACTCAGGGAAAAACTCCAGTTTGCCTGAATATGGTGAAACAAATTACTCAGGAAACCAAATATGTTTAGTTAAAGACAACAGGTGTAAAAAATGGATTGTTACCACACATTTCATCTAATCACCATTTTCCAAAAACGTTGCTACTATGATAAAATCAATTATTTTAATAAAATACTAAAGCAAATATGTAACAACTAATAGGGAGACATAATAAAAAAAAGTTTACCAAATTTTTACATCTTCCAAAACTTTAGTGACACTGGCAAGAGGCAAGATAAGTTTAATGAAGTCACAGCAAACAAAATTTGATTCATAAGGGGCCATCCACAAATTACGTCACACGAATTTCATGATTTCTGGACCCCTCCCTCCCCCATGTCACAGGTTGTCACATTTGTGGGACTTCCCCTCTCCCCTGGTGTGACGTCACACATTTTGCAATTTTAAATTTATAAATTAAAACAGCACTTCCAAAATGATTTATGTATTTCTAGTTAAAACATCATTTCAACAATAAATCAAACATTTAAGAAAATATAAAAAACATAAAAAATCAAGCCAATGAAACAAACTTGAGTCATCATGTGTCCCAAAGATTTTGAACCCGTTCCTTGATACTGTTTATTATTGGCATAATAGCAACTTCATTCTTGATTTCGATAGTGTTGGGAACATTTAATGTGTTAACATCATCTTCATCTTCCGTCATGAGCCAAAAAGTGATACAAATTATGCATGTGATGTCATAAAGTTTATGACACGTTCCCCCTCCCCCTTGTCACAGGATGCCACACTTTGTTGACCCCCTCCCCCCGCCTTTTTAAGGTGTGACGTAATTTATGGATGGTCCCTAATGACCATGACTCATATTAATAAAAAACAACGGTTCCTCTGTAAACGCTACTTACTAATGTTGAGAAAAATAGTTTAAATCTTTAACAACATAATGACTATGAACAGTAGGTATTTCAAAATTTTGACCACTGGAGTTCATATATCAGTAATGTTTATGGCTTGCTTAGCAGCAATTAAAAATCTCACAAATTCATTTATTAAATGAAAGTAGATAAAAATATTTTTATGGTTCAGGCTGTATTTCACCACAATTACTTCTTATTTAAAGAAGAAACCTCATTTGCCCAATGAGTGTCCAGTAAAAGGGTTGGTTACACTGCTCTTAATACAATATGCACTTATAATAATGTGAATTCACTGAATACTTTAACCCTGACTTTTTATCTGGAGCCGGTCCAAAACAAAAACCAACATAATTTACCTCCTGAAACTTTCAATACATGTACACAGACAATTTACATACCGCAAAACGGACTTCTATAAATCTATTGTTATCCATTAAGTATAAATACACCAGATATGCACCTAACTTGGAATTGACCTTAGGAATCCACATTTATTGAAATAAATTGATATTAATCACATTATCGAAGTAAATGCAGTATTAAATTACACAGGCACCACTCGCTGGAATATTAGCAATAGCAAATTTGCCACACACTAATCTGAACAAGGAATAAAATTTAACCGGCGTCAGAAATTGTATTGACTGTATCATGGAAAACTGCAGGACGTTTAACTTCACTACCAAAATGGTTCACTCAAAAAACAAATAGGCCTAAGTAATATTGTTTGTAAATATGTTGATCTCTAACCGGTAAACAATTATAATGTCCACACAGCCACCGATTTGAAATATCGGTTCAAAACTAACAACTAATGATCCGTTACGACAATGGAACCCTAAAACTAATTTAATTAACAAAGTTTATTCGTTATAGACTTAGAAAAACATGACAATGGTATTTTCAGACATCTTTAAAGTAACCTTTTTTATACTTACTCCTTTAATTTATAGTCCTTTTTTTCTTCCTTCTAGGACAGTAGCACATAAAATATTATAGTATCACCTTTCACCTCATTCAAACGAAGGTGTATGCACCAACACATTCAAAGAAAATATCAACATAAATTCAATGACAAGTTGCAAGCGTCCCTTCTCATTTTCGTTAATCATTGTAGCCAACACAACGGATCGCTGCAACTACAACTGTGAAAAAAATTATCTGATTATTAATGTTTATTGTATACGAATCATTTATTTATTGTTGAAACATTTGATCTATAATGACGTAAAAATAATAACTGAACCATAACACTGCAACAAAACGAAGGATACGCATTTACGGGAAATGTGTCCTGGCTAAACAAGGAATCTACAACAACTGGTTTTAAGCCTTTATTGATTCTCCAACTAACTACTATTTGCCAAAAAAAATACAGATTAAACACAATTAAAAAAACACATAGTTCACTATGTGTTTCTTCATGTAAGTTTTAGTCATTCGTTTACGACATGTACTTTCTGTTTGTGACGATAAACCAGGATCGTATAGTCCCACTCAGATTTGTCGTGCACCGATCCCCTTTGATTTTCGATAGTTAAAAATCTTACGTCGAAAATTGTAGTAGAATGGCAAAAGACCTGCACAGCAACTCATTTTGTATTGCATATTTAGTGTCTTTTTTTCTTCGTTGTATACAAGATTTTAGTTCTAGATGCAGAGAGATGTAATCTCCATTCTTTGATTTCTACAATAGCAGTGAATTCGCGTTTGATTATATCATTTCCCCACATCAGTATATAACACCGTTGTTTAACAGCAGCTAAATACAATTGTTAGTTAAAGATCTGTTAATTACAGACACATGGGCATGGGTAGTTAATAAAACAATGAAAATTCTTAATATATGTATTACAAAACCTTCTCAATTCAACCTATTCAAGAAAATATGGTCATCACTGAACCTAATGAGAACTGGGTAGCTGTTACTTCTGGTTGCACAAGAGAGTAATCTTCGAGTACTCTTCTTGCAGAGTCTGTTCACCCGTCTTCTTGTGACTGACCGAACCAACGGCAAATTCATGAAACAGAGAAAGATTTGGAATGTTCTCTTATTATGTACATTAGAACTATCCAGCCAATGGGACAATTGAATAACTTACAAACTCTGAACATCAATTTGAAGTACCATTTTTGTCTTATTTCAAATGGATTATGATTTTTTCGCATTTATATAAATACATGATTAATTTCATAACTGTTGTTAAAAAATCTTAATTTTCGTAAAATAAAAAGACGTGTCACCAAATCATTTTTAAATATAGTCATTAAAAAACTAAAATAAACACTTTCCATTGAGATTATTACCTGTGCCTGCTCTTACCAGTAATGATAGAGACGGCTCAAAGGTTGCGGTCTGCATTCGAGGTAAATATAATGAACTGTTTATTTCCGACGTATATATAAATACGGGTTGAAATCATGGAGGAAGGAATATACATGGAGGAAATAAATATATGGAGACGACGCAAGAGACCTTCACCACGCATTGAAGTGACGCCGGGTGGAGTAGGAGTGGGTGGGGGGGGGGGGGGGAAGGGCTAGGCCGCATCCATATAGATACGGGGTATATGTACAATAATTTCAAGGGGACTCTAGGATAAACGTAACGCCGCAATCTGGTGATAGATTATTATGTAACACGATGGGACAAATCGAAAATAAATAATAAATTTTTTCGATATCTTGCTTAGTTTTCGGGATATACTTTCTCCAAATTGAGGGGATTGGGTTGATATGCGGCCTGGACCAAAAATTAATTCTGCCAAAGCCACAGTGAATTACATGGTGGACATGCAGAATGAATATTTCAGATTTATTACTACCACTTATAGTTAGGTTGAAATGCGGCCTAGACCAGAATAGTTATCTTGTTACCATACATCGTAAGCTTAATTGGGAATAGCTGGAAGTAGTTTACATCGCGATACACGTTTTGCACTAACATGGTTCTCATGAAATTACCAACAATAATAGATAAATTCTTTGTCCCTTATATATGCAACAACAAAACCATTCTGGTACAGACTGCATTTAGACCTAACCACTATCTCCACTAAATTGCCGCTACAGAATCAAACTATTGTCAGGCGGACAGGCTGCACGGGGGTTTGCAACACCTTCACCTGAACTATGATTCTATGAACAATTAAGTTCGTGACCATGTATAGCCTTCTGGTACCTATGATATTAAATAACCTGGTCGCCACGCATTCGTATTAATAAACCCCAAATGCGAAGGGTAAACAAAATAAGGTCATTTAACACAGTTTGAGAATAACACAGTACTTATATTCTTGATAATAGTTCACTCGTACATTGTCGGTACCAGAATATTGAATAAAGCATCGAACCACAGTTTCTTTGAAGATTGCAGATTAAGTACAATTCTACGAGAAGATAAAAACTCACAAAGTCCCCCTAACAATATTGAGTACTACGGCATGTTGAAATTTGCCCTACCCTAATCTGCGCCGCTAACTAGCGCGAAGTTGCGCGATCACTTCCCGGCGTAAGAATGACAACGTGAGCTTACAGCAAGGTCTTTTATAGACTTATACGAGCCTGTGACCTTGGCGAATCTTTCTTTCATTAATATCTCCAAAAGTACATAATGGTTTAACTTGGAATTTTTACAGGGACTTTCTATTGTCATGTTCTATCTGTTTTAATTTACTTTTAACATTCCAAAGGGTTTCTAAAGTCTTAAAACTAAAGTCATCACATGACCCACTTGGCGGAATTTTTACGCGCTTCACCAACAATAGGCGACAATCTATTTTTCAAAAACTTAATTACCGGACAAATGCTTAAACTTTTTACCGAAACCATGATATCTCCATAATCGTCTCAATTAGGGCTATCTACTGATATAAATTTCAAATTAATATTCCTTTTAATTAAAAGGTTCATTTTTTATCTTAATTAAAACTACTAACTAAACTTTGCCAAATTATTTAATTTTACTACCAAAATATCAGGGACAGTGCTGACTATAGCTGGTCATAAAAGGTCAGCTGTAGCTATACTCAATTTAAAGATATTTCGAATTTTAGTTTTCTACTTTTCCGATCGCGTGTTTCAAAACATGAACAAACGGGAGTATCTCTTAAACTAAACGTTTCCCGATATGATAAATACGGTACACTTTAAAATGATTTTTATGGTGAATTGTCCCTGTGGGAAAGATTACAGGAAAATTCCTTAAAGTTGACAACTATTCTTCTCGAAATTTCTAAGTCCAACTTTACGATCGATCTATAGAATATTTTACTGCTGTGGGTAGCTAGTGGGAGTGCTTTTGGTGAACAAAAAGGTACTTTACACTATGTAGACACATCCACACACGCGTATTTGAATCGCAAACTGCATTTGGGGTAACAACATCGTTTGCTTCATCAAGATTCCTAGATGATATTATCAAATACTTAGACACATTAGAAAATGAAATAATCACAGCATCAAACACAATGTGAACTTTGCATTTGTATGGATTTGAAATATGGCCGCTGCAGCCACCGCGCATGCGCAGTATCAGCCGAGAGTTAAAAGGCGGCGTCACAAATTTAACGTCATTTCTCCTCCATATATTTCCTCCATTGGAATATACCCCTTCCTCCATGGTTGAAATACGATATTCCATGGAGCAGTACCGGATTAACCACGTAGCTGGAGGTAGCAAATCCTACGGGCCTCGCGCCTCGTAGGGGGCCTCGCGCCTTCTAGGGGGGCTCGCGCCTCATAGGGGGGCCTCGCACCTAGTCTAGCCGGCGACCTTTTTTTTTAGCTCTACATATTTCCCCCGGACGGCAAAAATCAAGGGCCTCTTCTTCACATTTGCAACGGGCCTCGCGCTCTCTTAATCCGGCCCTGCCATGGAGACACTTAGTCGAGAAGAAGCAACGAGTTTCGACCAGGTACTGGAAACATAAATTCTACATTGTTGTTCTAAAATTATGTACTACAAACATAAAATTCATGGTTCTGAAAATAAAATTAAGACAATATGGGACATTGTAAAAAAGGAAATAGGAAAAAGTAATCAAACAAGTAATGATATTTTTGTCAAAGAAAATTCAGGAGAATCTAATTTTTCAATTGCTGATATATTTAACAAACATTTTTTATCTTTTGCTGATAAATTGACTGCTAATAGCTCTGTGACACACAGTATGGATTTTGTCAAAACAGGCTTCTAAGAAAAATTTAACTCTATGTCAGTAAAATTAGCTACTCCAGAAGAAATAAGAAAAATTATCAGATCCTTTAAGAGCAAATACTCAAGTGGTTATGATGGGATTTCCTGCAGATTAATTAAATTGTGCTCCACAGAATTAAGTAATATACTAAGTTATCTGTTTAATATATCTTTACTTGTGGGTACTTTTTCACGAAGGCTTAAGTATGCTGTAGTTAAACCACTCTATAAAAAGGGAGATAAGGCAGCCGTATCAAATTACCAACCAATTTCATTACTAACAGCCTTCTCCAAAGTTTTCGAGAAAGAAATAGAGTTTATGAACACCTTAAAAATAATAATATTCTAACTAAATCACAATTTGGTTTTCAAAAGGGTCATTCAACAGAACAAGCTATATTTGCATTCACTGACAATATTTTAGAAGGAATAAATGATAAATTAATTCCTGTGGGAATTTTTTGTGACTTATCTAAAGCATTTGACTGAGTAGATCAAAAAAATTCTGATACAGAAACTATAGGATTATGGAATATATGGCATTGTTAATAAATGGCTTAGTTCTTACCTTCTAAATAGAAAACAGAAAGTGTCAATGGAGAATTTTAAGGCTGCCTTAACAGGTCCACTGTTTTCTGAGTGGAAATTAATCAAATGTGGAGTACCTAAGGGTTCTATATTGGGGCCACTATTGTTTTTAATATATTTAAATGATCTACCATGTGTTTCATCTAAAAACTCAAAATCTGTCCAATTTGCAGATGACACAAACATAGGAATTAAAAACACTCCAGATTTATCTACAGAATATATTTCAAATTATGTCTTTGAACTGATTAATAAATGGTTTACAGCTAATGGCTTGTCTTTAACCCTTTCATGGGCACATTTTTCTCAGCTTTTTACAGGAAACAGTTGGGGGTTCAATGACTTGCTATGGAACACCCATGACATTCCATGCAAAAACAACATTTTTTTAGGCACCGGTTTTTTTGAAAATTTATGTGGGAAGATGGCTTCCCACGGACCACGAGATGACACTATCAATTTTTTTTAAAAATTTGTTCTTACAAAAATTTACAATGGAAAACAATATTAAAAATTATATATGATTGGTAGATGTCCTATTATTCACAAAAGTTTCACTACTGGGTGTTATAGAACGGTCTGAAACATGGATCAACACACAAAGCGACATTGCAATTTGACCACATTATTCTTGTTCTTCTTCCTTCTTGTTTTGTACAGCATAAACAACAACGACTATACTTCACAAGTTTCTTTGGCAGAAATTTACCCACATTTGACAGTCTGATTTCGTTAGGAACACTAATACTGTGTGCATTTTTTGAAATGAATGCGGGTGGACACCCACGTCGTTTCCTTGATGAGAGTCCTGACAGTAATTTTCTTGCTAACTATAAACGGAATGTTAGTTGCTCTCTATTTCCTGTGACTGCTGTGTGCATTATAAACTCATTCACAATGGAAGCATCAACTAGAAAATAAAAAAAAAAATCTGTGCCACCATTTTAGAGATCACCATCCAAGTTCATACCATGCTCATCCTCATCACACAGAGCTATAACTTTTGTCGATACTGTGGGAGATTCTGCAGAGACTCAACATACTCCATAAACTGAAATACTGACTACTACTGAGGACACTTCTTGTTGAAAATTAATAGGAGAATGTAAGTGAATGTTTGGTATATGATGTTCCCCATCTGTTGAAACATTATCTGATTCAATGTCAGAAACTGCCTCATCCTCAGGAATTGAGAAAAGATACTATAGCACGTCCTCCTCTCTGGTAAAGTAATTCTGTAATGAGAAATACCTAAACTAAGTGAATACGCCTAATTACATCTCAATAAACAGGCAAATTGTCTTCTAGAAAAGTGGAAAAACAATGCTAGACGTATGGCCAATTTGAACCGTGGGAGCAAATATTCCCACATATTTACAACCTATTTTTGATGTGTTAGAATTGGGTAGAAATTTTCTTTTGTGTGTTAACATCAAGAAAATTGAATAAAATATCAAATAAGTACCGTGGAGTTACTTACAGATGCCTTTGTTTGCATATATAAAAAAAATAAGCATGAAATAACACCAAAACGACGTATTCATGACACGAAACCGAGCCCAGTAAACATATAATGCTCCGTCAATTGTTGCCAGTGTGGCTGTTGGCAGCAGCGGGAATTTTCACGTGTTTCTCATTCTAATGTACAGATGGCAGCATTAGCTAGATGTGGGAATGTTGAATCTCTTGGCCCCTGGGAGACATTAAAGTATGTGGGAAGCAATCATCCCACCGCCCATGAAAGGGTTAAACTTTGATAAAACTCAGTATATGCAATTCAGTACATCGCACAGATTAACACCAGATATGGACATAAAATTTGCAGACCAGTCCATTCAAGAGGCAGATAGTGTGAAATTTCTAGGTTTGTATATTGATCATAATTTAAATTGGAAAGTACATGTTTCTGACTTACTAAAGCAATTGGGTGCAGCCACATTTGCAATTCGTACAATTTCAGCTATATGTGATCTCCGTATGAGGCAGCTGGTTTATTTTGCTTATTTTCACTCCTTATTGTCATATGGAATAATATTCTGGGTCAATTCTATCCATAGAGACAAAGTGTTCAGAGCCCAAAAGTGTGTAATAAGAATTATGTGTGGGGTTAGCAATAGAACTTCATGTAGAGAGCTGTTCAAGAAGTTAGGGATTTTAACATTAGCGTCTGAGTATATATACATATTAATGTCCTTTGTAGTCACAAATTATATTTTGTTTGAAACAAATAGTAAAATACACAATTATGGCACTAGAAGTAAAAATAAACTTCACAAGACTTACAAGTCATTGTCATTTGTTCAAAAAGGGGTCTGATATTCAGGGATACATATCCTCAATATGCTCCCAACACATATTAAATGTCTAGCATATGATAAGAATAAATTCAGGAAAAAATTGAAAGAATTTTTAATTTACAACTCCTTCTACTCTGTCAAAGAATTTTTTTCTAAGGTATCTAAAAAAATAACTGCCAGTAGCTTGTGTAAACGTAGTTTACATAATTAATTTACCATGCGTGCTATGACTGTACATCTCCTGGTGTATGTATTTAGTTTGTTACACAATTGTTTATGGTACCATGTATGCTATGACTGTACATCTTGTGTTGTATGTATTATTTCGCTACGGATTTTATTTAATGTAGTATGTATGCTATGACTGTACATCTTCTGGTGTATGTATTATTTTGTAATGGAGTTGTTTAATGTAACATATATGCTATGACCGTACATATAGTGGTGTAGTTATTATTTTGTTATGCAACTGTTTATCTGTAAATTGATAACTTTCCACATCCCACAGAGCCAGTCTCTTATATTGGGATCAATGGAAAATTAATGTATTGTATTGTATTGTTTTTGTTGTTGTGGCTTTAGTGCCCGTCGACAGGGCTGGACCGAGCGTTGTGGATGAGTGGTACGCCTTGTCCTCACATTCAGGAGGACGCCGGTTCGAATTCCCGTCCGGGCATCCAGATTTGGGTTTTCCATGGTTTCCCCAAATCACTCCAGGCGAATGCCGGGATGCTTCCTTCAAAAAGGCCATGGCCGAAATCTTCCCGTTCCCTGTCACCAGTACCATTTCACTTCTAATGACCTCGACGTCGATGAAGCGTAAAGCCATAAGCCATAACTAAAAAAAGATATTGCCGGTGCTAGGATTCTCGGGCCTCGAGAAGCGTTCTTAGCAGTGAAGCAACCGGTTGGGGCCCTAGTAAATTCATCGGATGGTGCCCTACCTCAGGCCAGATGAGCGACCTTTTTTTTAGCTTTACCACTGCGCAGGCGGATTTTTGGGCAGCGGGGGAGGGGCGTTCCGGTCGGTCTTCGGCACCCACTCTCCCCCCCTCCCAGCCCTGGCCAGCGGGCCCGGGGTACATTTGACGCGCTTATCCCTTCCCTAAGGGTACAAACACAAAGAACGCAGGTAGCCTGCTTACCTACTGCCGGCGCTTTTTCGACCCTGCGAGCCTACGCCGGTTCGCGCAGATTGCGAACACACAGAAAGCAGGTAAAGCTGCCAGTTGACGGTAAGATGTCGAGCTCTTCGGACGAGGATTTTCTTCTCATGGAGAACACTTTCTTGAAAATAAGAAGGAAGACTGGTATTCATCCAATAAATAGTGGCAGGGAAAGTTATGGTGAATATCATCATTTGTTTAATTAATTGAAGAAAGACGAACAAAGATTTTTTCAATATACTAGAATGACTTTGGAAACCTTTAACTTCATATTAAGTAAAGTGGAACATCGTATAGTGAAAAACTGGTGTAATTGGCATCGTCAGCCTATATTACCAGAAGAGAGATTGGTCATTGCTATCAGGTGAGCAAAGTTATACTAATAAAATAAATACAAAAATTAAGAAATTACTGATTTATTATAGGGTATTCACAAAGACTTATATTAAGCATTTCATACATTTAATAATATGTATAATTCAATTGCGAGACACTTGCATTGTTCGTATCAGAACATTCTTGATACTCTCCTTGATTATTACTGACGGGGCTCTGAACTGAACACGGCGAACTTTGAGATGTTTGTGTTCCAGAACAGCTTGACTAGTGCTGATATGCAAACTGTTCTACTACTTCTTGCATTCGACTTCTAAACGAAAGTAATTTATTAAGAATTTTACGCATATGTGGAAGTAGATTTTTGAAAAAATTCAAATGTTCATCATCGCTGTTTTCTTTGGTTTCTCTTCGAAGCGACTTTTCTTTTAAATATTGCAACTTTTGTGCTCAATTTGTAACATAGGACATAGCCTCACTAAAAGTACTTAGAACCCTCTTTCTTTTTTAATTGGTGTCAAGAGAAACTCTGATGGAACCGGTAATCCCTCACCACCACGATCAACATTCTCATTGTTTGTATTATAGTGTTCTTGTTCTGATGGTTGGGGTAGCAAAATCGTAGCTTGTGAATCATTGGGGGAAAGAACACCTGTAGATATTTCTTCGGGTGTTGAAACAGAGCTAAGATTTCCAGTTGAGCGCCTCGGTGTTACAACATCTCTCAAAAATGCAATGAATTAAAATAAGGCTATTTCGAACAGTTTGCACATGCAGCATCTCCTGAGTGAGGAGTAGGCATTTTACCCAGTTCCACCGCAAACTGGTCTCGTAGATACTTCCACTTCTTTCTCAGAATCTTTTCTGTAAATAATAATGGCGAAATTAGTTTTCTTAAGATTTTTAAATGAGCTTTGTAACTAATAGCTTTAATTTTTTCTTTTAGATATTTGGCGACAGGGTCGTCTTTTAAGACTCTCGCATTTGCTTTTCGGATGGCAGCATCTACAGTGGGAGAAGATATTACGGAGACAGTTACTGTACTCTGGGAAGAGCTATATCAACAGTACATGCCTGTACCGACAAAGGAAACATTTAATTCTATAGCCTGTGATTTCCTCAAAGATTGGAATTTTCCTCACGTTATTGGTGCAATCGACAGCAAACATGTACGTGTTCAGTGTCCAAAAAACAGTGGATCCATGTTTTATAATTATAAACAGTTTTATTCAGTCGTGCTGCAAGGTGTTGTAGATGCTAATTATAAATTTATATCCGTTGACATTAGAGGTTATGGCAAACGGAGCGATGGAGGTACTTTCAAGGCTTCAGATTTTTATCATTCTCTGTATAATGAACAACTCGATATTCCAGAACCTGATGTTTTACCTGGATCTCATGTGAAAGCACCATTTGTACTTATAGCAGATGAAGCATGTCCCCTTTTCACTAATTTGTTAAAACCTTTTGGCGGACATAACGCTCGAACAAGTTTGCTTTAATAAACGTTTATCCCGAGCGAGGAAAACAGTGGAATGTGCTTTTGGAATTTTGTTTTCAAAGTGGCGTTTGCTATCCAAAAGCATTGAAACAGATGTAAATTTGGTTGACAAGATTATAAAATGCATATGTATTTTACATAATACCATTATCGAGAGAGAAGGTTTTGGGCGTCATTCAACTGAAGTTTTTCTGTTCAACGAAACCCACAAAATGCAACAACAAGCTGTAGGACGACCATGTAATGCAGCGAAAAGTGTGAGATATATTTATGTATCATACTTTTCATATAATCATTTACTGTACCTTAAATGAATTCAACGAAAGATAATATGAAACATGTAAAAAAATAAGTAAATAAAAATTTTATTTCCCTCCAGCATCTGTCGACGACATATCTGTTGCTGTGCAGCTTATTCTTCTTATCCCATATCGGGGACTTATCAAATACTGCAGAAATTAACACTTCAACATCCATGTTTGCGTGCAACCAGCGCCAACCTGCCCACCGGAATGATCTGTTCATTCCAGTGGGCAGGCTGGCGCGGGTCACAAGCACCTGCAAGCAGGTACCTGCCGCTATTGTGAACGGGCACATTTGCTAACAAGGAAGCATTCTTACCGCCGACCGGCCAAGGTCACGCCGGCAGCAGGTATGCAGGCTACCTGCGTCCTTTGCGTTCGTACCCTAAGGGTAAAAGTATGATGAATCTCGCGGGGCGCAAAAATTTTGAGGCAGGCCGCATGCGACCCGCGGGCCGCGGGTTGGCCACCCCTTATCTAGACCATCTGAGATGTAGAAGGGTGACACCTTCTCAAATGTTCCCTCCACTCTTTGCATTACAGTAGAACCTCAGTAAATCGAACCTCGATAACTCGAAAACCTCTATAATTCGAAAGAAACCTTTGTTCCCTTACCCTCAAGCCCCAAACCTTCATTAGTCGAAATCTGAGACCTCTATAATTCTTAATAATCGGTATTTCCACACAAGGTATTTCGGTGCATATTTTCCCGCTATAACTCTAAAAAAATATATTTGACCTCTCTATCTCGAATTATCAATGTTTGATTCTGCTACCTCTACAACTTGAGGATTTTAAATTAATAGCTTGAAGAGAAAATAAGTAAGGTACCATCTTTAAGAATATTGCCGGAAATAATTTCTTTAGCAGGTGTCCCTTTGTTTCATTTTGGGTATTTATTGTTATGCATTGTTGTGGCTTTAGTTTGAGTTCTACCAAATCAAGACTTAAATATCACAGAATAAGTTTGGGTCTACTGGCACACACGTCAATTTCTGATACAGTACACGAACACTAATACTACAGAATGAGGGCTGTGAAACGTAAATTGAAAACTTTGAGACTCTCTGAAAAGTTAGAAGTGTTCAAAGCTGAGAAGATCTGTAAAAGGAAGAAAGATGTTACCGATCAATTTGGCCTATCGGTGAGCTCTCTGTCAACAATAATAAAAAATGATTCATTATGAAAAAAATTGAAAGCGGTCAAAATTTATTCTGCAAAAGATAACTAATTGCAGCATTTCCCAATGGAAGAATGTTTACTTAAATGGTTTAAGCAGAGTCGAAACCAAAGCATTGGTGTTACTGGACCACCATTACAAGAAAAGGCATATCTACATCTACATCTACATATATACTCTGCAATTCACAAAATTGTGGGTGGCAGAGGGTGCTCAGCACCAAAGCTAATCTCTTTGCTGTGCATTCCAATCCCTACTGGTACGAGGGAAAAAAGAATTCATATAAGAATCAGTCCGGCACCTTATTTCTCTAATTTTATCTTTCCTGTCCTTCCGACTCAAATAGGTTGGTGGAAGAAGCAGGGCCGGCGTTAGGGGGGGTTAAGCGGGGCAAAAGTACCCGGGGCCCGGGCCACCAAAGGGGGCCCGCCGGCCTGGGTGCCTAAATAAATAGAAATCAAACACAAATTTTAAAATCTGCACCAATAATTTTGAACATTTTTGTATTAAAATATTCTAAATTTATCAACAACAAAAAAAAAACAAAGTGTAAAGTAAAAATATTTGGGGGGGGGGGGATAGGGGGCCCAAGATTGCTTACTTGGGGCCCGAGAATCCTAGCGCCGGCCCTGGGAAGAAGTATTTCAATACACACAAAAGTGAAAGTGGGAGAACGCATGTTTGCCAATAAGTTTAAACGAAGCGTGCGTCGTCTATCTACCAGAGACTCCCAACCTAATCTACTAATCAGTTCTGTGACGCTTTCATAAGGACTGTAGCAAGCGGTAACGAATCGAGCGGCTCTTCTCTGTACTTTCTCTATACTTTCGATCAACCCCTTACGAAACGGGTCCCAAATGGCACAACAATAATCCAAATGTGGACGCACAAGAGATTTGTACGCTATCTCCTTTGTTTGTTCATTACAATTTTTCAAGATTCGACCTATGAATCGCAGCCTAGAATTTGCTCTACCTACTAACGAATTAATGTGTATGTCCCATTTCATGTTCCTTTGTACAGTTACTCCCAAATATTTCATAGAATCGACCATATCAATAACTGTATTGTTTAACTCGTATTTCTGAACAATTGGATTCTTTTTGTTAGTTATGCTCATTGTCTTGCACTTTTTACAATTTAGAGTAAGTTGCCACTCAGCGCACCAAGCCAAAGTAACATCCAGATCGCGCTGAATTTCTAAGCAATCGGCCAAATTTCTTACTTCCCTATAAATAACCGCATCATCAGCAAACAATCTAAATAGGCTTTTCACTTTGTCTCCGAGATCGTTTATAAAAATTAAGAAAAGAAGTGGTCCAATTACACTTCCTTGAGGTACACCCGGTGTAACATCTAGATTAGAAGAACTTTCTCCTTCAACGACAACATACTGCGACCAAACAGTTAGAAAATCCTTTATCCATTCCCAAAGCTGGTCCGATATACCGTACGCTCGAAGCTTCGCTAAAAGGCGGTTGTGTGGCACAGGGTCAAAGGCTTTCTGGAAATCTAAAAAAATTGCATCTACTTGTGAACCTGCATCGATATCTTTCATTACGTCGTGTGCAAATAGGGCCAGCTGTGTTTCACATGATCTTTTCTTCGAAATCCGTGTTGATTTGTTGTAAGCAAATTATTATCATCTAGAAAATTCATAATGTTCGAGTATATAATACGCTCCATAACTCTACTACAAACAGATGTTATAGATATGGGACGATAGTTTCCAGGATCACTTCGATCACCTGTTTTGAAAATCGGAGTTACTTGCGCGATTTTCCAGTCTGAAGGTACTTTTGGCTCTTCTAATGATTTACTGAATATATCAGACAGAAATGGCCCGATTTCCGCCGCATCCTCTGAAAATAATCTTACTGGAATTCCATCCGGGCCCGGTGCTTTCCCCCACTTCAGGAGCTCTAATTGCTTAATGATACCTGCAGTATCTATTCGTAATGATTCCATCACCGACTCGCCACGGCGTGGAAAAACGGGAATACTATCCTTATGTTCATTTGTAAATGATTTTTTGAATACAGTATTTAGTACGATAGCTTTATCGCGGCTTTCATTAACCTCGGAATCTTCTCGAATTAGTGCTGGAATATTGCTGTTGGTACAATTAACTTTTCGTACATACGACCAAAATTTCTTTGGATTTTCTGTTATCTTACCTGTGTTATTTTATGTTTACACTAGCAGTTACCCGCGACTTCGTCTGCGTTGAAAAGTGTTGTAATATAAGATTTTCTTGAGAGGTCTGGTTGCTCAGTGGTTAGGGCGTCCAACTGGAGATGGAAAAGTCCCCAGCTTGAATTCCAGTCTTGGCGAGGATTTTCAAAGGTCCCTAGCTCGACCTTCACCTCTGGCATAGGTTGGTGTGTGATGTGAATTACGCCAGAATGCTCACTTTGTTCTGATTCCGTGTTGAACTGTGGGTCCTCTATGTCCGGTAGGATTACTGGGTTACGTTAAGAGGCTACGAAAGGGACTGATTCCGGAGACGTAAAGAAGTCTTGTCACCAGGTCAATACGACCATACAGTTTATTTAAGAGCTATTTTTATTAGTAATAGTAGTAATAAATGTTGCAATAAAATAACAAAAATCTATTTATGTTCCACAACTACTTCACTGAATTGATAAAGCAGTAAAAATATTCAGTTTGTAAGGAGTATTTTCAGTTTAATATATCCGTATATACAATATTGAGGATTTGTCTCCTAGGTTTTGGTTATTTTCATAGCCCTAGTTTTCTTAAATTTCTTGGAAATATTTGAATTTCGTTTACCCAACATCTCTTAAAATTAATAATTTCATCACGCGAATAAAAATGAATATAGTTTTAATTAATGGAAGCTCAAAACGTCAAAATATTAGCAATACATTGATGGAATAGACTAAATATCAACAACAAAAAAATACTAACATCCAAACAGCAAATAAATACTTAAGTGGCCCAAGGACGTTCATTTCCATTAGTAAAATTGCGATACTAAAAATGAATATTTTGATTTGCATTGAGTACTGAAAAAAAAATCTTTAAAAAAGAAGAACTTAATTTCCTCTTTGAATATTTTTTTTTTTTTTTAGGATATATTGGTTCCATCAACAGAAATTTACATATTATAGTAGTAAGTATAGTAGTAATTGATTCTTTTATCCATAATAATCAGAGGTATTGCGGTAATGGTTTCTCTATCTCTGGAAACAACTGAATTGCCTATATACCAGTTTACTATAGTTCATTCGTTTCGATCCATTAATTCTGCGCTAAAATATAAATTTCAATATTAAAGTAGTAATAGATTGTTTCTTCATATTCGGTTTCTTAATCTGCATACAGAATATAATGACTACCGGCGAATTACCACTCCGCTTTTCCGCCACTCCACTACGGTATCTGAATAAAACACTGATAAATTTAAAAAATTTACTTCGGGCAACGCCGCATGGTTCTGCTAAATCGTCCAAGCTTAATATAGATCTTTTGATACAAATCGGTACAAAGCGATACATGATGTCACTAAAATGGCGCTCATGAAAGAAGCTTAATAACTAATAATGTTTCAGTTCTCATTCTGGCCCAGGCTGCGTTTTTAAAATTACCGCTAGAAAATCAAAGCTTCTATCACTCGCACATTAATACATTCACTATATTGTATGTTAGTGACGTCATGAATAGCGAAATAAACTTTACTTATTATTAACGCAGTAAATTAAATACTGAATACGTCTAAAACTACATTCAGCCGCATGAACTATGTCGTCAGCTTCATGACAGTTATTGAGGTAACGTAATTAAAAAAATTATGCTAAAATGCTTTTAACTTACAGTGTACAACGGAAGTCCACAATTCTCTACGATCGTTAATATTGCAGGTCAAATGTACATCGCGATAAAGTTAATTTATTGCTCGTGATTTAGTAAGGTGTATAATGAAATTAATTGTGATAGTAATTTATGATATACTAATTAGGAATTTTGATACAGAAAATTCTGTTACCACACGAAATGTAGGTCCAGAGCATTTAATGTGTTGAGATGTGTTCGTATCGTTTGATTTTGTAGCGGCAGTATTAGCAGAAATGTGGTTTGGTTGAAATGCTGCCTGGACCAGAATGTTTTTTGTTACAGCAGATGGCAGAAGGAATTTATAAATAGTTGTTATGCTCCCTGCAAATGAGGTGTATTGTGTTGTAAACGACTTTCAGTGTTACTTCATGAAACAATAAGTTTCTACATTAGCACATTGAATACATTCGTTTTAAGTGTAGCGTTCGATAGATATTTGCAGAATATTGAACAATAAATAATAAGCAGTACTATTCGTACAAAAATTCTTAACAAAAAATAAAAAGGGTTAGTTAAGTTTTAAATTTCGGCAAAAATAATTTGTAATACACAGACTGTAGGCTATAGTAACAAAAAAAGAAACAGGAAATAACCGAGATAGAATGGAATCCTTTACATTTTTATAAATACCGTACGACATTTGGGGCACGACCATTTTGCACTTTCAGTGTACCGACTTTCGTGCTGGTATACTCATAGCATTTTACTTTTTTTTCCAAGCTTTGATTTTTTATATTTATTATAACGCATATATTACGAACGAAATTATGGTTAATATTTGATATGTCATAGTATTTTATGTACGCAAATGAAAACATCTCTTTGCGAACTTGACAATACCTACCTTTCTTTTTTTAATTTAAGGTTAAGAACAGATTTATATTTCCTGCTTGTCAAGTGCGTCAGTTTTATGGCTTTTAAACTAAACACAAACTTGCATATGTAAGTAGGTTTTTGCTATTATTTCTGACTTTGAGAAGTAGTGTTTGCGATTTACTTAAAAAGCAAAGAGTAAACGTGGCACGGCTATCTACGGAGTAGGAAACTCTTTGTTGCTTCCGAATTGATATTAATGGCAATTTCTAAAAGAACTATGCGTTTTTGCGGGATAAAATCTATCCTATTGCACTTCGCACGCAATTAACTGACTTCATGCCAAATTTCATTCAAATATGTTGAGTTATTAAGGCGTGATTGACTGCCAACGTACATCCAAACACACATCCGAACTTTCTCATTTTCTCATTTATAGATATATAGTTAAGTTGAGAATAAACATTACTTCCGTAACACGAATTTTTATTTATTTCACCTCAGTAACTCATTATTAGGTGGGATAGAATTTAAATCTTTACAGTCGAACATGTACACTCTTTGGCAAAAAAATTGACTGTGGGCGCCTAAGTCTAAGTTCCTTATTTTGCACAATGTGACATCACTGGAGAGTTTGTCTTCCCAGGAAACCTTAGCGCATCTGCTAGCTCCGCTGTTAGGGTTCTTATGGTGGTTTAAGAACTGCATTAATTAATTAAAAAGTCCACCAAAAAACAATGTTAAGCTGATGTTCGTTTATTTTGATCAAATCAACAAGTCAGCGATATTCACTAGTATAGGTACAATACAGAGATGCACAGTCGCAAACTCAACTGAATGATTGAAACTCTCTGTAACACTGAATACTGTCAACTAAAATGACTTACTAACTGAATGAATAATAAATTTCTCTGTCCAGGCGATCTGTTTATATAGTCTTTATCGAAATTACGAGAATTCTTCAAAGGCATCCTCCCGATATTTCTCGATCATTAACAATCACTCAAACAATCTAACATATTAAAAACAATCGGAATTAATACAAAATTAATTAACAACATTACAAAATGATCAGAAATGGTAATTATAGATACTTAAATACAAAATTATTTACAGAAATCCTTTCAAACGGTAGAAAATTGTCCTGTAGACATCGTAACTTACATTAATACATGTAATTACAAACATTTAAGAATTTCACTAGCATCATTCGGTTCTTAAACATATTAAATGGCCTTTGAATAATTTTCTTACCTAAAACAAAGTCTATTTACACTGATTTACAAGAAATTACAAAACAAACATATCAAATCACTTTCAACCAAACATTAGCTCACTACAAATACTTTATACAGTACAATGCTATTCAAAATTCAGGTATTAGGGCTGTTACACCGCCCATCAAACTATCCCATTGACGGGTATTCAATTCAGCGCCATCAGTAATTCATTTCCTTAAATCGATGCCTGTAACATAACAGGAAGACTCCGCCCATCGGCGATTCTTATTGGGAGGGTAGATCATCAGTGTTCCCCTACATTTCAGCAAAATGCTACTGACCAATTCCGGGTCAAGTAATCCATTTTCCTGTCGCGGGATTAGCTGCCATATTCGGCAAGATATGGCCGACCATACCTCAGTCGAATGAAATTCGGTGCCAGCTATACTTTTCTTCAATTCGGTTCGTAAAACATATGGTTAAAGTTGTAATTAACAAGATTACAATAAAGCGCGGCAAGCATGTGGTTCAGTGACACATTTTATTCCAAATGATTAGTGTAAGACTATAACGATATTTATTTATATATTGACTAGCCCGTACCCTGCGACTTCGTACGCGGGGATTAAGAATTTTTTTGCCAGAATTAAATATAGAAAGTTGTTGGTAACGAAGGATTGGTCCCAAACAATATCGATTCGGAATAATATGACAGGAAAGCTATCACTATATAATTGTACCGTTGAACCTGTCTCTTGAAGAGAATCAATTTCCAACATATTTCTGTCACCATTTGATAAGGTCTCAAAATTTCGTGACTACAACTGTTAATCATACTGGAAAAAAATATCCTGCGCCCTTCATAAAGATTTTCTTATCAAATTCCATCAATATCGATATAGCCATTTAGTCGTCAAATCGTAGCAAAAAGACAGAGACTTACTTCTGTATTTATAATAATATTACTGTGGTTCACACTCACACACTGACTGCGAACAACACCTGAGGGATCATTATAACGTAAAAAAGTGTCCACCTACAACATTGCAAGACTATATACGATTTGCCTCGCATTTCACCCCTAACTTTCTAATATCTACAGTTTTACATTCAATCCGTATAACCTACGGCCCAGGCCTGACTCTTAAGATGAAAAACAATTCTTAAAAATCTTAGCCTCCACGGAGATGTGAACCGGAGACCACGACGTTCGTAAGCAAGCGCCTTAACCAATTTTTTTTCTTTTTTTTTAATTTTATATTTTATACAAGTATTTCCTAGTTCAGTCTTGATGACATTTGAGATCAGAAATTATTTTTAAACCATTCTCTGTAAAACATAATTATTACCCATATGTAGACACTTTATGTTTTACACATATAAGCTATGTATTTATCAACAAGTGAAATGGAAATAAAGAACGAAAAATATACAACTTGAAGCTGGATCGAACTCACGACCATTGGATCACCACACCACGGCTTTACCACAGAGCTTTTTTTTTTTTTCCCCCTACAGTTTAAACTTAGACACGTGTTCGGAGTTCCCGTGGGGCCTTCTCGGCTACCGTAGCGGTCTTGGGGCTCACGAAGTCCCCGCCGTACTTCACCCCCACGGGCAGTCTCGTACTTGTGTCAAAATTTTATATTATTTTATATTATACCAATGAGCTGCCAGTCCACTACACGGAAACACGGTACGGAGACGTCCATATCCAACGTGTCTGTCTATCGCCGTATTTCGAAGTTATAAGACAACATGTGTTATTTATACAGATAATTTTTCAACCAAATGTAGACAGTATTTTTCTCCTTGTTTCAAAGGATAAGTGTGCAAAGTTTCATCGAGATCGGATGAAAACTGTGGATTTGTATGAAGAACAAACATACATTCATCTTTATATAAAGATTATTCTTGTTTTACCAAAGAATAGATAGATGGTCCAGAACACATTGGAAAGTTGAAGAAAAGTGAGTTAAATAATCGTAGTTGCGAGGACGAAGATTCAAACCCGAGCTGCACGCTTGACAGGCAAGCGCGGTACCGCTGAGCTAAAGCGCCAACTGCCTGGTGAAGCGGATAGAGAGCTACATGCGCTGAGCTCTGCTCGGCCGGAGTAGAGACGTATTCGCTGGGGCGCTCGGAGTATTGCCGATTATCGTGGCATACTGCAGAGTATTGACACAATTCAAGTTACGAATATTTCGGCATAATTTCTTTCATTTAAATTACGAATATCTCTGCTCCTAATTGTACTATTTAAACCGGACAACTTCGACTCGACTGGAACTTTTTCATTTATGAGACAACATGTATTATTTATACAGATAATTATTCAACCAGATGTAGACAGTATTTATCTCCTTGTTTCAAAGGATAAATGTGAAAAGTTTCATCGAGATAGGATGAAAACTGTTGATTTGTATGAAGAACAAACAAACTAACAAACAAACAAACATTCATTCATCTTTATATATCAAGATTAGGCTAATTCCTTCCAATAATACTACACATAATGATATGTGTGGGCCAAGCAGTGGGTGTAAATCTTCAAACATCCAGAATTTTTAGTTCTACAAAACTATAAAAATGATTATAAAGAGATTATTTCGGAAAATTGTCTAAGACCAGTTGAATGTAACTGAATTCCGAGACCGGATAGGGTTGTTTATACACTGCACGAGCTGTCTGGTAACATGACCTCCGTGGCGTTGTTGTTAACGCTCTAGTCTTGTAAACGCGAGGTCCTCGTTTCAAGTGTAGGCATTCCAATTATTTTTTGCATTTATTATAAACAAGTCGAACCTACAAATGACTTATGCTTAAAATATAACGTCGAATCTTACCTACTTAAGAAAGACTCATAACTGAGTGCTTCTTAGCAAACTGCACGCGTAACTATGAAAGTTTTCACGGAGGTAACACTGAAAGAAATCCTCTAGGACTTCAACCTCGTCAAAATCGCATCGTCTGACGACGTTAGGTGAACTACAACGAGTTCGCACCGGAGACAAGGAACGGGAAGGAATTCGGACCATGGATTTTCGAAGAAATAATCCCGCCATTCACCCGGAGCGATTTGGAGAAACGAAGGAAAACCCAAATCTGGATAGCCGGATGGGGTGTCAAACACACGCCCTCCCGAATACGGAGCCATAGCTTTAACGCTCAGCCAATAGATTCACTTTTTCAATATTTTTCGTATTTGGTCTATGATGGCATCCGTAAAATTATTTAAAAATTTTACTTAAAACAAAGTTAAATATCGTAAATGAAAATATATGTGCAGAATGTGAGTTGACCTGATGAGAGAGGGGGTTTCAAAACAATCTCTGAAATCAGAAACGAAATTCAAATTTCATTCTCTCTCTCTCTCTCTATAAGGCCACTCTTATCTGGGAGAAATTGTTATATTAAATGAAGTTGTAATAAACCAAAAATGACGAGCAAAATTTATCGGTTTGCTATTAATCAAACAGGTAACATTTAAATCTTTTTCTAGAAATGTTAAAAAAAAAAAGATTCATACTTCACATTCTACTTGAGCAAAGACCTCAAATCGTTTCTAAACTACAGAAAATTGCAGTCTCAATATAATGTGGTAAAATAAGAAATTTTAATATGGATATGAACTAATTCTCTATAATGTTTCCCATTTTTTCAAGTATGTCTTAAAGTAAAGATTAAGAGTAGTTGGAATGAAATAATCACGCTGAGCAATAACACTGCTAATTGTTACAAAATTTTATAAATCAGCTCTATTACTCTCCGCAGCTAAAGTGTAATTCCCAAATATCGTAGTAGATGGAAAGCGTTTAATACTGGTTTCCTTGTTTGACACTGACCTTGGCGCGGACTGAACATCAATTTTATGTCTCAGTTTTCCTCCTACAATGTTCTGATTGAATGCCTATAAGACTTCGCAATATTCAAACTTTCAAAAGAGGAAGCAATGAATGATGTAAAAGAGGATATTGAATGTGGCTTTAGTGTTCACGAAGACAAAACCAGTAACCAGTAAAATCGGATTTGCTGATCACATTATCCTGAGAGCAGGATGGGCTGAGTATATGGAAGAGTTACTGAATAACATGAACAAAACGGAGGATTCTGTAATAAATACAGATCAAAGCAAGACAAAAGTCTAAAAGAAATAATATTAGGTTAAATATAAAAATTGGATCGGATGCAAAACTAGAAGTAAATAAATTCTGTTAGTTGGGAAGTAAAATTACAACTGGTGGCCGAAGCAGGAATGGTGATAAAAACAGAATAGCACTAGTAAAAAGAACCTTTATGAAAAAGTAGTTTCAAATATTGACCTAGGACTCAGAAAGAACTTTTTAAAACTCTATGTATGGAGCACAGCATTTTATGGTAACGAAGCATGGACTTCAGGAATGCCGGAAAGAAGGAAAATTGAAGCATTTGAAATGTGGTGCTGTAGGAAGAATGCTGAAAATTAGGTGGACAGTTAAACCACGAAATGAACATGTTCTGGAAATTATGGCTGAGGAAAGAAGTTTGTGGAAGAATCTTACACAAAGAAGAAACAGGATCGTGGGTGATATTTTTAAGACATGCGGGATTCGTTATGTATGAAGCAGATAAGGGAGGACGTGTTATGAAAAGGATGTTTTGAGATGAAGAGGCTAGTGCAAAATAAGAAGGGATGGAAGTTTGTATCAAACCAATCGAGAGACTGACGACAGTAAAATAAGAGATGAAATAAGCTAGAGGGTGAAACACGGTGCCGGCCCATTGAGACCTGCTCTTGCGAAACACATCTACGTGGCCGCCAGCTTTTTTTTTTTTTTTTCCTTATTGCTTTACGCCTCGTCGACAGATAAGGTCATTTGAGGCAGGATGGGACTGGGGACAAGGAACGGGAGGGAATTCGGCCATGGCCTTTTTGAAGGAAGCATCCCGGCATTCGCCTGGAGTGATTTGGTGAAACCATGGAAAACCACAATCTGGATGCCCGGACAGGGATTCGAACCGGCGTCCTCCCGAATGCGAGACCAGAACGTTAACAGTTCACCCACCACGTCCGTATCCGGCGGCCGAGTTACGGTCAAAAGTGTGGTATGCATTCACGCCACACGCGCTATAGAGAGATTTGGGATTTAACCCAGGACTTTTGTGCACCATCTGGTAATTAGTAATAATACACCACACCGACCATGTCCCAGTTCTAACAAAGTTCTTCAACCACCGGAACTGCGCGTCATCACCCGTACGAAAAAGTTGGCTATAGAAGTATAGCATTTAAAAATCAACCTTTCACCTCCGTCACATGCTGTTTGGTGCAGAGGCGTAAATTCCAATTGAATTAGCTGACTCCATCTCATACCACTGCAGTGCAAGATAAAATTCTTATATCTATCACATTAGTAATATATGAATTTTATGAGCGTAACAGAATATAAAGCATCCGGCACACCTTTAATTGTTTTAATTTAGAGCTGCTAAAAATAGAAAAAAGGAGAGGGGTTGAGAATGAGTAAGAGAGGCAGAAAAAATAAATTTGAATTGCGTTTCTGATTTCAGAGATTGTTTTTGAAACACATCCTCTCATCAAAACATTTCACTTCTACCGACATATTATCATTTACGATTATTAACTTTGATTTAAGTAGATTTTTAAATAATTTAATTGATGTAATCGTAGACCGAATACGACTAGTAATGAAAAAGTGAAGTTAATGGGTGAGTGCTAACGCTTTCTTGTCGCATCCGGGAGGAGGCGGGTTCGAATCCCGGTCCGGCCATCAGACGTGGGTTTTCTATGGTTTCCCCCAATCACTCCAGGCAAATGCTGGGATGATTCCTTTAAAAGACCATGGCCCAATTTCTTTCCGTTCCTTGCCACCAGTTCTGTCCCGCCTCTAATTACCTGCCGTTAACGAAGCGTATTGCCACAAGTAAAATAATAATAATAATAATAAAAATTGGCTGGTAGTAATTACTGTTAGTCGAGTTAACGGCAGCTGCGACCACGATAACCTTTTTGTCGTCATTTTTTACTTGAGTCTTTAATATATCAATTGCAATGACATGGAAAATGTTAGTTATGTAAGAACAAAATTAGGTCTCACTATTTAAGTAGGATCGATTCGCCGTTCGGTAGAGTGATTATGGGAACTCTACGAAAACTGAAGTCTCGATTGCAGGACCGTGAGTTTAAAATGGTTACTACCAAACTTCGCTTCAAATCGTTACCAGTCACCAACAGCATTCGGATTTTCATTCGTGTGTTTGGTTTGCAAGTGAAGCTCTTAATTTTTTTGAGATGATAGAACGATGAAAACTCAGACTGATTCCATGGAAGGCATAACTGAGTATTTTAACTGAGGTATGCTATGAAATGTTTTGATACAATTTTAAACTCTTCTGAATAGCGTTTGTTGAATGTAATGCAATTCATACATCCTTATATCTGTTATACTGATTCCTGTGTATGGTGACGTAACGTTAAAGCCAGACTTAGAAGCCGAATTCATTTCATGACCATGGAATTTGTAAAACTTTTAAACTTATCAGAAAAATCAGCTAGCAAATGTTTGTAATATCAGTGATTATCTATTTTACATTTATTAGATACATTGAAAGAAGTACCTAAATTATTGATTGGTACTCATTTATCTAAACTAAAAATTTAAAAGTTTGTTTTTCATTGTCTCAGAAGATCGAAATTTAATACATAGTGGTCATAACAACCTATAAAGAGAAGCGATTCTATACGAATCTTACGTTCAGTTCATCTGGAGGAAATTTTTGACAGTTACCAAATTACAAAAAGATTTTGTCCCAAGGTAAAAAGAAAGAATGGTAAAAAAACTTATTAAAACAATGACTGTTTTTTGTTTTGAAATTTTAGATAAATAAAAAGAAATACTCTGTAATTCAGTAAAGATTATTTGTCAGAAGTCAGATGAGAAGACAGCACTTTTTGGACCAATAAACCGTAATAAAATTTTGTAATGTGTCACTCTTACCCTCCACAAGTGGCGTGCGAAACGGAAATTGTGATCGAAAGTGGAAATTTTGTTGTTTACGTAGAGTATTAAACCGCTCAGTCTTTCCTCGTATGAAACTCTTCTTCCCTTCTGCGACGAAATGTTCGATCTCATGAAACTGTGTGTTTGTTACGATACTATTTCTGAGAGTAGCATCATTATGTCTCTCTGTGCTAATTTCGAATAAAACTAGTAGGTACAGAATAGTGAAAATCTTAATAAGCGAGGACAAACGATTGCTTTTTATAATTACAGCAATAACATGATTGTGACTAATAGCTACGTAATATAATTGTTTTCCGATGTTTACCTAGTTGTTATTATTATAATTATTGCAGCTATATCGATCCTTATTTCAGGATGTAGCCTCTTTAAGTCTAATGAGCTATATATTAGAATTTAATTCTACATAGATTTGTTGTAGTTCTTTTCAGGCTGATAGATCTTGAGCCACCCTCTTCCAGTTCACACCTGTAACTCGACGTATATCCTCATCCCAGCGATCCGGGGGTCTTCGTCTTTCTCTTCAGGTTTCTTGGTACTCAATCCAGTACTACCGGAGTCCATCTTTCATGTCTTTTGTGAGCAATATGACCGGCCCATTGCCATTTTTGAGTCATGACTCTTTTTAAGATATCTGTCACTTTAGTTATTGAACGAATGTGCACGGCCCTGTCTCTTCTTGTAAACCCTGGCATTGCTCTTTCCATACTTCGCTGGGCAGTTCTCAGTTATTGCTTCGTGACTATTTAGGGTCCAAGTCTGGCAGGTATATGTGAGGACCGGTAATACACATTGTTCAAATACCTGTTTATTAAGATGTATTGGCATGTTAGATTTAAAAACTATGGAATTTCTTCCGTATTCTCTCCAGCCCAGCTTTATGCGTCTGTAGATGTCAGGCTTTGAGTCGCCATTCATATTGATCAGTTGGCCAAGATAGATGTACTGATCTATGGACTCAATATCAAAATCTTTCGTGTCTGCCTTGTCTTTATCTTTTTCTGTCGATTTGTTTTGCATGATTTTGCTTTTGATATATTTATTTTAAGGCCCACTTCACTGCAAGCTGCCTCTAGTTCATTTATCAGATCTTTGAGCTCTTCCAGACTGTTTGAGAGTAAAACTAAATCATCGGCGAATCTTAAGTTGTTGAGACTTCTCCCATTTATTCTCAAACCTTGGTTTTGCCATTGGATTTTTGACATTGCCAACTCTAGGACTGATGTGAATAGCTTGGGGGATATAGAGTCTCCTTGTTTAACCCCTCTTTCTACTGGGAACTCTTTGGTGGCTTCAGCGATGTGGACAAAGGAAGTGGAAGTGGTGTAGATGTTTTAGAGTAAGTCGATATAGCCTGGATTCACTCCTTGTTCTAAAAGGGCTTGCATGATTGCTGAGTGATGGACTAATTCAAAAGCTTTTTCAGAATCGATAAATGCCAAACAGAGCGGCATCTCGTATTCATTTGCTCGACTTATTACTTCGTGGATGACTTGGATGTGATCTACTGTGCTGAATCCTGATCTAAAGCCAGCCTGTTCAATTGGTTGCACTGTGTCCATGGTGAAACTGATGCGGTTATTAATGACCTTTGTAAACACTTTGTATATGATAGTAAGGAGGCTGATGGGGCGGTAGTTTTTAATATTGAAATGACTGCCTTTTTTGCGTAGCAACACAATCAGTGCATTGTTCCAGCTGGATGGGATATTTCTCTCTTCGAGTCATTTTGAAAACACCTTAGCTAGGTGTCTGTACGTTTCTTCTCCAGTCAATTGGAGTACGTCAATAGACATCATAACCACTAGCTGATCCTATTTTCATTTCGTGCACTGCCCTTCTAACTTCAGATGGGAGGACTTCAGGAATTGGCGAGTCTGGGCTTGATGTCATTAAAAGATTTTCATCTTGCTTGCTATATAAGGACTGATAGAAGTTACTGATATGATCCAACACTGCCGTTTTGTCTGTAATACGTTCGTTATCATCATCTAAAGCTATTATTTCTTTCTTTACTATCATTAATCTTTGTTTTGCTTTCTTATAGCCTTTCTTGTTCTCTATAACTGATCTGACCAGGTTTTCGTTATATTTCTTGATGTCAGCTGTTATTTCTTTTCTAATGGTTTTGCACAGTTCAGCATATTCGATTAGTTTTTTTTTCAGGTTTTACTTTCATTTTCCTTCGTTTATTCAGGAGAGTTTTTGTATCATTGCTAATTTTACTTAATTTGGTGGTTTTAACAGTTCCTGCAATTTCTCTGGCTAATGTGTTAATAGTTGAAGCTAAATTTCCATTGGCGGTGGTAGCTAGTTTCTCCGATAGTGTGCGTTGGAAAATTGATTATATTTACTGATGCTTTATTGGTTCCTTTTAATAGCTGTCGCCTTTCCTGTTTTATGCAGATACTAAATTTCGCTCGGACCAGCCTGTGATTACTTACGGTGTTGAATTAATTTAGAACAGTGACGTCTTGAACAAAATGTCGGCTATTGGACAGAATGTAGTCTATTTCATTTTTAGTTTTATGATCTGGACTTCTCCATGTCCACTTTCGACTTTGATGTTTTTTGAAAAATGTGTTCATGACATGCATTTTTGTGTGCTCTGCAAACTGCACAAGTCGTTCCACTCTGTCATTCCTTGTTTGTATTTCGTTCTTATCGACCATAATGTCTCCTTGTTTCCTGGTGCCTACAGTGGCTTTGAAGTCTCCCATGATAATCTGGAAATGGCAGTCTTTGCCTCTGTCGTGTAGTGTCGTGACATCTTCGTAGAAAGACTCTACTCCATCGTCTGAGTGCGAGGATGTAGCAGCATATACCTGCAGTATTTGTATTTTGTTGCGATTTGATAGTTGTAACACTACTCTTGCTGCTCGATCTGAAATGCCTTCTATTAGTTTTACTTTATTTTTCACACTATGATTTATCAGGAAGCCCACTCTATTTAGCTTTCCCAAGGAGTTTCCATAACGGTACAGGATGTGGCCTGATTTAAGTTCGATACATTCTTCCTGTGTACGTCTAATCTCACTGAGGCCCACTATACTCCATTTGATTTTTTGGAGCGCGTCTTCCAACTCTGTAAGTCGGGCTTCTCTTTTAAGAGACCTGCAGTTGTAAGTGCATATATGAATTATTTGCTGTTTTTCTATCGATGATCTGGTTTGCTCTTTACGAACTTTGACTGCTGACACTAATGTAGCCCCCTCCAGGAGAACCGAATGGGGGGCTGTTTTACCTCCGGATTGTTTTCCAATAATGCCGCTCATCATAGTTGCTTAAAGGGGTGAAGCATAATCGCCACGCTTGCTTCAGAACGGATTGGGGATTTCTTGAACAGCCGCCCATTTTGGGTCAGACGCTACGATAGATGCACTCATATTAATCCCTGGGTGCTGGGTTGCCTCTTCCGCATCCCTTGCCGTAACGAAGTACTTCTTCTCAGCCAAGTGATTCGTTGAGGTCTTCTCCGTAACCCTGGTAAGGAGCCCTCACAAGGTGCTGCAAGCCGGGCCAAGTTATTTTAAAGAGGTGTTACTCCTCTATCACTAGTTATATTGCCTAGTTATATTATATACTTAATAATTCTGAGTGGTTTCTCAGTAGCTGTACTGTAGTCTCATTTCTTTCATGTGGATTTTTCGCGAGGCAGCTACGATGGTTAACTCAGAGATTTGAGCAGTAAAACTGTTTATATTCCTGCTCATAATTGCAATGTTCCGTTAAAATCTTTAAAACGCGGCTTGTAGTCTATTTTAAAACCTTCTTAAGCCAAGCAAATTTGATGTCACCAGAAATTATCTTCCACAATTATTTGATTGTATTTTGCAATGTCGGAGCGTGATAGGTGAGTGGTAACGTTCTGGTCTTGCATTCTGGAGGACGCAGGTTCCAATCCCTGTTCGGTCATCAAGATTTCGGTTTTCCATCACTTCCCCAAATCACTACAGGTGAATGTCGGGATGGTTTCATCACATGTCCATGATCGAATTACTTGCAATAAGTCCTTTTCCGCCTCTAATTACCTCGACGTCAACGTCAACTTCATGTATATGTGTATGTATAATATGTATATAAGTAGAGTTTGATACCAAAAGTTTATTATATTTTGAACCTTGCGAGATTTTGAAACATTTTTCTTGTTCTTCTTCCTCTACGCAGTGAAAATCCAGGTGGGCTTTTACAGTCTCAATATTATTCTTGTTATGATCAAATGTAATCAAATACAGAGAATCACTCAAAACCGAATCAATTGTTATGACACCGTATCACTTTCGGACTAGAAAAATAACGAAAAAATCATTAATTTTAAAACTGTATATAGTAATTGTAAGCTAATGGTTATTTGAGAAACAGCAAGATACATGACTTTCAGGAGAGGCCTATAGTCCAAAAACCTTCAGTTGTTAGGGAAGAGATTCGTAGCCTGGTAGTAGCGACTAAGATTATCGATCGGGCAGACTTGAGTTCGAATATGCATATCCTGAATCTTTATTTCCTTCAACATTTTGGGTAATGTTTATTGGTGAATATATATATATGACATAAGTCACTACCTACGGTTCCTGACTTACTTATCTTTACAATAATATACATGACAGCAAATATGTGTTCTTGAAGAAGTATATTTCATTGAAAAAAGAAAGTTGAATACAAAGGACTCGAGCAGCAGACCTCGGTGAATATTCAAAAAAGCTTATTTTCCACCTGAAATCCTGCTTGCTCAAAGACATGATATCGAGCATGCATTTTTTTTCCTTTTTTGTTTATGGTTTTACGCCTTGTCGACATCGAGGTGATTAGAGGCGGGAAAGGAGTAGTGGCAAGGATTTCGCCAATGGACTTTTCAAGGAACCATTCCAGTTTCACATAGAGTGATTTGAAGAAACCATGGAAACCCAAGTCTGGATGGCCGGATGAGGATTCGAACCTGCGTCCTCCAGAATGAGAGGCTAGCGCGTCAACTCTTATCCCACTATGCTCGATTATTCAAAAACTGTCAAAGAATCTAGAAAAATTCGTGTGCCGAATGGTGATGGTGTAGAAAAATAGATGTTCGTGATAAATTATTACGTGTATTATTTAAGGTATTCTTCTTGGCTGAAGGAAATAGGAAAGTTCACACATATTTCCTCTTGCAACGCTGCCCAAATGCTTCCTCCAACGTTGTCACGATTTCTGACTTCTGGTGGTGCGGCAATTTCATACACAAGGAATCGTGTCTCATAGGTAGACGGTATCAAAAGAACAAACACATTGCCGAAAGAGAAAATTATATTTCTTCCCCTTCTAATCTACTGATTATTTCTGTTATAACAGTTTGATTATGTATATAGATCCTCATTACCTATTCATTCGCAAAATTTTGTGTCTTAATACATCTTCACTTTCGTTATATAATGGACGAGGCACGCGTCTACATAGAATGGAGAGGCTAGCCCCATAGTAGCTACGCCCCTGTCTGTAGCTACTAGTGTTATTCGAAAATAGCGCAGAGAGACATAATGATGCTACTCTCAGAAATAGTATCGTAACAAACACACAGTTTCATAAGATCGAACATTGTGCACTGTTAAAGTAGTCAGATTTTCGTCGCAGAAGGGAAGAAGAGTTTCATACGAGGAAAGACAGAGCGGTTTAATACTCTACGTAAACAACAAAATTTCCACTTTCGATCACAATTTCCGTTTCGCACGCCACTTGTGGAGGGTAAGAGTGACACATTACAAAATTTTATTACGGTTTATTGGTCCAAAAAGTGCTGTCTTCTCATCTGACTTCTGACGAATAATCTTTACTGAATTACAGAGTATTTCTTTTTATTTATCTAAAATTTCAACAACAAAAAACAGTCATTGTTTTAATAAGTTTTTTTACCATTCTTTCTTTTTACCTTGGGACAAAATCTTTTTGTAATTTGGTAACTGTCAAAAATTTCCTCCAGATGAACTGAACGTAAGATTCGTGTAGAATCGCTTCTCTTTTTTCGAATGTTGTTAGGTTGTTATGACCACTGTGTATTAAATTTCGATCTTCTGAGACAATGAAAAACAAGCTTTTAAATTTTTAGTTAGATAAATCAGTACCAATCAATAATTTAGGTACTTCTTTCAATGTATCTAATAAATGTAAAACAGATAATCACTGATATTACAAACATTTGCTAGCTGATTTTTCTGATAAGTTTAAAAGTTTTACAAATTCCATGGTCATGAAATGAATTCGGCTTCTAAGTCTGGCTTTAACGTTACGTCACCTTACACAGGAATCAGTATAACAGATATAAGGATGTATGAATTGCATTACATTCAACAAACGCTATTCAGAAGAGTTTAAAATTGTATCAAAACATTTCATAGCATACCTCAGTTAAAATACTCAGTTATGCCTTCCATGGAATCAGTCTGAGTTTTCATCGTTCTATCATCTCAAAAAAATTAAGAGCTTCACTTGCAAACCAAACACACGAATGAAAATCCGAATGCTGTTGGTGACTGGTAACGATTTGAAGCGAAGTTTGGTAGTAACCATTTTAAACTCACGGTCCTGCAATCGAGACTTCAGTTTTCGTAGAGTTCCCATAATCACTCTACCGAACGGCGAATCGATCCTACTTAAATAGTGAGACCTAATTTTGTTCTTACATAACTAACATTTTCCATGTCATTGCAATTGATATATTAAAGACTCAAGTAAAAAATGACGACAAAAAGGTTATCGTGGTCGCAGCTGCCGTTAACTCGACTATCAGTAATTACTACCAGCCAATTTTTATTATTATTATTATTATTTTACTTGTGGCAATACGCTTCGTTAACGGCAGGTAATTAGAGGCGGGACAGAACTGGTGGCAAGGAACGGAAAGAAATTGGGCCATGGTCTTTTAAAGGAATCATCCCAGCATTTGCCTGGAGTGATTGGGGGAAACCATAGAAAACCCACGTCTGATGGCCGGACCGGGATTCGAACCCGCCTCCTCCCGGATGCGACAAGAAAGCGTTAGCACTCACCCATTAACTTCACTTTTTCATTACTAGTCGTATTCGGTCTACGATTACATCAATTAAATTATTTAAAAATCTACTTAAATCAAAGTTAATAATCGTAAATGATAATATGTCGGTAGAAGTGAAATGTTTTGATGAGAGGATGTGTTTCAAAAACAATCTCTGAAATCAGAAACGCAATTCAAATTTATTTTTTTCTGCCTCTCTTACTCATTCTCAACCCCTCTCCTTTTTTCTATTTTTAGCAGCTCTAAATTAAAACAATTAAAGGTGTGCCGGATGCTTTATATTCTGTTACGCTCATAAAATTCATATATTACTAATGTGATAGATATAAGAATTTTATCTTGCACTGCAGTGGTATGAGATGGAGTCAGCTAATTCAATTGGAATTTACGCCTCTGCACCAAACAGCATGTGACGGAGGTGAAAGGTTGATTTTTAAATGCTATACTTCTATAGCCAACTTTTTCGTACGGGCCATTCTAGCTCCGTGATGACGCGCAGCGCCAGATACGGCGTTACCTTATTTGAGTTCCGGTGGTTGAAGAACTTTTATAGAACTGGGACATGGTTCGGTGGTGGTGTATTATTACTAATTAGGGGGCATCCACAAATTACGTGAGGTGTTTTTCCAGATTTCTGGACCCCCCCCTCCCCCCTGGTGAGATTTCGTGAAATCTGGCCGGACCCCCCCCCCCCCCCCTCTGGTGAGATTTGGTCCGTGAGAACCCCCCCCTAGAAATCGCCGTCGAAACTTTTGTAGACCTTTTTTTTAGGTCACACCCTAACTTTTTTGACGAAATACCCTCCTAAAATCGACTTTGGCGCAAATTGTAGACCTTTTTTTTGGCTCTACTGTCCCCAAATTTTTCGCAAAATCTCACGTGAGATTTCCGTAGACCCCCCCCTCCCCCCTGGTGAGATCTGGTGAGATTTCGCCGGACCCCTCCCCCCCCCTATTTCACCTCACGTAATTTATGGATGCCCCCTTACCAGATGGTGCACAAAAGTCCTGGGTTAAATCCCAAATCTCTCTATAGCGCGTGTGGCGTGAATGCATACCACACTTTTGACCGTAACTCGGCCGCCGGATACGGACGTGGTGGGTGAACTGTTAACGTTCTGGTCTCGCATTCGGGAGGACGCCGGTTCGAATCCCTGTCCGGGCATCCAGATTGTGGTTTTCCATGGTTTCACCAAATCACTCCAGGCGAATGCCGGGATGCTTCCTTCAAAAAGGCCATGGCCGAATTCCCTCCCGTTCCTTGTCCCCAGTCCCATCCTGCCTCAAATGACCTTATCTGTCGACGAGGCGTAAAGCAATAAGGAAAAAAAAAAAAAGCTGGCGGCCACGTAGATGTGTTTCGCAAGAGCAGGTCTCAATGGGCCGGCACCGTGTTTCACCCTCTAGCTTATTTCATCTCTTATTTTACTGTCGTCAGTCTCTCGATTGGTTTGATACAAACTTCCATCCCTTCTTATTTTGCACTAGCCTCTTCATCTCAAAACATCCTTTTCAAAACACGCCTCCCTTATCTGCTTCATGCATAACCAATCCCGCATGTCTTAAAAATATCACCCACGATCCTGTTTCTTCTTTGTGTAAGATTCTTCCACAAACTTCTTTCTTCAGCCATAATTTCCAGAACATGTTCATTTCGTGGTTTAACTGTCCACCTAATTTTCAGCATTCTTCCTAAAGCACCACATTTCAAATGCTTCAATTTTCCTTCTTTCCGGCATTCCTGAAGTCCATGCTTCGTTACCATAAAATGCTGTGCTCCATACATAGAGTTTTAAAAAGTTCTTTCTGAGTCCTAGGTCAATATTTGAAACTACTTTTTCATAAAGGTTCTTTTTACTAGTGCTATTCTGTTTTTATCACCATTCCTGCTTCGACCACCAGTTGTAATTTTACTTCCCAACTAACAGAATTTATTTACTTCTAGTTTTGCATCCGATCCAATTTTTATATTTAACCTAATATTATTTCTTTTAGACTTTTGTCTTGCTTTGATCTGTATTTATTACAGAATCCTCCGTCTTTGTTCATGTTATTCAGTAACTCTTCCATATACTCAGCCCATCCTGCTCTCAGGATAATGTGATCAGCAAATCCGATTTTACTGGTTACTGGTTTTGTCTTCGTGAACACTTAAGCCACATTCAATATCCTCTTTTACATCATTCATTGCTTCCTCTTTTGAAAGTTTGAATATTGCGAAGTCTGATAGGCATTCAATCAGAACATTGTAGGAGGAAAACTGAGGCATAAAATTGACGTTAAGTGCGGCCAAGGTCAGTTCATATCCATATTGAAATTTCTTATTTTACCACATTTTATTGAGACTGCAATTTTCTGTAGTTTAGAAATCGATTTGAGGTCTTTGCCCATGTAGAATGTGAAGAATGAATCTTTTTTTTTTTTTTTTTTTTTTTTTTTTTTTTTTTTTTTTTTTTTTTTTTTTAACATTTTTACGAAATGATTTAAATGTTACCTGTTTGATTAATAGCAAACCGATAAATTTTGCTCGTCATTTTTGGTTTAATACAACTTCATTTAATATAACAATTTCTCCCAGATAAGAGTGGCCTTATAGAGAGAGAGAGAGAGAATGAAATTTGAGTTTCGTTTCTGATTTCAGAGATTGTTTGAAACCCCCTCTCTCATCAGGTCAACTCACTTCTGCACATATATTTTCATTTACGATATTTAACTTTGTTTTAAGTAAAATTTTTAAATAATTTTATGGATGCCATCATAGACCAAATACGAAAAATATTGAAAAAGTGAATCTATTGGCTGAACTTTAAAGCTATGGCTCCGCATTCGGGAGGGCGCGTGTTTGACTCTCCATCCCGCTATCCAGATTTGGGTTTTCCCTCGTTTCTCCAAATCGCTCCGGGTGAATGGCGGGATTATTTCTTCGAAAATCCATGGTCCGAATTCCTTCTCGTTCCTTGTCTCCGGTGTAAACTCGTTGTAGTTCACCTAACGTCGTCAGACGATGCGATTTTGACGAGGTTGAAGCCCTAGAAAATTTCTTTCAGTGTTACCTCCGTGAAAGCTTTCATAGTTACGCGTGCAGTTTGTTAAGAAGCACTCAGTTATGAGTCTTTCTTAAGTAGGTAAGATTCGACGTTATATTTTAAGCATAAGTCATTTGTAGGTTCGACTTGTTTATAATAAATGCAAAAAATAATTGGAATACCTACACTTGAACCGAGGACCTCGCGGTTACAAGACTAGAGCGTTAACAACAACGCCACGGAGGTCATGTTACCAGACAGCTCGTGCAGTGTATAAACAACCCTATCTGGTCTCGGAATTCAGTTACATTCAACTGGTCTTAGACAATTTTCCGAAATAATCTCTTTATAATCATTTCTATAGTTTTGTAGAACTAAAAATTCTGGATGTTTGATCATTTCCACCCACTGCTTGGCCCATCTCATTATGTGTAGTATTATTGGAATGAATTAACCAAATCAATATATAAATAAATATCGTTATAGTCTTACGCTAATCATTTGGAATAAAATGTATCACTGAACCACATGTTTTCCGCGCTTTATTGTAATCGTGTTAATTACAACTTTAACGATATTATTTACGAACCGAATGTAAGAAAAGTATAGCTGGAACCGAAATTCGTTCGACTGAGGTATGGTCTGCCATATCTTGCCGAATATGGCAGCCAATCCCGCGACAGGAAAATGCATTACTTGACTCGGGATTGGTCAGTAGCATTTTGCTGAATCGTCGATGGGCGGAGTCTTCCTGTTATGTTACAGGCATCGATTTAAGGAAATGAATTACAGATGGCGCTGAATTGAATACCCGCCAATGGGATAGTTTGATGGGCGGAGCTAACAGATGCGCAAAAGTTTACTGGGAAAACAAACTCTCCAGTTATGTCACATTGTGCAAAATAATGGACTTAGGCGCCTACAGTCAATTTTTTTGCCAAAGAGTGTACCTACAAAATCCTTTCTAAGTTAATACACTCTATAACTCCAATTTTTTCTCGTTTTTCTTGAAGTTCGACTTACCTAGGTTCCATTATATAATGAAATCATTCGTTAGCGATCATACTTTCCTCTTACAGACATTTTCAGATACGGCAAGGCTATTAAACTTAACGCTTCTTTGAATTATGGGTTGTAAAGTATACACCTGTCCACACTTGACACTGGGAGTGGATTTTGCTTGATTATTTTTTGTTGGTTTTTTGGGTGATTAGAACTAATTTCAGTCCCACGAGAATGGAAGAATAAGGTTGACCGACGTGGAGCCCTATACCAGTGGTCCGCAAGCGGTGTACCGCGACAAGGCGAAAGGTGTGCCGCGAAATTTTACCAGTTATAAGGAATTAATTGCCAAATTTTTTTATTAATTACATTTTAGTTTCATGTGCCGCGAATTGCTTCGCATAGTCGTATTTTAAGAAATTAAATGTTATTTATTTACTCACACTTGCTATTAGATTTGTTTATTCATTTTTTTAAAAATATTTTTATTCCTCGCCTCTACTGCTGCGCTTTGAGGTTCCGTTATATTTACCGCATGTTCTGTGTATGTGCTTTTCCCTCAGTCTAAACGGCTGGGATTAGCAGAACTTACCAAGCCTTATTTTATCAAGTTGTCGGTGTTGGTGCTTCTCCAACAGTACTACATTGTTCTTGTACCGTTGCACCGGCGCATTGTTAGACATCACTGTAAAAACAATTGGCACCGTATATGTGACTTCTTTGAAGTGTATAAATCCCGCTTCTTACAACTACTTCAGTTCTATCATAGCTGTGCTCTGAAAACTGTGTTAGTAGTTCGTCTTGATATTTTCTATTACTATTAGCCGACTTTTATTTCTTCAAGATGGACAAATTCTTTGAACGGAGTGTTCCGCCTATGAGTGCAGCCGATGAAAGCGTTGAGTCAGAAAGAAAGAAAAAAAGTGAATGCAGCGGAAATATAGTGATAATACCTTATCCTATGGGTTTTCTTAATGTGGTGAAAAAACGTGCCCAATCCCCGAGTGTTTCGTTTGTGGTGAAAAACTCAGCAACGCTGCAATGGTTCCCAGTAAATTGAAACGACATTTGTCAACAAAACATTCTTCTCTGTCAAACAAAGATGTCAATTATTCTCGTAGGTTGTTGGAAAATAAGCAAAAACAAATAATTTTAATGACCGCTACAGTACGTGTTTCGGAAAAAGTACAGGAAGCTAGTAATAAGGCAGCCGAACTTATCGTAAAGGCCAAGAAACCATATACAATAAGTGAAACGCTGTTAAAGCCTGTTTGTAAAGAGATGGTGAGAATAGTGCTGGGTTTAGAATCTGCTAGTGAAATTTCAAAAATTCCTCTTTCCGCTGACACAATCAGTCGCCGAGTTATTGATATGTCTCGTGATATTGAAGACATTATGAGGAAGAAAATCAACAACAGTCAGAAGTTCTCACTTCAGATCGACGAGTCCACAGATATTAGTCGCCATGCACAACTTCTGGCTTACATTCGCTTCATCGATGGAGATGTAATTGTAATTTCTTCTTTTGCAAAGAACTTCCAGAGCATACTTCCGGTGACGAAAAATTTCGTTTGAACTGATGAATATTTGCGCCTTAATGAATTAACATGGAAGGAATGCGTTAGTGCTTGTACAGACGGAGCGGCTGCTATGACAGGCCCAGTGAAAGGATTTGCAGCTAAAGTACGGGAAGTAAATCCCAACATACGATGTGATCATTGTCTCATCCACCGCGAAGCCATTGTTGCTAAGTCTCTGCCACCTTCTCTGAAAGATATGCTGGGGGCTGGACGAAGTAGTAAAAGTCGTGAACTTCATAAAATCGCGGTCCCTAAATTCGAGACTATTTTCCGTTTTATGTCAGGAAATGGATTCGGAACACACTACACTCCTGCTACATACAGAAGTACGTTGGCTGTCACGAGGAAAGGTGTTAACGCGAATATTTGAACTTAGAGAAGAGGTCCAGGCGTTTTTGACTGTTGAAAGACACAAGTATGCGGATTTATTCGCAGATGGCGAATGAGTATCTAAGTTGGCATATCTTTCCGACATTTTCGTACACTTGGATGAGCTGAACATCAAAATGCAAGGTAGGAGCCAAAATAATCTTGTTAGTATGGATAAGATTAAAGGATTTGAGAACAAGCTGGATTTGTGGTTACACAGGATTGAAAATGGGTCGTGTGAGATGTTCCCGACTGTATGGTCACTTGATGACAGTAATAAAATGGTGATGGACTTAATTAAAGAACATTTAGAAGGCTTGCAGCAGAGATTCAAAATGTACTTTGGAGAAGGTGTTGAAGATGTCGACTGGGTTTGTGATCAATTCGTTGCAAATTCGGAACATCTTCCAATAAATATTCAAGAGGAACTCGCAGATTTAAAAGCTGAGGAGAACTTTGAAATTAAAGCTTCTCGGAGTTCCTTTAAATACGTTTTGGCTAACAATAAGGAATGAATATCCGGCTATCTCCGACATGGCAGTTAATGTTTTATTGCCATTTTCAATCTACATATTTATGTGAATTGGGCTCCTCGACGTTGACTGAGATTAAAACATCCAAGAGGGAAAGACTCAAATACGTCGATGAAGAAATGAGGCTTGCATTGTCAACGATTTCTCCGCGAATCAGCCACCTGTGTGCAGTTAAGCAGGCACAGGTGTCACATTGAAGGTTTGTATAAAATTATTTACTTTAATCTATACTATTATAAATCTGTAAGCAAGCTGCGTTTGTAGTGAGGCTTGATCTCTAATAACGCAAAAACTACAGCATCAATTTGCATGGTGTTTCCGAATTTTTAAAGCTAATGTTGCTGATCAACATCTGCAGAAGTAGCTAACGACTAATATGTACCATGGGAAGAAGCAAGTCAGTAAAAAACTTCAGAAATGTGAAACTGTAGACCACAGATAATTATACACATTCAGACGGTCACTCCTTTAATAAAGAGACCTGACAAAATTTAGGATTTCCCTCTTATTTTTATTTTTTTCTTCTGTGATTCATTTTTCTGGACCGCAGTACTTCAAAATAAAAAGAATACGTGAATCAAGTATAATCAGCATTTACTTGAATCGTAACAGGTCTGTTGAATTCCTAATATTGAAGACATGTATTGTCTCTGGTAGACTGTTATACAGTTTGTCTCTGGAACAAAATTGTTGCTACGTGAACGCTGTACAATACAGCCACAATAAGCCAATACTTAATACCAAATTCAGTTTTTTCTCGAAGAGCGATGTCTGAAAAACAGCTATTATAAATATCAGCAAGTAATAAAACATACTTCTTTCATAATGACTTGTGCGGAATTGCACATATTTGGAAGTACTTTATTCGATTAATATGTCTCGTGGCTATAACGTGCAAATATAACTAGGCATCCGAAAATTCAGGTACATGCGACTCAAATAATTACATAGAAAATACGGATATATTGAAAGAAACTCAAATAAAAAAATTTTCATATCCTAATGCTACACCGCGTAAATTATGAAGCTAAAAGCATCGTCCCTTTGGTCTATAACAAAGCATATCAGCTGTCATCACTGTCCAGGTTACATTTCAATCGATTTACAACTTGCGATAATTTTTATCCTAATGCTACACCGCGTAAATTATAAAGCTAAAAGCATCGTCCCTTTGGCCTATAACAAAGCATATCAGCTGTCATCACTGTCCAGGTTGCATTTCAATCGATTTACAACTTGCGATAATTTTGCCACTCAGAAATAATTGCTTGAGTTACATGCACATTAGTACATATACGGTACCGTGATCCATTTTGACATTTTTGAATTAATTATATCTGACTGAAATAATGACAATAATGATACGACGATTTGAAACCAATATTAACTCCAATTCACGTAAATTTCTATTTTAAAGCAGGAATAATTGATGGTGTATCAACATAAAATAAAAACCAATATCCAAACAGCAAAAAATAAATAAATCAGAAATAATTGAGATGCTGTGAATATTGGTAACGAATTTTTATTTCAAATATAACTAGGCATCCTAAAATTCTATTCTACACCGCGTAAATTTTAAAACTAAACCCGTTACGCCTGATGCTAAACAAAACGAGTCAATTGTCATCTGGTCCAGGCTGTTGTTTCGCCAGGTACTTACATGCGACTGAAATAATTACATAGAAAATACGGCTATATTGAAAGAAACTTAAATTAAAAATGTTTCATATCCTAATGCTACACCGCGTAGATTATAAAGCTGCAGGCATTGTCTCTTAGGCCTATAACAAAGCATCATATCAGCTGTCAAGTTGCATTTCAAGCGATTCACAACTTGCCATAATGTTGCCACTCAGAAATAATTGTTTCAGTTACATGCACGTTACTACATAAACTGTACCATTATCACATCTCGACATTTTTGGATTAATTATATCTGACTGAAATAATGACAGTAATGATACGACGATTTGAAATCAAGAGTAGCTCCAATTCACGTAAATTTCTATTTTAAAGCAGGAATAATTGATGTTGTATCAACATAAAATAAAACCAATATCCAAAAAAAATAAAATAAAAAACAACAAAAAATAAATAAATCAGAAAAATTGAGATGCTGTGATTATTGGTAACGAATTTTTATATTTCAGCACACTTCCAAGAGGACTAAGTCGTAGATTACTGCTATATTTACATAAATTTATGGCACCGCGGTTTTGTTGCAATCCTCGGTATCCACATTTAAAAATAAACTTTTTTTAGTTAAGTATCATGGAAACAATATTTTTCATTATATCCACTTCTGGTGAAATCATTGCACAAAAACATCATTGAGGCCGTTATTTTAACAGGATGTGGACGAGGAGAAGAAGTATTCCTTCCACGAATACCATTGGTTCCTTCAAACTTCCCGTTCAAATTTAAGCGCCTACAATTTCCCGTAACGTTATGTTTTGCCATGACAATTGACAAGTCTCAGGGACAGACACTAGGAACCGTAGGCATTGATCTTCGGACACCATGTTTCTCGCACGGCCAGCTATACGTTGCTTGCTCCAGGGTGAGTGGCAGATCACGCCTGTACATATGTACAATGAACAATCAGACCAGAAACGTGGTCTACACAAAGGCATTACAATGAGTGACCTACGAAGTATGCTGAAGATAGTATATTATTTCTCTTAAGCATTGCTTTATTTACTTATAACGCAAAAATAAAAGCCTTTCTAAACAATAAATGTTTATACTTCGCACAATAATTACAACCACGAATTACTACTGTTAATTTTTCAGGAACCTTTTCTACTATTGAATCAATTGCATCACGTTAAAATATGAATGAAACAACTCTCTGACATCAGTATGAAAACCGAACCTAACGTATTAACCGAAACAAACGAAACTATTCAGAATACATTAACAGTTCATGCCTTTCCACGTTAATGTCTGATAAGAGAATAAAATCGGTAAATAATTTCTACACCTGCCAAGGCACGCGCGCGTGAAGCAGCGGGCAAATGCTAGTAGTAATATAAAACTGCCTGATTATTAATTTTATGCAACCGCTGTTTGTAGCTATACTTTTTTACGTATTAGCACCGTCCGGTAAGGTGTGTCGAGAGATTTATGGATAACCTTATGGTATGGTGTGCCGCGAGATGGAAAAAGTTGCGGACCACTGCCCTATACAACAGGATTGAACAGATGCCCCTGAGTTGCTCGCTTGCGAATGGTAGGCCTCACCACTTTCCTCGTGACGTGTCAAACCTTGAGGATTATTTTTTTTATAGAGGTTTGTACCTTACTCGTGATAAAGCCAAGATCCTCGTTCTCCAAGACACACAACGTTCTAGCGGCAAGCCCTATGGTGGTCGTTGAAATATGCAAGGAGTTTACGTGTGGGAAATTTGGGGCGCTCACAAGTTTCTAGCTCGGGTAGTCCTCGTTTGCCAAACCCATACCTGCACTTGCCAGGCCCCTGTGGGATATTGTCTATGGTTCGTTCCTCTAACTGTTATTTACATCAGTGGGATTACGTGCTCCTCTGGGAAACAAATGGCTACACCCTGCCACCAAAGTAATTAATAAATTATAATTTCCAGTTTTCGAACTCGTAAAAACTTGTTTGCTGTAATTATTAGTTGCGACAGAGATTACATGTCGGTGGCAATTTTCCTAACATTTTTGCCCCTTTTTGATTCCTTTCACTGTTTTAGAGATACTATTTACCACATTTAATAATAATGAGCTGAAATTATATTTAATTTACGGTTATTCTCCTGTCTTCATTTCCGCATACTCTTTAATTCTTCGCACAATTTTCCTTCAGGTCTCAGTGACACTAATTCCTTACCCATGAAATGCAATTCGACGTTCAGCGTAAATATTTCAGTGAGAAGCAGATTTCCTTCTTATTTTAAAATAATAATAATAATAAGCAAATGGAAAAGTGAAATTTGATTAAACTCAAATCTTTCTTACTAAATTTATGGCGATCTTACCACTAACCAGCAAAAAGAGATTATAAAACATGAAAGACTCATTGGTATGGATCTATAATAAGAAATTGTTACTCCTGTACAGGAGTTAAAGCCAGCTTGGGAGTTGTTTATTTTAGTCTGCTAAAATGAATTTAAAATTAACATTCATTTTGCTCAGTATCTTTGTTGACAATCTTCAATTGTTTCAAATAAAATAGAAACCGTTGGGTTGGATGGAGAAGTAATTTGCGTGGTTAAGGAATTCTTAAAAATTAGAAAGTAAATAATTGTGGTAGGAAGTGCTATATCAAAAATGGTGAACTTGCAAACAGGAGTGCCACTGGGTAATGAATTTGACCACTGATGTTCATTATTCTAATAAATTACTGTGTTGTTCGTTTATAGTCTGAAAAAAAGTGCTTTCAGGCAGTATAATGTTATATAGTTAGAATTTAAATGGGGAATGACTGTATACAGCTACAGCGCTTTTGGACAGGATATCAATCTAGATAGGTCAACATGTAATGAAGATAAATGGCAAAACGAGTCAACTAATTAGGTAAACAGACAGAAAAATAAATATTTTGTGTGATTATTGGCTGGATGAGAACGTTAAGTGAAATACACTAAAGAGCCAAAGAAACTGGTACACCCGCCTAAGATCGTGTAGGGCCCCCGCGATTACGCGGAAGTGCCGCAACACGACGTGGTATGGATTCAACTAATGTCTGAAGTAGTGCTGGAAGGAATTGACGTACTGCAGGGCTGTCCATAAATCCGTAAAGCCGCGTTCCTACGGCGCGTATCTCAGCCCCAGTTAGGAGGCCTCTCATCTTTGCCGCATAAGCTAGCATGGACGTCTCGCCGCCAGTCGGTAAAACATCAAACGTCCCGTCTCGTCTCACCTCGCCTACAGGGGATCGTGGGAATGCCCTTAAGTGTTCGAGGGGATGGAGATCTCTTTTGAACGACACGTTGCAAGGCATCCCAGATATGCTCAATAATGTACATGTCTGGGGAGTTTGGTGGACAGCGGAGGTGTTTATACTCAGAAGAGTGTTCCTGGAGCCACTCGGTAGGAATTCTGGAAGTGTGGGGTGTCGCATTGTCCTGCTGGAATTGACCAAGTCCGTCGGAATACACAATGGACACGAATGGATGTAGGTGATCAGCCAGGATGCGTACGTACGTGTCACCTGTCAGAGTCATATCTAGACGTATCAGGGGTCCCATGTCACTCCAACTGTACACGCCCCACACCATTACAGAGCCTCCACCAGCTTGAACAGACCCCTGCTGGCATGCAGGGTCCATGAATTCATGAGGTTGTCTCCATACCCGTACACATCCATCCTCTCGTGCAACTGGATTTTTTACATATGAATTTGTTTATATGAGTCACTCCAGGAAGCTCCGTGGTTCGAATTCTACATTTCCACTTTAGAGTCTGTGACCAGGTGACATGGACACAAAAATGTATCGGTTGCTAAGATCCGACCATGAAGTTCGAATGTACGCTATAGAAACTCCCCTCCCCCCTCCCCACGATAAACATTATAAGTTTAAAAAAAAAAAAAGAAGAAGAAGAAGAAACATACGTCAAATAAGCAACATTCGTACAACAACATATGTTTGCTCTTTTACAAAAATATAAAAATAAAAAAAATTGGTAGCAATTACAGAAATTAGTTTATTTGCGTATGCCATACAGGTGTATAATAGTATTAAACGTAAGGATTGTGATAACTACAGAATGCTTTTCACAGATTGTCTGGTTGGGTGGGTCAAAATGCATAAAAATAAATGCCAAAAATAATCAGGTTATTTATGACACTGATAGGAAAATAAAGGGTTTTTTGTCATTGTAGAGAGTAAATACTTGTTTGCACATAAAATTTAAATACATTTGCATATCAATCCAACACTGAAAAAAAAAAATTAGACAAAAATTCTGAACTAAGTCATTCGCACAAAATCGATCGCGCGATCATAATGTAAAATCCATTATTAAAATAATATTTGTAATCGTAAGTTTTCCCGGCGGATCTGATGTTTGAAGATCTCTCGGGCGTGCAGCCGGGTCATTTGGTCGTAAATGTACGAATTTTCGATGGCGTACCGTGCCATCATCTTCAGGTAGCGTCCAGTGGTCGGCGTGAGGAACGCAGTCCAGGACGCGACTGCTGGACTGCGTTCCTCACGCCGACCACTGGACGCTACCTGAAGATGATGGCACGGTACGTCATCGAAAATTCGTACATTTACGACCAAATGACCCGGCTGCACGCCGGAGAGATCTTCAAACAAAATAATATTTCTTAGATTTTGAGAAACAATCCTCCAAAATTTGATCTCTTTTGCAGCTTTTTTCGAAAATTTCTCCCGAAAGGTGCTGCACGTATGGTTTTAAAAGCAGATAAATTCATGCATATTAAGTAATTGATACTGCACAAAAAAAAAAAAAAAAAATGCATTTTGCTGTATCTAGAGAAATAACCGGTCAAAGATTAAAATCTTCTGCCCTTATTTGATAATATATTAACAAATATGTTTTAAGAGTGGTGTATAACATACAGGGTTTGAGAAAGACTATATTAGTGACTTCCAATCAAATATCAACTTCTCTGTCACATGGTGCAGCCCGTTTGCACGGACGAAGCCCTGGCGATCCGATATAAGGAGTCACCCACTGTTACGTGGGATAAGATGTTCACAATTATAAAGATATCAGGTCTAAAACACCGAGATAGAAGAATACTTCGTAGTCTGTATAAGAATCAATTGGCTATAATACAGGTAGAGAATCATGAGAGACATGCATGAGTTATCTTTTTTTTTTTTTTTTAAGATTTCATTCCTCCCAGCATTTTGCTGGGAGGCGGGCTGTTGGAGAGTCACAGGAGACTCTTTTCAGCCAAACTACTCTCTACGGGGAGGGAAGGGGGATGGAAGGTCGGCCGTGGCCTTGTAGGGAACCATCCCAGCATTCGCCTAGAGTGACTGAGGAAAACCACGGAAAACCTCAGACAGGATGGCCGAACCGGGTTTGAACCCGGTCCTCCCGAATGACAAGTAGCAGTGCGAAATCGCACAGTTAAAAAAGGAGGTGAGAGAAGGTTGCAGTCTATTCATATTAAACTAAAAAAAAAAATCGTATGTGGCATAAATGTTAAAGGAGATAAATTCAGTATGCTACTGAATGGTATGAACAAAATACTGAAGGAAGATTTTGGACTATATAAAATACAAAGCAAGACAATGGTGATAAATGTAGAAGAAATGATAGCAATAATAATAAATTAAATACGAGGGTCGTCTTTTAAGTTTTTACGAAAATAATGAAAACAATTTTTTTTGTTTCTCAAAGTATTCGCTTTTAAGATTTATACACTTTTGCATGTGTTTCAACGAACCCTTGAAACATTTGGTCCACTCTGATTTTGGTAAGTCAAAAACATGTTTTTGGAAGGATTCAACAACTAGAGGTGATGAAAATCGCTCTCCACGCTTTTTTTGCTTGACATTCGGGAAGCATTAATTCCATGTTTTTCTCCGTCAAATAATCAATTGTTTGACGTGCCATGTAAGAGTGGGCATTGCCATGATGAAGAATTATGCGACGTTTTCGGTTGGTTCTCCTGATTGCATCGATAATTCCTGGCAAACAAATCGTTGTGTACCATTCAGCATTAACCGTTCTTCGAGCCTCTAAAGCAGTGTTTCTCAAAGTGGGGTACGCGAACCCCTAGGGGTTTGCTAGTTGATAGTATGGGGTTCGCGACAAGATTTACGTAATGGCGGACTGGCTATCTCAAGCGTATAACACGTACAATGGTGAAGTGACTATCGCTCACTGTTGCCAGTAGTGGAGCTAAAACTTTTTTTAAAAAAAAGTCGCAGTTTTTTTGTTAAGGCGGTTTGCCATTGTCTGATAAATTTTATATGGGTACGTGGAGCTAAAAGTTTGAGAAACACTGCTCTATACTCTAAAGCAGGGATGGCCAACCCGCGGCCCGTGGTAGGTCATTTTGTGGCCCGCGGAGCTGTATCATTATATGCGTTAGCTTTGACTTTCTGTGGTGATATGTACACTAAGGTAAGCAGATACTCAACCAAGGTCATCGCTCGATTGATCTTGCAGGGATGGAAAGTGCGGGTGTATAACCGAGCATTATTAAGGCTAATGTTCCTATTTTTTTTTTTTTTTTTTTTTTTTTTTATTGGCTTTCGGCGGCTAAGGCCATTCAGCCAGCTCAAGTGATCATATTTTAGCTTCCAGTGAACAATTAGTCATCCAGTGTACATCGTATCTTTCTATGTATGGACACCACAGGACGGACAGGACATTCACACAGACACACAACATCCATGCCCGCGGCCGGATTCGAACCGGCGACCTTCGGCACGTGGAGCTAGCACTCTAGCCCCTACGCTACCGAGGACGGCGCTAATGTTCCTATAACTTTCAGCGCGTTAGTGGTTCGCCTGACTGATTCTTGGAGCGTTTGTGGAGGTTATTGATCTCCTAGCAGTTAATGTTTCCACCCATAGATGGAAGTACACTCTTTGCTTTGATTGTTGTATTTGATTCGAAATGCATTGTCTAAATTCCATGTGTCTGTTGTACTGAAGTATTCTTTTAAGAACTAGTTTCTGTTTTATATACGTCGTGTGTATGTAAGTATTACTGTTGTTAAAAATACGTGATATTTGTGTTGTTGCATCTTTGCCAAATATATTCCTGGTATTATTATTTTTAAGCGTTGTGATTGTAGTAAATTCTGCGAGAGGAATAGTGATCGCAGTTTTATCGTGTGCTATTCTGCTACATAGGGAAGTCATACTGGTGACGACGAAGCAAGGATATATTGGACATCGTTTGGAATACTCTCTAGGACCAGTGTATAGTGACTTATTGACGATCCGGCATAACTGTGGAACCCGGGAATACCTAACGGTGACAACAAGGGTTTCACTGGCAAGCCTCGCGGACTGACTTAACGGCAACGAACAGGCTAAGGACTAACGATGCAGAGAGAAGAAGAACTACGCGACAGCACAGACACCCCACCCGGGACGGAATCTGAAGAAAATGAAGAAGACTGGGAAATGTACTCAGAAGACACAAACGAACCCGAGAAAAACTACAACGAAAACAGTGGAAAACTACAACATTTTATGAAAAGGAAGGAACCAACAATGCACAACAAAAACGAGGAAGCGCCCTTCGAGTTTCCAAGAAAAAGGAGCAAGCGCGCCCGTCAAGCAGTACACCAAAAGTACAGAGCAAATCATACACAGGTGGCAGTAAGTAATCGATACAGCGCGCTAGCAGAAGAGGCCACAAAGGATACCGAAGACATGGAAACAAACACTGAGACACCAAAAGGGAAAGAAAAACCGGCTAACGAGGCTAGATTTCCTCCCGTCGTAATATATGAAACAAGAAATTTCATAAAGATGAACCAGACCATCAAAGAATACCTAACAGGGAATCTGAAAGTTGTGTATCGAGGCAACAGCCTCAAATATTTCGTCGAAAACAAGGAAGATTACCTAGCCCTGATAGCATTTTTCAACAAAAACAACATCAGCTATTATAGCCACCAACTACCACAGGAGAGGCTCCTTAAGGTGGTCATAAAAGGCCTACCACCTACAATACTAACAAACGAAATAGCAGACGACCTCACGGACAAAGGATATCTAGTAAATGCAGTTCACCAGTTCAAAAGAAGGAACCCGGAGACGAGAGACTTAATTCCACTGGCAACCTATTCAGTCACGCTGGAAAACGATCCAAGTTCCGAAAAAATCTACAACTAACGTTCGATATTGTACACCAGAGTCCAGACTGAGAGATATCGCCAACAACAAGGACCTCCGCAGTGCACAAGGTGTCAAAGACACGGACACACCTCTAACTACTGTCATCTACCCAGCAGATGCGTGAAATGTGCAAGCCCACACCTAACTAAGGATTGCACACTTCCCAAAACAGAGCGCGCAACATGTGTGAATTGCGGAGGAGACCACGCGGCGTCTTGGCGTGGATGCAAAGCCTACCAAGACCTGCTGAGACCACCATGCCCGAGCGACCGGAAAAGAGACAAAGAAGACAGCAAGGAAAACGAAAGGAAAAACAAAACATTACACCCGGGCGGAACTTATTCAGGTCAAACACAAAACCGAACATACTCACAAGCCTTGTAAGGGCATAAAAATCCAAACAGGCAAGAGCAGAGAAAACGGCAGGGGGAGCAGACAACTGAAAGCGAAGGCGCACAGGATGAACTAACAGAAATAGCTACTAACTTCGGGTCTGAATTAAAAAAGATCTTCAGCACACTAAAAAAAACATTGAAAAAGGTGAAAACAGCGAGAGGGAGATGGAACAAAATCCTTGCCCTCGTCGAAGGAGTAATATCATTAATAAACTAATGGCGCAAGCACAACTACAAGATCTGAAAATCGCAAGATGGAACGCCAACGGAATAAAAGACAAAAGGCTTGAACTACTCGAATTCATAAACAGGGAAAAGGTGGACATAGTCCTCCTCAGTAAAACATTCCTAAAGCAAGCAGACAACTTCAGACTCCAGGGTTTCAGACCTATCGAACCGACAGGCAAGGGCGGAGAGGCGGTGGCACCGCAATCGCTGTACGAAACAACATAACCCACGAAATAGTGAGTGTATCACAGACGCTGGATATGGAGGCCACAGCCATACGAATCCACTGCAAGGAGGGGCACATTGTCATAATCGGAGCATATCTCTCACCGAGTAGAACACTATACGAATTCGATATCGACCAACTACTCGCAACTGGAAACAAAGTAATCATCGGAGGCGATCTGAATTCAAAACATAACAGCTGGAATTCAAGAACAAACAACACGAGGGGTGAGCAACTCTTTGATCTCTTGGAACAGAGAAACATTGAAGTTTTAGGACCAACAGAGCCCACGCACATCCCGCACAACGCTAGACATCGACCAGACGTTATAGACATCTTTCTTGCAAAAAATGTAAACGGAATAAAGGAAGCAAAAACCAAAAACGAGCTATCCTCCGACCATTTACCAGTAATTCTGAAGATAGAGAAGTGGATCCCTCCCCACATGAAGCCAAAAATACATAAACAAACAGATTGGAACCGATTCACTAGAGCAGTGGACAGTAAAATCAAACCAAATTATAACGTCTCAACTGCAAACAAAGTAAACAACGCTATAGAGCACTTCAACAAAACGATACTTGAAGCAGACAAAAGAGCCAGCACTACGACAGTATACCCAAATCATCGACAAACAGAGCTCCCCGCCTTACTGGAGGACCTACGCTACTTGCGTAACCGCTACCGGAAACTATGGCAGCAGTATCGCGACCCAAAAGATAGACGGCAATATCGAAACTACGCCAAACAACTACGCGAGAGAATACAAGAGAGAAGGTCGGAGAAATGGGAGGACAAAATGTCCAACCTAATGTTTCAAAACAGAGAGCCGTGGCAGCTTATAAGAGCACTCAAAGAACCGCGTCAAGCAAAATCAGCCATAGCAGGACCCGCGGGAACATGTTATCAACCATTAGCAAAAGCCGAAATCCTAGCTGAAACCTTTGCAGCACAGTATACGGTAGCTGACTACCAACTCACACCTGAAGAGCAAAGGGAAAGTGAAGAGACGGAACGTCAAGCTCAAATCATTATGCAGGAACCGGCGGACGTCCCACCAGAGCTAACAACACCACGCGAAGTACGCCAAACAATCAAAGAGATCGCAAAAAACAAATCTCCAGGCCATGACAAAATCACAAATGAACATTTGAAAAAGCTACCAACCAAAACCACAGTACTCTTAACAAGAATCTACAACGCCTGTCTCCTCCAGAGCTATTTTCCTGCAGCCTGGAAGACAGCAAAGATAATAGCAATACCTAAGAGAGGCAAGGACCCCAGACAAGCCAACAACTATCACCCCATAAGCCTACTATCTTCAACATCGAAAATATTGGAAAGAATACTATTGAAAGAATAAAGTCCAGCCTCGAGGCGGAAAACACGATCAGGCCAGAACAATTCGGCTTCCAGAGCCGCGTCGCAGCAACAACCCAACTATTACGAATAACAGAAGAAATCACCGCAAATTTCAATCGCAAAAAGTCAACAGCAGCAGTATTTCTAGACATCGAAAAGGCTTATGACAAAATCTGGCATGCCAACCTGATAACGAAGCTAAAAAACGAAACAACAATTAAAATTGTTACATAAAACTTATTGGAAACTACCTGAAAGATAGAAAATTCTACGTATCAACTGAAGGACAGAGATCGTCAACACATGTGATAGAAGCCGGAATACCGCAGGGAGCCCCGATCTCTTCACCACTATTCAATATATATGTTAATAAAATCCCGACACCACCCCACGTAAAGCTGGCGCAATTTGCAGACGATACGGGCATGTATGTGATCGGGAACAGGCACGATTTAAACCTAACAAGGCTGCAAAGAGGTCTGGATGCATTCACCACATGGAGCAGAAAAAACAAGGTGAAAGTAAATGCAATGAAATGTGCCAGCATATATTTTACCAACAAAAGGCCACAACTAAACAGAGCTCTGACAATAATGGGCCAGGAAATCCAATGGGTTAATGAGCACAAGTATCTAGGGATAATACTAGATAAAAAACTACTTTTTCGACAGCACATTCTCGATCGCCGAAAAAAAGGTCTAGCGGTAATAATGAACCTCTCTCCAGTATTACGCAGCAAGGAGCTCCGAACAAACACAAAACTCCGCCTATACAAATGCATAATCCGGCCCTTCCTCCTATATGGCTGCCAAATATGGGGTCTGGCTAGCAGATCGAATCTACAACACATCCAAAGATTACAAAACAGATGCCTCCGCATGATATACAACGCACCGAGGTACACACCTACAGCATCACTCCACAGGGAAGCAGAAATCTCCACAGTACAAGCAGAAATCATTAAACAAACTGAAAAATTTATAGAAAGATTAAATCAGACAAGAGACAATCCAAGAAAAGAGACAATTGGAACAATAATGCCAAAGACGTGGCACAAGTACAGAGTGCCCCTCAGTATAATCCACAACCCAGTTTGAACTGTGAAGAACAGCACACGAACACAGCAGGGGTTTTTACCAATAAGGTCATTTCGAATGACCACAGCCCAGGTTTTTCCCCTGACAGAAAAAATCCATAAAAAGCGTCCCCAACGAATCAAACCCATAGAAGTAAAACTGTAAAGCAGTGGGGCTTCACAAACACAGCCGTTGAGGCAAGCGAAAAAAAAAAAAAAAAAGTAAATTCTGCAAAATACAAGCACGTGACTTTTATTCATTTCTCTTTCTAGTTCAATTAAATAATGACTTCAACTAGTAAAGATGTTGGATCAAAGAAGCGAAAAGCTGCAGATGAACTGAGAAGTTTTCAGGATAAGTGGACAATTAACTATTTTTTTGTAGAATTTAAAGCTAAGCTCATATGCTTAATATGCAAAGAATCTGTTTCTGTATTGAAAGATTACAACATGAAACGGCATTATGAAACTAAACATGCAAATAAGTTTGATGAGTACCAAGGACAATTTCGATTAGACCAGGTAAATGACTTAAAAATAAAACTTTCTGCACAGCAACAGACATTCACTAGCACTGCTGCAGAGTTAACATGCCACGTAAAAGCGAGCTATGCAGTAGCTTCAATATTAGCCAAGAAATCGAAGCCGTATTCAGATGGTGAAATGGTGAAGGAATGTTTGGAGAGCATCATTGAAATTACGTGTCCAGAAAAGAAAAAGGAATTTTCAAAAATAAGCCTCTCTCGTCAAACTATTACGAGACGTGTGGAAGACATTGAGAAACATATTGAAGATAATTTGAAAAGCAGAGCGCCTGATTTCATATATTTTTCTCTAGCATTGGATGAAAGCACAGATCTAACAGATACTGCGCAAGTAGCGATTTTCTTAAGAGGTGTTGATATCCATTTAAACAAAACAGAAGAATTAGCGGCTCTATATCCACTTAAGAACACTACAACTGCATGCGATTTGTTAGAGTCAGTTACAGCAACGTTAAATCGTTTTTCGTTAAAACTTCACAACTTATCTGGCGTGACGACGGATGGAGCTCCTGCAATGTTGGAAAACATGAAGGTTTAGTAAAACTGTTTGAAAATGAAGCCTACAAACTTGATAATACCTCATTATTAAATATTCATTGCATTATTCATCAAGAAAATTTAGGTGCCAAGTCTTTAAAAATGGATCATGTCATGAGCGTGGTTATCAAAATAGTGAACTTCATTAGATCGAAGAGGTTGAACCACCGTCAGTTCCAAGAATTCCTCAAACATTTGGATTCTGACTATAATGACCTTACATTTTATACTGAAGTAAGATGGTTGTCCCGTGCAAAAATGTTAAGAAGAGTGTTTGATTTGAAGGAAGAGATACGATCATTTTTGTATGTTTGATTATCCTATTGTAATTCCAGTAAATAAAAAATGTGTGAATTTTTATCGCATTTTTATTCACTACTATTTACTTCTTACTTACCTACGGCCCGCGACCTGATTAAGTCCCGAAATTACGCCCACAGCTAAGCAAAGGTTGTCCATACCTGCTCTAAAGCAATGGTCGCGGTATGTCCAGTATAACCAAAGAAACAGGCGCGCCTCTTCTTGGAAGTTCTTTGCGAACGAACCATTTTTGTTGGATTCGGTTCATGTTGGAACACCCAAGTAGTTGATTGTTGTTTAGTTTGCGGCTGGTACGACTATATCCAAGTTTTGTCTCCTGTTACAATGTTGTACACGGATTTTGCATATCTTCTATGGAATTTTTTGAACATTTTCTTACAACAGTTGACAAGAGCTTGTTTTTGAGCTTCAATCAAATGATGCAGTTCTGGCCTCGCATTCGGGAGGACGCGGATTCGAAACCCCGTCCGGGCATCCAGATTTGGGTTTTTCATGGTTTCCCCAAATCACTGCAGGTCAATGCCGGGATGCTTCCTTCAAAAAGCAGGAACAGATCTTTTTCACAGCTAAATGTTCATGAAAAATCGAATGTACTGCAGTCTTTGATATGACTAAGGATGCCTCTATCTCACAGTACCTGTCACATGCTTGTCTTATCCAGTCATGTACCGCAGCATTGTTGTTGTTGTTGTTGTTGTTGTTGTTGTTGTGTGTGTGTGTGTGGTTTTTTTTATTTTTTAACAACAACCGGTTTTGGTTGACTTCACAAAATTCATCGCTGATGGAAGCACGACCACGGCGAAATTCTACATACCAATTGTAAACAGTTTTTAATGATGGTGCTTGACCAACAAAAGTTGACAAAAGTGATTCGTGTCATCGTTGTTGAGTTAGGCCTTTACTATAGTCGGAAAAAAATCATCCAGCGAGATTTGCATTTTTTTTAATGCTCACTGTAATTCTGAGCTACCACACTTTTAACACTAACGAATGACATATTTTACAACAATATAAATGTCACATCTCATTAGTGCCGTCTAGTGGTCGTTGGTAAAAACTTAAAAAGGTGACCCTCATATGAAAATAGGATCCGTTTCAATGGGAGAAGTAAATGAATTCTGCTACCTAGGAAATAAAATTAGAACTGATGGCCGAAACAGGAATGACATTAAAAGCAGAATTACAAAAAAAAGAGAAACCTTTTAGTTTCAAATATTAATCTAGCCCCCCCCACACACACACAAAAAAGAGAGAAAAAAACTTTTTAAAAACTCTATGTGTGAAGCATAGCATTTTATGGTAATATAGAATGGACTTTAAGAATACGGTAACAGAACGAAAGGTAATTTAAATGTGGTTTATAAAAAGATACCTAAAATTAGGTGCACAAATAACGTACGAAATGAAAGTGTTTTGGAGACGATGGGTGTCGATGGAAGTTTGTGGAAGAGTCTTACAGAAAGAAGAGACAGGATGGTGGGTCAAATTTTAAGACATGCGGATTGGTTAATTTGTTAGTAGAGGGAACATTCTAAGGTAAGAATTGCAGAGTTAGACAAAGATTAGAATATATGAAGCAGATAATTGAGGACGTGGGTTGTAAGGGCACTAAGGGAAGTGTTGAGACGAAGAGGCTAGCGCAAGATGGGATGAGATGTAAGATTGCATCAAACCAGTCGAGAGACTTATGACAGGAAAAAAGGCTGAATTTCTTGGAGGTGAATGGAAAGTTTACGTAACTAATGAATAGTGCAGTACTCGGCAGTTTTTGAACAGGATATCCGTGTGGTGAAAGTTTTACTGACACAGCGTTTATTTGGGCTATATAGTTCCGAAAAACTTACGCGAAAACCTTAAGAGGTGGCGATTTTTTGGGAATGATCCGTGAAAGTCATCTCCAGAAACCCACTTTCAGATGACACGTGTCGGTAAAGGTGGTCAATGAGAGACAGGACTATGGATAACGTTTAAACATTTAATTTTCAGAAGTTCGTGGCCAAATTAGCAGCGAGAAATCTTTTCGCTTCAACAAACAAAAGGCTTCGGCGAAAATCGCCAAAGAAAGGGTGATCATCTGCCATTTAAATTCATTCCCGCGCATTTCCACTAAATTTTTAATATTTTTCTTTTCATATGCTGACGAATGGTGGAAGAAAGACACTCTTCTGGGAGAGGAGAAGAGATCGAGGAGAGGGCATGTCGTACGGCGGGAACCTCGTAAGACATCATAGTAAAAAATAAGTAATATTCCAAGAACAATAACAACACAACATAGAACTTAGATAATGACTGGATAGTCCAAAAGGAGTTTTTCATGAAAATCATGTTTTGTTTTAAGTGCATTTAGAAACACATTCTTGTTTGTTGTTTTTTAATTCGATTTTATTTTTGCACAAAAGATTTCTATCTTTAAAAAGGTATGTCATACACGGTTACTGGAATCGTTTGTAATAACTCAGACGAAACAAAGAGGCTCAACGGTTGCAAAACAGTTTTGTACTCGAAGTATCCTTGACCTCATCCCTCCTTCTGATGTTAATACTTGAAAGTATAGTAATGAAAATACTTACTAACTTAGTTCCTCTTCATAGATAGGCCAAAAGCCTGTTCTGACCTCATTCTTCCGACCATCTCTTCCTAGATCTTCCAATGTCCCTTCTGCCTGTGGGATGGTACTCCAGGGCAAGCTTAGAAAATCTGTCATTTCCCATCCGCAGAACGTGGTTCTTCCAGTAATCCGTTTTATGGGCAATTCTATCATTTAGCGGGGAGATATTCAGTTGTTCCCTTATTTTCTCATTCCTCCTCCTATCACTTACGGAATATCCTTTTACTGACCTTAAAAACTTTATTTCAGATGATTGAATTTTGTTTTTGTATTGTGTTTTATTTACCCATGCTTCACTGCCATATTGCAGAGTCGGTACTGCCATTGTTTTATAAAACTTGAGTTGCGTCTGCTCTAGTGCTTTCAGTGTTCGTCGAATTGTTCCACACATATACTGAAATCGGTGAAGTTTCTTCTTCACCTCGTTATCCTCATTAAAAGATAATTCACATCCGAGATAAGTAAAGCTGGAGACTTATTCTATTGGCTGATCGTCTACCACTATTTTGACTCTGATACCCATTTCCATTTCCATGCCATAACTTTCGATTTTTCACGAGACAACTCTTTGTAATCTTTACTGATAATGTTTAGTATATAAATTGCTTTTTGAAGTCCATCTTCATTTTCTTGGAGGATAAATTGGTCATCTGTTAACAACATTTTATGTAATTGTTGTTGCTTATTTTTATACCAGGATGGACATTTTCTTTCCATTTCCTAAGTCGTCTATACCTGTATACGTATATTGAATAGTGTTGAAGACAGGCTACAACCAAGCCGCATTCCTTGGTTAATCGCTATTTCTTCTGTAAGTTTTTTTCCTAGATCTAATACAATTTGTGTCCTATACGTATCTTGTATTAAATGTTCTGGATATCCATTTCTTTGCATTATTTCCCATAGTTTTTTTTCTATTTACTTTATCGAACGCCTATTCATAATCTATAAAAGCAATCAATGTCTTTAAATTAAATTCTCTTCTCTTTTCCAATAGTCGTTTAAGGCAAAATATATTATCTATTTAGGATCTTCCTTTCCTAAACCCACATTGTTCTTCTAATAGGAGAGCATCTGCTATTACTTTGAGTCAGTTATTTATTATTTTTGCATATATTTTGTAGCCCGTATTTAATAAACCAATTCCTCAATAGTTATCACATGAATCCCTTTCTCCTTTCTTAAACAGTGAAATAACTTTGGCCTTCCTCCATTCTTCTGGGATGATTCTCTTTTTCGAACACATATTAATTAAGTGTAAATATCTAAATTTCAAAATCATTCGCCCATACTTAATCAATTCTAAATTAATTGTATCTAGTGCAGGAGCTTTTCTATTTTTAAATGATCTTACTGTTGCATCAGCCTCTTCTATGTCTATAAGATCAATTTCTTTAGTATCCACATGGTCAATTCCTATTTTCTTTTCTTCCTCTTTGTAATTACTATGTACTATAATTTTTTGTAGTGCTTTATCCATGCCTCTTCTTGAATTACATTTATGTTAGCACTTTCCTTTTCATCTTTGTTAAGACGTTTCATAAGTTTATAAGCCATCTCTTGTCTACCATGGACATCATCTTCTATTGAACTGATTAGTCTATCCCATGACTCTTGTTTCAACTTCTTTGTTATTATCTTAACAATATTTCTTCTTCTTTTATATTAATTTTCTGGGGTTAGATAAACTTTTGCTTTTGTTTGACGACTGCTACAATTTCTTCATTCCACATTTTAAGTCCAGTTTTTCTTCTAAATTTCTTTTTCTTGCCAATGGCTTCATATGCTGCTTTCAGTATTGATGAAGCTATAGTTTCCCATTCTTTATTGATATCATTATTTGTCGGATTTTCCATTAAGCGCTATGGAAATCGGCTTTGATATATATGTCTTATTCCTTCGTCTTTTAAAAGGTAGATCTTGAAAACTTCTTGATCTTTTTGTAAATCTTTTTGTAAATTTTTATTCATTCTTTTCCTCCATTTAGCAAGTATTCTTATTTTTGATATAACGAAATAGTGATCTGTATACATATCACTACCTCTATGTACACTGGTGCCTACTACATCTGGACCTAATTTTTTATTAACCATTACGTAGTCAATGATAGACCTTTGTCCTCTTGCCATCCATGTAAATTTATTGATATCTTTTTTTTGTAAAGAATATATTTTTAATCTTTAACTGGTTGAAGGACGCAAATTCTCTCAGTAGTTTCCCATTTTCATTTAATGTGTATTCGCCTTTATTCCCCATTACCTCTGGAATTGGGCTATTTCCTACGCGAGCATTGAAATCGCCAGCCAGTATCAGGAAATCACTTTTATTAATTTTGTCTATCACCACTTGAAGCTGTTCATAAAATTGTTCAGATTCTTCTCATTTGTTTTCTTCTGGGGCATATATGGCGATCAAGGTTAGGTTGCCTCTCTCTACTTTCAATCTTAGAGTCAGAATCCTCTCACTTATCATAGTGTAACTGACAATTTTATTTTTCCATTTCCTATCCACTAATATTACCACTCCTGCTGCAGCTCTTTTCTCTCGTAGTTAAATATTGAGTAACAATAGATAATAACATCATCTTTTTAAATACCGATGCTGACAAGTGAACTGCAATGCTTAGGACTGTCATTCGGGGGATTGCGGGTTCAAGTTTGTATTCGGCCATTCAGATTTCGGATTTTACCGAAATCACTCCAGGCGAATGCGCGGATGGTTGCTTCAAAATACAATAGCCAATTTCCTTCCCGTTCATTGTCCTCCTGCCCCCCCCCCCCCTCCACCCCAGGTTCTGTTCCAACTCTAATGACCTCGACGAGCTGTAAATTCCCAAAAGAAAAAAAATCTTCTTATATGTTTCTCCAATCCTAGCCTATAATGAAATTATTTTTATCTCAATTAAATTACTTATTTATGAAAGACAACCTCTGTGACAATTCACGGTCTACATAGATTTTCTAATGATAATATTATTTCTGTTGGAATTTTGCCAAAGGTCAATCTTCCATATCAAACTACGAGAATATTATGTTTCGAGAAGGTATCGTTCAACACATATCTTCTACTACAGAATGATTTATAATCAGATTCTTGATAACCATGTTACCTTACCAAGACAAGGAAAGAAGGAGTATTTTTTAAGAGATTTTTAAAAATGACTAGTTGACTTGAACAATGTAGCATCCAATAATAATCTTCATTTTTCATTTAGAATCCGTGTTTGTTGGATGAATGATGAAGGATCTTTTCATTAAAAAGAAAGGAAAAATTTAATTTTACTCCATGTTAGTATGCACATTGCTCAAAATTTTCCCATCAGCATTTTATGTTGCAATTGTTTATCTTTCATTTTTTTAAATTATTTTCATTATTCGATTTTAACATTCAAAGTGTGTGTTACTTTCACCACTGTGAGAAAAAAGTAGACGCACACCACCAGCATTATTATATGAGTTTGAAATCAACATCTCGAACCTTTAATATTGTTTAGAAAGGTCTCTGTCTAAGGTAATATAATTTCTTTCGCTAATACAAACCTAAAAAAAACAACTAAAAATTGTGACTGTACTGTTTGATGAAGTCTGCAGGGAATATGCGGCAATATATCCAGATGTGCTTTAGCATTATCTAATATCACACTAAATGCCCCTGTAGTGTTTGTTCAAAGGTGTCAAAGTTAACTGCGGATGGATTTTGTAATAACAAACGAATTAATGTTATTTTATTATTTATTTACGCTTTTATTCGTAGCAGCATCATTAAAAATTTAACAGTATTACATATCATCATTTCTTTACAGACGTTACAACATCTAAGGCACTTCACCAAGCACCTCTGCGTGTCACTGCACCGCAACGAGACGGAAGAAACATGGACGCTCCGAACAGAAAACAGCAGTCAATAAGTCTTAGTCTTCTCATCTCAGCTCCTATTCAGAACTCTTCACTGTAGTCATTCGACAGATATCTAACTCACTGTCCTCGGGTCATCTGAAACACAGAAACGTCGCTTTTATATGATTATTACATGCGACAAATTTAGCAATGGTTCATTTTTTATTTTATTTTTTTGCGTAGCGCTTTACGCCTCGTAAATATCTAAATAGGGGCGGGAACCTTTTTGGGAGGAAAACGATAGAATTCGGTCACGGGCTTTTGAAGGACTTATCCCGGTCGGCGGTATTCACCTTGTAGTATGTCAGGACTGACAACATTTCTCGAGTTAATATAGACAGAAGAATGGAAAGTATGATTCAGGGTATTTTAGTGAGAAGAGATTTTGCCGTGTTCACGAGAGAGCACATTCTTACCCGAAGTCAGCCTTCTGGGAAGGTTGCGCCACGAGAAACGTTGTCCTCACCCTGGTTGACAACGTACGTAAAAGTTACTTCTGAAAGGCCAGCATGTTGTAAGGAGATAGATTTATTGGGAATCGCGTCACATGTAAGGGGCTTGTTTTAAATAACAGATTCCTCGGAAAGACTCGCGGTAAAGGGACGGGGTTTTCTGTGGCGAATGAGGGGCATGTATGGAATGAAAGAACTGTGTAGCCACTAGAAAAACAGGAGTTTGTTGTTAACAAACCAATTGTTACAATTTTATTGTTTTTCATGGAAAACGAAGAGCGTCTGTTGGCTGGGAACTGAAGTGACTGGTTGTGCTGGTGTGAACTCGCGGCAAAGAAATTCCTTACAGCAAGCGGGCGTGCTGCGGACATTCGCGTGTGAACTTCCAAAGCGAAAAGTCTCGCTTACCCATTTTTGATGCGATTATCTGCGGCGATAGTGTTCGCTTATTCTCTGCCATTTTGTATGTGAGCTGCTGCACAGAGAACCCTGTTATAACGCAGTACACTGTGAAATGTGTACTGCTTCTCTAATTAATTCACAACGCAATGCTGTTGCTACGACTACGAGACGTAATGGAAGACCTCATTGTATCAACGCATCCGACACCAGCCGTCAGCTACACTCCAAGACAGTGCATTCAAGACGGAAGTAGACCTATTGGCCCCCTGATTCACTAAAGTAATCTAATCTTATTACTTTTACTTAAAGAACATTTTGAGTTGATAACGTAATTTTAGGCTGTTACCATGTAAATTTTTCATTAAATAAATATTCATTTGTTTAAAGAATATTAAATTTAAATTGTGTAATAATTGTTTGAGAATTTATTGTGGTTTGGTTCTTTGCAATATTACAACTATCCCGGCCCACTCCTTCTATTAATTGTTTTGATGCATATTTTAGGTAAATGAATAAAATTGTTAATTTGCACCCAATGTAAAAAATAAGTTATTACTATTCATTAATGTGGTGGAAACATTTAATTATCTTACCAGCAACATCGAACGTTACAACCTGGAGTAATTTCAAAAATCAAGGAAAACCGAAACATGGCTGGATGGGTATTCAAACCTGCTTCCTCCAAAACCTCCAGGCCAGGGGTCTCATTGAAACTTTATTCCCCCCATTCATCCGATTATCTTATGGAATTCACAAGCAACTGGTTTGATCGTGTACTAAAAAAAAAAAAGGCCACCTCGGTTTTTGTTGTTACTTATTGATATTTTTATCAGTAGATACATTATATCTGGGTAAGTAGAGAAGCTTCAGAGTACATGAGTGTTGAAAAATTATACTTAAAGTGATTGACTTTCTAGACTAATAATATCTTCGACGGGGAGATTTGAACCTAGTATCAGTTTGGATTCGGTGTACAGGAATGCGACACAACAGTCCGTAACATTTGCGGATCCTCTTCACTTTATTAAATGACAGAATTATACGAATTAATGATAACTCATAAAATCAAAGTGTACAGGGTTCGGTAAACTATGACAAACGGTAAATTTTGCTAAGACTTTTAAATTTAATAATTTTTTAAAATGTTTGCCTTTCTTGCCTGTAAATTCCGGCACATTATTTGCACCTGCAAATCTTAGAGTACGTTGTTGATCTCAATGAAACTTTTACAAGCTACAGAATAACGTTAATCAGGTAATGCAAAGGTGTGTTTCTTGATTAGACAGTGAAATACATAGTTAGCCATCAAACAATAATTGTTAATATCAAGAAACCCAGGCGGCTGCAGTGGGCAGATCATATTATTCGGATGAGCTCTGTCGCGCAGATCTAAAAGCGGATTACTAAACGTTCTACATTACCTGGAAGACAAAGGAGCAGATGGCGAATAATTGAGGTGAACGCTCACTGCCAGTAGTTGGGGATCAAGAAGCTTCCAGCAAAGAGGAAGTGGAAGCTTACAGTGAAGGTGACGAGCGATCTTTAATTCCCAGAGATGCCAACTGAGTGGCAATTATGTATTTTTAGGGCAATAGGCAGTATGAACCACAACATCTTACTGAAACTATCAATGCCCAGAAACATGTTCGAATAAGTGACTGACTGGTATAATTTAAATAAGATTTAAACTCGGTCAGCATTGAAATTACTTTGTGGCGACATCGTATGGAAAATAAAATCGTCTATACAACTTATCATATCCTCCATATCAATTTGTTATTAATGAAGGCAGCTGTTGATGTACTTATTTTCATTTGTTGGTGAGGGTGTCAGGGATTGAAACAAATTACCAAGTGAAGTGATTAATAATTTATCGAAAACGCTTAAGGAATTTAAAATTTTTATATCGAAAAACTAAATTGGGGTTGAATTTAATACTCTAATTATAAAAGAAAATTTTAAAAAATAATATAAAAAGGGGTAATTAGATTGCCGTTGGAGCATTATTTCCATCGCAATTAAAATAAATAATAATAATGTACTGTACAATGTTCCTGTGAATCACATTTAAGAATATATTTACTCCATCAGAATCTCGAAATATAAATTCGATTTTCTTACCTCCTTCGTTACGAAACGCATTAGACTTATGTACTAGTTTCCATCTTCTTGACCTCATACAACGCCATAGCGAGGCGCGGGGTACGTATATAGATAACATTCCTCATCACCCATTGGAAATTATGCCGGTATCAATAAAATCAGCTTTACACCGCAAAAATCTTACTTTTATAAGACCATACGATGATGAATAGTTTTTGTTTCTTCAGAATCCTATTATTATGATGTGAAATCGACAGTATGAACAAAGACTTTCCCGGCTTAGAGTATTGAAAAACGTCGACTCTTTTAAAGAAGACCGGGTTTCTCGTCAACCTGATGCCGCCAGGGGAGCGTTCATAAACTATATGGCTCGGTCTAGGGGAGGAGGGTTGGGTAGAAAGCTCCACTGGGCTACGTGGGAGGGGGGGGGGAATTATTCCGAGTCAAGCTACGTAGCTTTCCATTTATTTGTCACAGTTTAAAAAAAGGGCATAGAACACACAACAACATGTAAATATTTATTTCCGTCATTTAATTATCTCTGTATGTAATTTACGATAGTATGGAAAAAGAAAAGAGTACATAATGTCTTCTGGAATCAATTTCGGAAAAAGCTACGTGCCACGTGATGGGGGGGGGGGGGGGGAGGTTTCCAGGAGGCCAAAATTGAGCTACGTAATTTATGGATGCTCTCCAGGCCACCCAAAATTCACAAGGAAGACATACCTTTACGCCCGATTGTAAATGCCATAGAGGGTCGCACATACAGTTTGGGAATGCTTAACCCGCTTGTTGATAATTGTCTTCACCATGGGAAGAACTCGGCCCGACTTGTTAATATGCTGCAAAAGATGCGGCTTTCGGACACTGATATCATGGTCAACTTCGACGTCGTCTCGTTTTTCACCAGGGTTCCTCTGAGAGACACTGCAATTATTACGCCGTCTTTTTAAAACTAACATCGTATATCTCTTCGAACTCGTTCTTACTTCTAGTTAATTCACTTACGGTGGGAGATACTACAAACAGAGCGATGGTGTGGCAATGGGATCACCATTGTCATCTGCAGCTTCCAATCTGTTCAGGATAAAGCGTTTGAAGTGTCTATCCTTCATCTGAAATGCTTCCACCATTATGTAGACGACGCATTTGCCGTTTCGCCACATGGCATCCATAGTCTTCACAAATTCTTGAACCACCTCAGTGGAATTCACCCGAACATCAGATTGACTATGTAACTAGAGGAGAAAGGCAACTTACCTTTCCTTGACATTCTTATCCTACGGAGACCGAATGAACCCATTTACACAGTGTGTACTGAAAACTCACACACGCGGACCGCTGCTTACATGCAAGCAGTCTCCACCACCCAGCACAGAGGAACACCGTGCTCTATACGTTGGATCACAGACCGAGGGAAATTTCCCACGCTGATAGCCTGCCGGATGTGGAATATACGAGGGTTGGAACTTAAATAGTGGCAACTATTTATTCACAACCGATACAAAAGCGTTACATGTTTGCACCTGTTACTGTCCTTCAAAGTAGTCACCAGCGTTGTGTAGACCCCGTTGCCAGCAATGTGGAAGGCGTAGTATACCGTTAGCAGAGCCTGTTCTGTTGATGGTGCGAATGGAGCGTTCTACTGCCTGTCGAATCTCTGGAACAGTTCTGAAGCGAATTCCACGAAGTGGTTCCTTCATCTTCGGAATCAAATCAAAGTCACAAGGACTTAAGCCGGGGAGTATGGTGGATGGTACAGTACTTCCCAGTCCCATCGACCGAACAGAGCAGCCACAACTTGCGCTGTATGCACCCGCGCATTGTCGTGCAAAATGATGGGTGGGTTACGCTTCTTTCGCAAAGCTGGTCGCAGATGATGCTCCAAAAACGAACAGTAATACTGCGCATTGATGGTCTGCCATGGAGGAACGTAATGCTTTAGGATAACACCATCACAGTCGTTCACGAGAATCACCATACTGGGGCTCTCACGCACTTTCGACTTTCGCGGCGACCCATAATGACGCCATTCGTTGGATTGGCGTTTCAGTTTTGGCTCGTACGATGTGGCCCATGTCTCATCCAGTGTTACGATACGGCGTAAGAAAGCCTCTCATTCGCGCTCATAGCGCTCCAAGTGCGTCTGAGCAGCGTCATAATGCATCCATTTCCGCATTTCCGTCAATTCATGCGGAACCCATTGTGATGCAATATTTCGCATGCCCAGGCGTTCCTTCAGGATGCGAAGCACAGTCGTATGCGCTAATCTGGTTTCATAGGCGAGCTCACGAATCATCTGGCGTCGATCACTGTCCACTAACGCGGCAACAGTATGCACTTCTTCTTCAGACACGCGAGGACGACCTGACAGATGCAAGTCTGCCACAGTTTGCCGAACTTCATTGAAGGCTTTTACCCAACGTGCCACTGTTCTGTATGGCAATGCCGATTCCCCGCACGCCTCTTGAAGACCATGATGACACTGTCGTGCTGTACGACCTCTGCCACATTTAATCTTGATCCAACTCAATTGTTCCTGTTTCGAAAACATAGTGACGCCTTTACGTCAGACCACTCGCTCTCAAGTGACTGCGTTTCCCTCGATTGTTCGCACGCCGGGGACGAAGGACTGGCGAGTCCATTTGCTCGGAGGTAAGGTAGGTATGCCAACAACGTGTGCTATCAGCGACAATAGTAGATTCCATTGCATAGTGTCTCCATAGTAGTGTTGCCACTATTTAAGTTCCAACCCTCGTATATTTTCGCCTTGTCTTCAAGAGAAATGGATAACCTGACCAACAGATAGAGCAGGCACTACGGAAAAAGTAAAAGAAATACCCAGTAGAGCCAGAAAATCTGTCAAAGGCTCTCCGTACTATGATATCATCTCCGGAAAAATAGGCAGAATGCTGACTCGACACAGAATCAAGAGCATATTCCATCCTTCTGCCAATATTCGTGACTGGCTCCGACCTGTGAAGGACGATCTGGGATTAAAAGCGCCAGAAGTCTACAGCATACCACGCCAATTCTATTTTTCATACAATAATTACTAAATACGTTTATTCAAGGCATATGGGAATAAAGCGCGAACAAAGTAGAGAAGTCCATTTAAAAATTTAAGGTTATGTTTGGTCAGATTTGTGATACCGAGAAATTACTGTAACTATTTGTATTTATGTATGTTCGTTTGGACCAATAGGACCACGTTAAGCCTTTGTTTAGCTTGAATTTTGCTGTAGATGTGCACACATTATGTTACAATTAGGGTTGTTAGTCTTAGAAGGGACCTACAGTTTATCGTGGAATCATAACCACCGAACGTCATGGGGTAGCTCATATGATAAAATACAACTCCCAAAATTGCTGCACCTACCTAAATTCGAACCCGGGACCGGATCTGCGACAGTTTTGAAAGCAGGTATCTTAACCACTGAGCTACCAAAAAGTTCATATTTATTAAAATCTGAATTGTACAAATATTCCTGATCAATTTTCGAAGCAGTAGAAGTAACAAACCTTATAATATCAACTTATGCTCATTTTTCATTTTATGTTCCATACACTGATTCAGACAGGTGTCTTTCAAGAACTTCACTAAAGACAAGCGTCATTCTTATTGTCTGATAGAGAAATAGTACTCAAAGAAGAAAAGAGTTATAAGCATTAAAGCTGCCAATGGGAAACCTCTTTTAAGCACAGACGATCGAACTAACCGATTGAAGGAATACATTGAGAAACTGTATGATGGGGGCGACTTGAACAATATCGTAGTGTAAAAAGAAGGCGATGTCGAAATTGATGACTTAAGAGGTCCAATTTGATACAGCTCTGAATTATTTGTAAGCAAATAAAGCAGTTGGAATTGATGAGATCCGTGCAGAACTTCTTAAATCCTTAGGAGAAGAAGGAATCTAAAGATTATTCAAGCTGATATCAAAAAATTATGAAACAGGAGAAATTCCAATTGATTTTAATAAAAATATCATTTTAACACTACCGAAGAAAACACAAGCCGAAAAATGTGAGAATTATTGCACCATTAGTCTAACATCACATGCTTCAAAATTACTGACCAGAATTTTACACAGTGGAGAGGGTAGTAAGAGAGATAGTACTTTTATGGCATTTGTTGATTTAGAAAAAGCTTCTGATAATGTTATGTGGGACAACATGTTCAAAATTTTAAAGAAGTCAGGTCTAAAATATCGAGATAGAGGAATACTTCATAAACTTTAGGCCTATACGAGTAAGTGGCTATAATAAAAGTAGAGAATCATGAGAGACATGCATCAGTCAAAAAGAGTGTGAGACAAGGTTGTAGTCTATCCCCGTTAATATTCAACTTGTATGAAGAGGAAGCAATAAAGGAAGTAAAAGAAAAATTTTCATGTTGCAAAAGTGTTCAAGGAGAAAAAATCAGTATGCTACGATTTATTAGCAGAACAGGATGAGGATATTGAGAAGTTTCTGAATGGCATGAACAAAATATTGAAGGAAGAGTTTGGGCTTAATATAAATCAAAGCAAGACAAAAGTGATGAAATGCAGCAGAAATAATACCGGACATAGTAGATTAAATATAATATAAAAATAGGATCGGATGCGATAGAAGAAGTAAGTGAATTCTGCTATTTGTGACGCAAAATTACAACTGGTGGCCGAAGCAGGAATGATGTTAAAAGCAGAATAGCACTAGCAAAAAGAGCCTTCGTGAAAAAGAGAAATGTTTTAGTTTCAAATATTGATCTAGGACTTAGAAAGAGCTTTTTGTGGAGCACAGCACTTTATGGTAGCAAATAATGGATTTTAGGAATACCAGAAAGAAGGAAAATTGAAGCATTTGAAATGTGATGCTACAGAATAATGCTGAAAATTAAGTGGACAGTTAATTACGAAATGGACATACTAATCGACAACAGATAACCTCGTGCCACTCGGCTAAATCTTATTTGCCCATGAGCAGCAACACGTCCCAACTGACCGCCAGCTCGGCTGTCCAACGCTGCTCCGGCAGTCCGCCGGCTTCGTCTAAACATCTTTTCACAAATACATTTTACTGTAATATTCAGTATATTACAAGATCACGAGGAAAACATTTCTAAATTCTGAGACTCTAACATTTTTAGAATCCCTAAGCAGATTTCGCCTTATAACTAAATTAAATTTTGCATTTGTCTGCTTAACTGTTGAATCCGAATCCATTTGGATTTTAAAATTTGTGTATCTTTTGGAGCTTGTTTATTGTTTCGTATTGTTTTCATTTTCTGTTAGCGGTTTTGGCAAAATTTTACCACTTAAGGTGTCTTTTGATAGTAACCTATACCTGGCATTCATTATAACTGTGAATATTTTCGTATCTAAGGCGGTACCTTCCTTCGCATGTTCATTACACAAGTACAATTTTAGTTCCTCTTTATTACGAAGCCGTTTATTTATGATGAAACATTTTGGTAATTATAAGAAAACGTTTTTTTTTTTTTAATTTGTTGTTCTGACTTGCGAGATTAATATAACAGTTACAATTACCATTGTTGTCGGGTAATTGCAGTATCCGGTTTATACAATAATAGCACACTGGAAATTTATGGGCTTTTAATAGTAACCTATTACCTCGTAATGAAATGGGAGAGTTGTTTATCAATTTATATCAACGGTCGGCAGTTTTACCAGTGAAGATGGAGTAGCAAACATAGCATAAAACGACCTTCAACAGATCGTCGTACCATGGTTACGTTTCAACTTGTTCCTATAGAATGTTAGTGAGTAGGTGGAATGATACGTTCGAAGAATGAATGCAAACTGTTAAGCACTTATTCTGCTAAAAATTACAAATTAATACTGGTTTAAATCCGCATGTCGAGAGATTATAGTTGGTTCCTCTGACGGGAATAGTTACGCTGTTAATAACTGAATTTTTACAAGGAAGCTAATATTGTGTCAGACGAATAAAAAACAGACAGTAATATTTCAAGCAATTGCTTAAACCATGAAGAACAGCCATTTACAAGTATGAAGAAAGAGTCGCTTGATAAACTCTTCTGAAAGTCTCTCGCATTCGGAATGGTTCCTTCAAAAAGACGATGACCGAATTCCTTCCCGTTCCTTGCCCTAGTCCCTTCCCGCCTCTAATTGTATTCATTATTCTATTGGAAATATTGGAATTTTGGGTGAATATTGAGATTCTAAAGGTACATTTCCACTGAGGCAACTTCTGGGCAACATGCTTGCGGCACTGACGCAAGTGGCAAGGAGTTTTCAAACGAAGCTACACGCTGGGACATGTAACAAGTAACAATGACGCATGCCATATGTTGGGCCGTGTCACCAATTGTATGCGCGATTGTGCGACAAAAATACAGCGTGTCGCACGATGTTGTTTTGGTATCCAACTGACGGTGGATTAGAGCGACAGAAAACGGGCGACATGAAGTGGAACATACAGAATACAACCTTATTATTGTTGTTGTTGTTGCTTTAGGGCGCGTCGACAGCGGGGTCATTAGCGACCTTATTATTGAAGACTACCATACTCGACGGGAGATGTGGAACAACAAAAGTGTTTAATACAAAAACAGGAATGTGAAAAGTGACAAACTACATGTTAACAAATACGAATGTTCAGTAGAAAATCAAGAATTTGAGGTCTGATTTTCAACGGTACCGGGCGGTAACATAAAAGGATCATTAAAAACTTTACAAATTGACTTACATGTTATTAATATATTCTATATTTACAGCTTGTATACAAAAATGTTTATCAGTTTAGATTCTAGAAAATAAAAATTAAATAGTCTTTTCTTCAGTTGACCGTTCGCGTTCGATAGTTCTGGGTGATAGGGAGAAATTAAGTCATACGAGAACGTAGAGTTTGTGTTTTGTCTCTTTGTATTTGTCTTGCCAAAATGCTTTTCACTCTTTTGTTACTAAATACCTTGCGAATTCATCCCGGACGTCTTTTGTATCCTCGCCTGACTTTAAACATACCCGTTTCATCTTCTATTACCGTCCTATCCTGAAATAATAATAGTTCCATCTTGTATATCAATATCTATGGTTCCATAACGTTCAGGAAGAGTTCTTGAAGTATTGCTTTTCTTTTCTTTTTTTAAATTGTGTGGGTATACATACGCAGATGTGATAGTTTGTGCCTTTTCAACATTTTTCATTAAAGGTTTTCGAAACACACGAAAAACTGATGCCAATAATCCAAAAGTATTTTCCACTGCACTTCGTGCGCGTACTTGTCTGTAATTGCATCTTCTATTCTTAGAATCTTTTTCTTGATGTCTGGAGAAGGTTTCATAATGTGTACCTGTAGAGGAAATGCGTCATCTAAATGTAAGAAGATAATTTACTTCCAGGGAGATGTTATAGAGTCGGAAAAGCAAGTTCATTTTTTATTAGTTTTTGGTAAAATAAATTTGGCGAAACACTCGTCCGTGCGAAATCGTCACTTGACAACCAATATTGCCATACAAGAAAAAATAGTTAGCATCCCCATCAAAACACAACCAAGGCGTCTTCAGTTTTCTTTCCTTGATTGCTGTTCGCGAGGATCAAATAGGTAGCAGCTGCCACTGCTTCAGATGATATCACGCACGCTGCTGGCAAACAAGTACCGAATAACTTGAAATGCTTTGCCGCATGCTACAAGCAACGGCGACAAGTAGCAAAGGACAGTTGTCAACAAATTCTTGGGCGACATTCGGCTTGCGACCAAGTATGAAGAAGCACGGCAACTTCTAGCAACAAAATAATACGTGCAGTTTGCTACATGTTGCTCGTTGTTGCCTCAGTGGAAACGCGCCTTAAGACATAAAGTCATACATCGGGACAACATGGTAGGCACATGGTGCAGGGTCGGCAGAGGTTATTGTTCATCAAATTGCTGATATGCTGCGCACGAAATACCGATCACTGACGTCAATACAAGTGTTCCTCAGAGCTTCACTACCGAGACTCGCTCTCAGTATAGCGACAGTCATGGGTTAAATAACATCTTTAGCCACTCCCACCAGTTAGCTTAGCGTGGCAATATATCATTACCAGCCAGAGACTCATAGATTTTATCCATTTTTTGAAATTGGGCAGAATCGACGCTAGTTCGGAACTTGTCCTTGTAGCAGCCACTTATTGTTTGTATTATACAACAGCTAGTGATCTATTAAACAAGACTTTACCAGTTAGATGTTTTCATTCCATTGCTAGAATTAGTTGTCATGTCCACTTGCACCTTCTATTATCTTGCAAACTACCAATTATTATAATCAACGGCTCCGTACCGGAAATATGGATGGTGTCGACCTGATTCAATAATAACATTAGATAGCCCTCAAGACAAGAAGAACGAAGAGCATCAAGATGATAGGTTAGATTAGATCGTCGCAGAAGACAGAAGACGAAGAGAATAGTTCGAAATCCTTAAGGTTATTCCATTAAACGCCCACAAACACAGCCAATCAGTAAACAAACATTATTCCTCTTACATAATGACCTCGACGTCAATGAGGCATTAAACCATAAACAAACAAACAAATCTGAAACTCTCTGGCAAGCATAAAAAGAAAAATTTTATCCGGATTTTACACAAAAAACACGCCAAAATTTTTAGTCTTAGTAGTTTTTCAAGATTTTGCGGGAGCATTATGGCTTTAAGAGGGCTAATAATAAAACAAGCAATGGATGAGCTGGTGGCAGTATCCATGGTTCTATTTTTTTATGGAAATTGTAGTGCATACTTTGGGAAGCCAGTGACTGCTGTTGCTGCTGGCTATCTTGTTCGCTGGCGGAGGCAGTGGGTATGTTCACTGGCCTCGAGGCGTCCAGAGCTCTGCAGTCCATCACGTAGCCTCTGCGCTCGGCCACGAAGTGCAGTACCGGCTCGAACTGATGTCCCCACCTCACCTCGCTCAACAGGTATGATGTGCGCGCTTGCACGCGCTGGTCTGTCGATTCTATCGTGCCTTCCAGGAGGGCGATTACCTGTCACATTGGTCAACAGTTTGGAAACAATAAAACACATTCTAACTACATAAGGTACCTTATATACCACCAAATATCTCATGGACAAAACTATTAACAAAACTGAAAACTCAAAAGACTACATCGGGATAATATCATTGTATAGAGAAAGAAAAAAAATGTTGTAAAATAAGGAGATGCAAGAAAAATACCTGTGCATTAATTTCACTGTAGAGTTGAAGAAAATTAATGGTTAGTGAAAAAACTGTAATATATATCATACCTGACAACTATTAAAATTGTCTTTCGGTAAAATATCTTATCTTATCTTATATCTTTAAGTGAGCAATTCTTGTATATATATATTCTGGATCTCGAAAATGACCCTAACGATTTGGATTAAACTTCATATTTAGCTAACGTTTTGATTTTTAAGTTTATCTAAATAGGTGTCTGTAAAACAAAACGCGAATTTATAAAAAACGAACAATTTTTGAGTTTGGAATCTCGGATAGGGCTCTAACGCCCTCTCGTAGACATTATAGGTACTAGAAGCTTACTAATAGTTAGGTTCTCTTTGGATTCAACAAGGAACTAATATCTTTAAACGAACAGTTCATGTATACTAACTGACCCATGCGAATATTTCGCACAATATCATGATCAGTCACCGAATGGTAATGTAATAATGAGGAAATAAGTAAATGCAAGTATTTATTGATGAATGGTATTTTGTTTTAAAGAGTAGTAATAAATATAAATTTCACTGTAAAAAGTCGTTAACATTAAATACTACATATTTAATTGTAAAACATTTCAAAAGTAAACATATAAAAAAATACTGGCTCTATCATAACTTCTCTGAAAACAATATTAGCAGGTTTTATGTAATCGTGTATCTAACACAAAAATAAATATTAAAGAATCTACAAACTCATGAAAAAACACACACATGTATCCATACGAAAAAACAGGTTCTGATAAACCTGATGGCCTTTTGAAGCGTCTGACCTTGTGTTTTATTAATGTTCAAATTGTTTTCTTATCATTTAGAAACGCAGGGTTTGTGGGCATTCGGGAGGACGGTGGTTCGAATCCCCGTTCGGGCATCCAGATTTGGGTTTTCCATGGTTTCCCAAATCACTCCAGGCAAATGCCGGGATGCTTCCTTCAAAAGGCCATGGCCGAATTCCTTCCAATTCCTTGACCCTCATCCTTTCCCGTCTCTAAAGACCTCGCTGTTAAGAGACGTTAAGCAGTTTAAAAAAAAAAAGGGTTTGTGGCGGTACTTTAGTGCGAGGTAAGAGCATAGATTTATCGGAGTGAATTAATTTAGCATTGATGATGTACTCTTCTAAGAGAATTACCAGTAATTAATCTCTGATTAACATTAATATTTCTTTTTAACATAGGCTAATAACAGCACTTTTCTTTAAAAACAATTTGAGATGGTTAACCAGACGATCTCGGAAATTACTCTAGCTATTTGGATGAAGTTTCATATGTAGATAAAAATCTGCTTTTCAATTTTTTAATAGATTATACAAAAAAAATATTTCTATTCTTGGATTTGGTATCTTGGAAAGGGCTCTAACCTCATCTCTAGGATTCAGGTACCAATAAGCCTACTGAGGTTAGCTAAGCTTCTCTTTGCAGGGAACTGTGCACTTAAAAATGCCTATGAAGCTTTCAAAAAAAACTTTAACTTTAATCAAACTTTACTCAGAATCTTGCATATATTGAACAGAATTCGAAAGATGCCGAGTGAAGATCGGTCACCCAGGTACTTAAAATTTATATTTAATTGCTCATCAACTAAACATCCAGAAATTTGTATTTGAATTTAATGTATTTATATATATTTAAATGAAATCTCAACCACTTCATATTATTTGTTGCCAAGCATAACGTTCAAGACAAGCTTTACTGTTACTACGTTTTTTTTTTGTTTTTTTTAAGTTCTGCAAGGAACAGGAAGGAATTTGGCGATGGCACTTTTTATGGAACCATCCCAGCATTCACCTGGAAAGATTTGAGGAAACCATGGTAAACCCAAATCTGAATGGCCCACGGAGAATCGAACTGGCGTCATCTCGAATGCGAGGCCAGAGCGTCACCGCCCACTGACCACTCTTGGCGTTACTACCTTAACTTCAATAATGGTAAAAACTATAAAATTGCAGAGAAAATATCTTGTTTCACTTAGTACGGTAGACAGTATGTTACACTAAGTAAAATTATGCACAAGTACAGATCAGTAAATATTTACTTTAAACCAGATTTCAGAGATGAAGTGGCTTTCTTCAAATTCTTTAAAAAAAAACCTGAAGAAAAAGTGTTTGCATAACAAGGACCAGAACAGATAGTATTCAAAATGGAAACAAACCTTTCAGAGGGTTGATCTGAATTATGTTCTGGTCCTCTTACTCAGACTGAAAACACATTCACATTCTGCGTTGCTATAGAGTATAGGGCAGGGTTTCTCAAAATGGGGTTCGCGAACCCCTAGGGGTTCACCAATAGAACGTAGGGGTTTCGCGACAATGTTTATGTTCGCCAACCCCGGCAGCGTATGAGTAGCGTGCTTACTTCGAGTTGCAGGGGTCGCCGATTCGATTCCGGTGGAGGGCATGGGTGGTTTTAATTAAATTTTTTGTTCGTCTTGTGTCGTCCTTACAGAAATTGGAAAATAATCAAATTGAACTGAAATGTGTACATTGTAAGAGAAACTCACACGTTGAGCTGGCTGTATGGCTAACATGGCCAAATGGCACAAAAAAAACAAACAAAAAAAAAACGTTATGGTGACTGACTGGATATCTCGAGAGTGCAGCGCACAATATGGTGAATTGAGATTGAATATGAAAAAAATTGCTCCTAAAATCAACTCAACTTGCGACAAGAAACAAGCCCATCAATCAATTTAATTAGTAACATATTTCTCTTTGTGATTGTGTTAATTTTTTTAGTTCTTATTTGAAAAAATAAAATTAAAAAAATAAAAAGCCAACTTTTTAGGAGGGTTTGTCATAGTTTGGGAAATTTCATAGGAGTACTATGAGTTGGATAAACCCAGCTATAGGGTATGGTGAGAATGGATAATGTTACTCCGAAAATCCTATTCCATTTAATAATTCCATCAGCTCCACGAATATTTGATAACAGTGCTCATTTGACATCATTTGTAAGATCTACATTTGCAACAGTAAAAATGTTTTTTACCAAAGAGCTATGAACTGTGTGTGGATTGCATTTAAACAGCATCCCTTGTTTCGTTTTCCTTCTTTCACAAGATGACAGATAACTTTTACAATAAAATATTGACAGAAAAAATTTGTGTATCTTCAGTTTTGTAAAGAGTGGCATCTTGTGCGTGTTTTATCTCATTATTTGTCAGGGGAAACTTATTTATGCAGTCTGTAGCGAGCTCTCGGAGCAACAACTTGCCGGTAGTACACGTTTCCTGGTGAAGAGACATAACCGAAGATAGCAAAACGGTCGTGGTAAGCAAATAGTACGTGGTAGTCTCAAGAATTTACCAAGAAATACAATCTACTGTGTTCTCGGTGAAAATAATTGATTAGTAATCGTTTTCATCTAACATTCGAGTCCGTGTGACCGTCACCCACAATGTTCGGTGGGACGTATGTCTAGGGTAGAACACATCAGAACTTGAAAATCATAGTGGCACGCCAACCGAGACGGTAATTGCAGCCGCTCTCAACATAGTCAGCATCCAACAAACTGATGAAACCATTCCAACCGAGACTGCGAATTGTCAGTACAGTGTGGTGCCAGACGATCCCATGATTGGCAGCCAAATCATAAGTAACAAGCATGCTAAACGCCACGTACCAACAGAAAAAGACGTAAGAAAATCAACCCACACAGCAGAGAAATTCACACGGCTCTCAGCGATACGTTCAGCAGCCGATGTCTACTGTCAACACGACACCAACAACGTCAGCAACGCCAGAAACTCCAGCAGCACCAGCAACCCAAGCAACACCAGCGGCAACCGCATTCACCATTGCCGGCAGCAGTCTACAAAACCCGCAGCAAAATACATCTAGCTACAGGTACGACGCAACTGAAAACGGCCCATTTGTAGTTTTTGTAGAGGGGAAAGAGAAGAAAGTAGGCCGGTTACATCCAATGGTTATAGGAAAGCTACTACGTGAGCAAGGTGTCCTAAGGTCAAGTCATCTTTTGAATATCTCGAGTTCTGGAAGTAGTAGAATAAAAATTAAAACAAACAATAGTGCAGCCGCAAATAGCCTCGTAACGTCGGATGTGATCGCTAGAAATAATATGGATGTTTATATTCCAAAGTTTATGGTACACAAACAGGATGTAATTAGGAACGTAGACACCTCTCTTAGTGACATTGAAACACTCTCAGTGATAGAATGTGAGGCCCAGGTAGTAGGTATTCGACGGTTCACTAAAAAAAATTGCAAAACAAGGTAAACAGGAACTTAACACCACTTCCTGTATGTGTATTAACATTTAGATCTCAATTACTGCCTAAATTTGTATACATTCATGGAGTTCGTTGTAATATTGAGGTCTATAACCCATCAGTAATCCAGTGGTATAAATATTTGCATTTCAGACATGTCAGTAATCAATGCCGCAGCCAAGCGCGCTGCAGTCGACCATAGCATCGAGTCATGTCCTAAAACGTCCCAACCTCAGTGCGCTCTGTGCTCTGGCCAACATTTAGCCACAGATCGACTTTGTGCCGTTTAGCAGAAGGCGAGAACCGTAAAGCAATATATGGCGTTGAATAATGTTAGTTATGGTGAGGGCACAGCAATATACGAGAACAGACCATATGCTCAAGCAGCAGTCAATATTAACTTGCAGCATAATATTCCCACTGAGTTTCCGCCTTTGCCGGCCATGCCCTCTCTTCCTGTCAACCGCTATCCAAAAGTCGTCCGACCTCAACAGATTTCGACACAATGCAGTACAAATAACTGGAAAGATTACCAGCAATATCACAACCCAAGCCAAATACCAACGATACCCACACAAAGTAAAATAACCAGCACCATCAATAGCATGGGGGTCCTCCAGCCTTACCGGACAAGCGTCGCCTAATAGACATAATGCTTAAAATTAACTACATTACCATGCTGCTACAGCAGATACAATCTGGAGGAGAGACAATCCCAATCGACGCGATAAGGGATAACATTAGTAGGATTATAGAAACTACAAACAATGTGCACGGAATAGTGGAAGAAAGAGTGATAACCTCTCAGGATAATGGAAAAGATTTTGCAGTGAAACACACTGTATATTAGGTCGAACAAGAAAAGTCTTATGCAATTTTTGAAAGAATATACTATCCCCATCTGCACTTTGACGGAAACATGGCTAAAACCCGAGGAGAGATTCTCATTTCCAAGCTACGACCGACAGGACGGGTTTGGTGGCGTAGCCATCCTAGTATATTCCAATAGACACTTCACCAAAGTCTTATTGGATCTACGAGGAATCAATATAGAATGTTGCGCAATTGAAACCTCTCTAAAAGCGTGGTACAGTACTGGTTACGTACAAGTCTCCTGCAACACCGCTATCTAAACAAGATCTTTACAGCCTCAGAAAAAATGACAATACATTGATAGTCACTGGAGACCTAAACGCCCACCACCCGATGTGGGGCTGCTCTAATGAAGACAGTCTGGGTAGGGATATGGTATATTTAATGGAAGAACGTAATTTAATACTACTTAATGACGGATCACCAACAAAAATAAGTAGACCAACAGAATCTTCTTCCGTGGTGGATATCACTCTTGCGTCACCAAACATCGCCTTGGGCACAGACTGGTCTGTAATTCAACATCCCATTGGCTCATATCACTCAGCCACTATTGCTGACCTTCACAGATACTAAGCAACAGCATTCGACGAGATATCCAAACTATAAATGGAATATAAAAAAAGCAAACTGGCAGCGATATAGAGAAGCAGCAACACAGGTATTTGCAGATTTTGAAATGAGCGGTGATGTAGAGAGCGACTACCATAACTTCATAGAAAAAATTGAAAACGCGGCTTCTTTCGCCGTTCCAGTTACGCGCCCCTTTACTACGTATAAGCATGCAAACACCTTGTGGTGGGATGACGATTGTTAGCGGATGTAGGAAGCACTACGCATATATCGGAGGTTGGCCACAGATAATAACTTCCTCGCTCTAAATAAGATCCTGGCTAAGGCCAAACGTCTATTCAAAGAAAAAAAGAGAATGGCCTCGAAAGAATTATGCTCCACTCTTGATAAAGACATGCTCCTGCGAAGACCATAGGAGAAAATTAGAACATTCATAAGATCTCAGCAAACATCCGAATCCGAGGTAGAACCAACGGAAGCCGTGCTGGAAGAAATCCTAATGTCCCTAGCGCCTCCGTGGGTGGAGCATTCTGTTTCACCAAGAGATAACAACGACAACAGCTACTGAAAATTTCTTATGCAACCATTCGTCGTTGAAGAATTTAACCGGGCATTACCTGGAGGTAAAGGGACAGCCCCCGGTCCAGATGACATCGCCTATCCAATGCTTGCCAATCTACCTCCCACTCCCAAACTGTTCCACTTAGAGATACTAAACCAAGTCTGGTCAAAGAGCATACAGATTACAGAAATGAAGACAGCAAGAATAGTAGCCGTAAAGAAACCATCCTTAAGTCTCGAGAAATCAACATCCTATAGACCAATCAAATTACTATCGTGTGTGTACAAATGCCTAGAAAAACTGATCAAATCACCGCTTGAATGGTGGTTTGAAAATCACTCGCTCCTCCCACGTCTTCAATTAGGGTTCAGAAAAGGCACAGAAACACTTGCCCACCTGCTGGTCGACACTCGGCTATCTCTTAGTAGAAACAAATACAAGGTTGTGGTGTTCATGGACTTAAAAAACGCACACGACAACGTAGTATTGCCGATACTAGTGAAGATAAAAAAAAGATGATAAAAATCGGAGTGCCCGGAAGATTTGCGACGGAACTGTACACACTACTGCGTAATAGGTGGCTAACTGTCAAGAAAAATGCAAAGTTTTGGGACTTCGACGTGTTAATAAAGGTCTGCCCCACGGATCGATCCTGGCTCCGTCCCTGTTCAATATTTACACGGCTGACTTGTATCTGATAACCCAGGGAGAAGCAACACTGTTACAGTACGCAGACGACCTTTGCATTTATACCGAAGAGGACTCAATCAAGGAGTGTCTAAGAAGGTTAAGCAGGACACTACAAAGACTACAAAGACTACAAAGCTAGCTTTTGAACAACGGTTTGGAGATATCTACTCCCAAACAGCCGCCTGCATCTTTACTAGACACAGAATACCCACCATGACGAGTATGTAAATAGGCCCATATACCATACGTGGCCAGTTAAGTACCTTGGCTTGACAATAAATTGAAATGGTCGTTCCATATAAGGAACATACTGACCAAATGTGAAGCATCATATAATGTATTACGAGCCACAACAGGAGTATTGTGGGGCAACGAACCCACAGTTGCAATCCACCTCTACAGGGCTCTCGTACGACACATCCTTGACTATGGGTGTATCTTTTTTGGATCGGCGTCAGATAACACGCTATCCAAACTCAGTAGACTACAATTCAAAATTCTGCATTCCTGTCTTGGGGCCAGACTAACTCTTTGCTGGTAGAAGCTAAGGAGCCGCCATTACACCTTCGAACGCAATACCTCGCAGCGAAAGCACTACTGAAGTGGTCGAAATTCCTAGAAAGCGAATTGACTGAGAAAATCTCTCAGCTGATGCTGCACTGAGTCGCTAGCAGATACTGGTTTAACAGGACGATGCCGTGCATAGTAGCAGCCTATATCGACGTACAACCCCTACAGAAGCAAATCACTAAGTCATGGCATATAGGATGTTACACCGCAAACTATAATAATCTCATAAAAGAACTAAACATTCAGTTACACCTATGCCATCAACGAAACTCACAGACTATCACTAAAACATTGGGCGCATTGGGGAGAACCTTTAATATGTTACAGGGATGGATCTAAGTTCGCTGACGCGGTAAGATGTGCATTCATTGAAAAATTCGCAAACAGCTGCGGAAAATACAAGCTACCTCGTTCTGCAAGCATACTGACAGCGAAACTAACGGCGATCTTAAAAGCCTTACGGAATGCCAGCCACTCTGAAAGTAAACCAGTTATTATCCTCTCCGACTCGATGTCGGCAATGCAGCTCCTACAGCACCACACAACCACTGCGCATCCAAATCTTGTGGCCCTCGACATTATAAACTGGATATCCATACTAGAGAAAAGGGGCCAGCCAGTCACTATAGCACATTGTGGGATAATGGGAAACGAAACAACAGACACCCTTGCCAAGGAAGGAGCCTATAATGGCGAAGTGAAGCACCTCGATGTACCCTACTCCGACTACTTTAGTTACTTCAAAAAGAAACTTTTGACTTCGTGGCAGCAAAACTGGAAGACAGAAGCCCAGGTGAAAGGAAGATTCTACAAATCAGTACCGAAACCGTGGTTCGACAAACGTACATGCCCCAAAATATTAGTAACAACGATAATTTACCTGAGAACAAATAACGGGCGCTGGTGACAACACCTCCATCGCCTGAACTTACTCGATAACCCAACTTGCAACTGTGACAGCAATCAAGACGAAACCCCAGATCACATATTTTTTTCTTGTTGAAAATATACCGAGGCTAGCGACACCCTCGTAAGTGGCATGGTAATGGAGGTACAGAACTGCCTACATCAATACCAACTCTTCTAGCCTCAAATAACTTAAAAGTATACCGGCTTCTGTACATCTTTGTCGTCAGAAACCATATAACGATCTAACAAAAATTCAGACTGTTGTGAAATAGAATGAAATACCCATATTCCATTAAAACATGAGGAACAAGATAATTTGTGTCTATATATATAAATGTCGGTTCACATGATAATAGCTATGTATGAATATAGTTAAATATGCAAATAGTCAAATATGTAATTAGTTAAACAAGTAAAAAAGTATATGTCGGATCCATCCGGGAAAGATCAGGAATCGGGCGGGTTGAATGGAGTACCCAGTTAGAGGCAGATGGCTCGTCAGCGAAGGTAGGCTGTGGATATCCCTCGGACAGTGGAGAGTAACTACGAGAACACAGCGGGTACAAGGATCCGGTTTATTAGACTCAGTCTCGCAATACACAGTGACAGATAACGGAGTGATGTCACCTCGGCGGTCAAGCAGGAAGAGCCCTCCGTCAGTCAGCGTCATCGGTATGGCTTACGCCATCTAGTTGTTGCAGTGCCAGGGCGAACCCTATGACTGCTTTCGGTAATGCTTTTTTGGAATTGGCGTTTTGTTTAAATCTTCAGTTGTTGTAATTGTCTGTGGTTATGCTTGGTCTCGACGTGGCATCAAAGCGGTGATCAGCTGCGTGAGCAGCGTGACCACCACCGTGAGCTGGTCGCTGGGTCCGGTGCGGCAGTGGCACTGGTTGGCAGGTCGACCTTCTTGGCGGCCGGCAGGCTGCCGACTGGACCCAGGAGCCGTCGTGGGCTGGTCTTGGCGACGCGGTGCGGGCCGCGTACGGAGCCCGCGCGTAGTCGCCGGTCTGTCTTTGTGGGGTGTCTTGCTGGAGCGTGTCTCCTGCTGGGCTCTCTTGGGCGCCGTGGCAGCTTTGGAGCGATGTTTCTCCCTAAGCTGCTTCTTCATATCACAGCCAGAGAAGCAGGCTGCATGGTTAAGTCCGCAGTTACAGCAAACTGCCCCTTCCCTGGCTGTGGTACATTCAGTCGCACGATGGTCAGCCCCACATCTGGTGCATCTGCGCTGGTTTTGACAGTCCCTCGCCTCGTGTCCATGGAGCTGGCAGTTGAAGCATTGACGGAGCACGGGAGGAGAGGGCTTCTTCTTGTTGGCTCTCTTAACCCTCGCACTCGGCTGTGCCTCTACAGCTGCAGGCGCAGGGACCGGTTGTCTCGGCGGGCTGGGCTGCTCCACGGTGCAGCTGACGCCCATGTCGCTCAACATGGCGGCGGCTCTCTTCAGGTCCGAGGGGCAGGAGGCTAAGATGGACATGCCTCCTTTAGCCGGCCAGCAGAACAGTGGCAACTCTGTAGCCAGCAGAAGCTGAACATACAGGCTGCCACAGTTCCCTTCATATGGCACCACCAAAGGCTGGACTGGTCCCTCCTCAGTGGCTGGTGCTGGCTCCCCTTCCTTCTGGGATGGTGTGGGCGACGTTGGGGTTTCGTGAAGTGCCTCCGCGTCGTCCCTAGCAGGGCTGGTTGGCGTGGAAGTCTCAGCAGCTTGGAGGCCAGGTGCCTCCTTCTCTGGGGCCGGCAGCTTCTCTGATGCGGCTGGAGTCTTGCTTCCAGCAGTCTGCCAGTCCTCAGTCGCTGTATTTTGTTGTCTTCTGCGTTGCCGTTTCAGTTTCCCGTTTAGCTTGCGGAAAAACTTTGTAGCGCAGAAGTCCTTATCAAAGACCAGCGGCATTGATGCTAGGCCTTCAGGACGCTTTTGTCCTTTGGCCTCAGCATCGTCGTGGATGACGCTGACGTCCTCGTCGCTGTCCCCAGAGAACATCAGTGCGCCATAGAAGTCGTCAGTGTTAGCTGGTAATGACCAGCCATACTTCAGGCCGGCATGAACGACCCCAAGCGGCCAGGAAGTGAACTTGTACTTCCGCTGTAGTTCTCTGAAGAGGCTTGGTTGTGGGCGGGCAGCTACATTCTTCAAGTCAACGCGAAAAGCGAACTTGTCACTTTCGCGAAAACCCTCCAAGTAGAGCTCATCGCTCTCTGTTGATTCGTCGACAGCCGTCGAATCAGCATCGCTCGCCGCTGCAGACATCCTGAGGCCAGTGAGTCAGTCAGTGTCGTCCGAGCGTGTGCTGTGCGCCGCCTTTAAGTAGCCCCTCCATTCTGTCGCTGCGGCGCTGCTCGCTGCGTCTGTGGCGCCCTCTAGCAGCTAGCCCCAAACTCAGGTCCGACATATATATGTAACTAGTTAAATACGTAAATATAAATGTATGTGACATGGGCGTATGCTACTTAAATGTGTATATAGTGAAATATGTAAATAGTTAAATATGTAAACATATATAACTATACTAGCTGAGGACAACCCGCTTCGCTTGGTATGTTTTTATTATTTTTATTATTATTAAAAATTAAAAAATATAAATATCAACTGATATATATTTATTTTCCACACTTCACTATTCACTTCCCAACTTTTCTGATATATGTACACTTTAATTTGAAAAAGTCAAAGATATGATCAGAGATAACAAATATGCTCCTTTACACTTTTCATTTTTTTATCGTTGTATTTTAAATTTTCACGCTGCACTATGCATTATCTAATTTTTTTTATTTATAAAAGTCAACTAATATATTTTTTTCATTGCAGACGTCTTGATTCATTTTTTAAGTTTTCTGTTATACAAACACTTTTATTTATAAAAATTAAAGATACTATCCAAGATAGAATTCGAGATTCCCAATGGAATTTTTTTTTTTTTTTTTTTTTTTTAAATTTCCATACGTCATTTTTTAATTTTTCTGCTATACGGACACTTTTAATTATAAATTTCAACTTATTCATCGCACCACGCTTCCCCTTAAAAAATTATACGTAAACTTTTATTTATAAAAGCCAAAGATACGAATCAAAATTGCAAATTTCACTTTTACATATTGGTATTTTTCATCTTTATATGTTGCGTTTTGATACTTAACCACTCTTTTTATAATTTTTCAGCCACACAAAAACCAGTGCTTTGCGCTAGAAACTTCAAAATAATACTTAAAATACATTCTTTGAATTAAGAAACTGTTCTACGGCGAACAATGACAAATACAGAGACACACACTCGTCTAATTCTAAATATATACCAGGTCGACCATTTTCATCCCCCATATCATCCACACCACCATAGCTACAGACATCTAACAACCATAGTGCACGACAACAGACACGATTCTACTACCACACATAAACACCAATGCTCTATGCTATGAAGTCGTGCAGAAAAGTGAAATCTGCGGAGACACTTGCCTTTAGTCGAAATACAAAAATACCCTTGGTCGGCCACTTACAACCACCATATCTCTCACACAACCACAGTTTCTGAAATTCGGCCGCTGTTGTGATCTAAAGGTGACTCTGTGTTACTACCACACACAAACGCCAGAGATCTGTGATCGATAGTTTTCGCTGAAAAGTGATACACCATGACACTTTTGTCTTTGGCAGAAGTATGAAATTGCCACAGGTCGACCATTTTCAACCCCCATATCTCCCACACCCCCATAGCTACCGACATCTAACAACCATAGTGCACTACATGAGATACGATTGTACTACCAAACACAAACACCAATGCTCTATGCTATGTAGTTGTGGCAGAAAAGTGACATATGCGGATACAGTCGAACTACGAAAATATCCTTGGTCGGCCACTTACAACCACCATATCTACCACAGTACCACAGTTTCTGAAATTCGGCCGCTGTTGTGATCGAAAGGTGACTCTGTGCTACTACTACACACAAACGCCAGTTATCTGTGATCTATAGTTTTCGCTGAAAAGTGATACACCATGACACTTTTGTCTTTGGCAGAAGTATGAAATTGCCACAGGTCGACCACTTTCAACCCCCATATCTCCCACACCCCCATAGCTACCGACATCTAACAACCATAGTGCACTACATGAGATACGATTCTACTACCAAACACAAACATCAATGCTCTATGCTATGTAGTTGTGACAGAAAAGTGACATATGCGGAGACAGTCGAACTACGAAAACATCCTTGGTCGGCCACTTACAACCACCATATATACCACAGTACCACAGTTTCTGAAATTCGGCCGCTGTTGTGATCGAAAGGTGACTCTGTGCTACTACTACACACAAACGCCAGTTATCTGTGATCTATAGTTTTCACTGAAAAGTGATACACCATGACACTTTTGTCTTTGGCAGAAGTATGAAATTGCCACAGGTCGACCACTTTCAACCCCCATATCTCCCACACCCCCATAGCTACCGACATCTGACAACCATAGTGCACTACATGAGATACGATTCTACTACCAAACACAAACATCAATGCTCTATGCTATGTAGTTGTGGCAGAAAAGTGACATATGCGGAGACAGTCGAAATACGAAAATATCCTTGGTTGGCCACTTACAACCACCATATCTACCACAGTACCACAGTTTCTGAAATTCGGCCGCTGTTGTAATCGAAAGGTGACTCTGTGCTACTACTACACACAAACGCCAGTTATCTGTGATCTATAGTTTTCGCTGAAAAGTGATACACCATGACACTTTTGTCTTTGGCAGAAGTATGAAATTGCCACAGGTCGACCACTTTCAACCCCCATATCTCCCACACCCCCATAGCTACCGACATCTGACAACCATAGTGCACTACATGAGATACGATTCTACTACCAAACACAAACATCAATGCTCTATGCTATGTAGTTGTGGCAGAAAAGTGACATATGCGGAGACAGTCGAAATACGAAAATATCCTTGGTTGGCCACTTACAACCACCATATCTACCACAGTACCACAGTTTCTGAAATTCGGCCGCTGTTGTGATCGAAAGGTGACTCTGTGCTACTACTACACACAAACGCCAGTTATCTGTGTTCTATAGTTGTCGCTGAAAAGCGATACACCATGACACTTTTGTCTTTGGCAGAAGTATGAAATTGCCACAGGTCGAACACTTTCAACCCCCATATCTCCTACACCCCTATAGCTACCGACATCTAACAACCATAGTGCACGACAGGAAAGACGATTCTACTACCACACACAAACACCAAAGGTCTATGTTATGTAGTTGTGGCAGGAAAGAGAAGTATACCGAGATAGGAATTTTTGGTCGAAATATGAAAACGCCCTGCACTGACCAACTTTAATCATTATATCTCCCACATCCCCACAGTTATCGGCATTCGGCCAACGTTGTGCATGACAGGAAACTCCATGCTACTTCCACCCACAAACATCAGTGATCTGTGCTAGGTAGTGGTGGCTGAAAAGTGAAATATAGGAAAAAACACGTCTATTTTTATATACATATAAGATTTACATATTATATATGTAAACATAGTTATATGTATAATATATATATACAAGGTTGTATGGCTATTTAATATGTATATAGTTAAATATACAAATAGTTAAATATGTAAATAGTTAAATATATAAATAGCTTAATATGTAAACAAAAATGTATATGGCATGGCTGCATGGCTACTTGCCAAATGCCATAATAAAAAATAAAAAAACTTATTTATGGTGTCACGTGTAGAACAGTAATTTCTGACTGATGAAAAGAACAGACCTTTATCCTCAAGTGCACTATCCGTATTGAAAGTATGTATGCTATTTCACCAACTCTTTTCTTATTTTAAATTAGGTGGTACTGCTCTTCAAGCAATGTCGAACTTTTATCTTTGGTTTTAAAAATTTACCGAGCAACTGCTTTAGTAATTCCTTCAAAGTTCTAACGAAACATGTTTTTGTTGGGCTCTGAAAGACAGAATTGACTTTATCAAATCATATATATATTATTTCTATAAGGTATTTTTTTGTCACAAGCCTGTATCTTCCTTCATACTTAAACGAAATCAATGAATGAGGTGTCATTTTGAAGCATGTGGTCTCCACTTTGGTTAAATGATATTTTAAGAAATAAAGTTTTCGGAATTAGACCCTTTAAGGGCAAAAATGTCAATATTTCTAAAATGCTGTTTTCTGTATTATGAATCATTTATCTCCCTTGATACCTATCTGAAATCGTTTAATGAAGTATCATTTTAAAGATTAAGATCTCCGCTTTAGTGAAGTCATATACTAAGACGGAAATTTTTCGGAATTCGACCCTTAAAGGGCAAAAGTATCAATATTTTTGAAATGCGTTTTTGTGTCACGAGCGATTTATCTCCCTTAACATCTAACAGATATAGATAAATTAGGTATCATATTAAAGACTGAAGTCTCCGCCGTGGTAACATTATATTTAAAGAAAGGAATTTTTCGTAATTCGACCCTTAAAAGGCAAAAATGACAATTTTTCTAAAATGCGTTTTTTGTATCTCGAGCCATTTTTCTCCCTCGATATCTAACCAAAATCGATAAATGACGTAGGATTATGAGGAATATTGTCTCAGCTTTGGTGATATCATATTTTAAGAAAGAATGTTTTTTGAATTCATCCCATAAAGGGGAAAAGTATAAATTTTTCTATAACGCATTTTTGTGTCACGAGCGATTTATCTCCCTTAATAACTAACAGATATAGATAAATGAGGTATCATATTAAAGAATAAGGTCACCTCCGTGGTAACATTATATTTTAAGGATGGAATTTTTCGTAATTTGACACTTAAAGGGCAAAAATCTCAATTCTTCTAAAATAGGTTTTTTGTGTCTCGCGCCCCTTATCTCCCTGGATATCTATCCAAAATCGATAAATCAAGTAAGATTATGAAAAATATTGTCTCAGCCTTATGAAATCATATTTTAAGAAAGAACTTTTTTGGAATTCAACCCTTAAAAGGAAAAAGTAAAATTTTTTCTGTAACGCATTTTTGTGTCACGAGCGATTTATCTCCCTTAATATCTAACAGATATAGATAAATGAGGTATCATTTTATAGAATCAGGTATCCGCCGTGGTAACATTATATTTTAAGAAAGGAATGTTTCGTAATTCGACCCTTAAAGCGCAAAAATGTCAATTTTTCTAAAATGCTTTTTTTGTATCTCGAGCCATTTTTCTCCCTCGATATCTAACCAAAATCGATAAATGACGTAGGATTATGAGGAATATTGTCTCAGCTTTGGTGATATCATATTTTAAGAAAGAATGTTTTTTGAATTCATCCCATAAAGGGGAAAAGTATAAATTTTTCTATAACGCATTTTTGTGTCACGAGCGATTTATCTCCCTTAATAACTAACAGATATAGATAAATGAGGTATCATATTAAAGAATAAGGTCACCTCCGTGGTAACATTATATTTTAAGGATGGAATTTTTCGTAATTTGACACTTAAAGGGCAAAAATCTCAATTCTTCTAAAATAGGTTTTTTGTGTCTCGCGCCCCTTATCTCCCTGGATATCTATCCAAAATCGATAAATCAAGTAAGATTATGAAAAATATTGTCTCAGCCTTATGAAATCATATTTTAAGAAAGAACTTTTTTGGAATTCAACCCTTAAAAGGAAAAAGTAAAATTTTTTCTGTAACGCATTTTTGTGTCACGAGCGATTTATCTCCCTTAATATCTAACAGATATAGATAAATGAGGTATCATTTTATAGAATCAGGTATCCGCCGTGGTAACATTATATTTTAAGAAAGGAATGTTTCGTAATTCGACCCTTAAAGCGCAAAAATGTCAATTTTTCTAAAATGCTTTTTTTGTATCTCGAGCCATTTATCTCCTGGATATCTAACCAAAATCGATAAATGAAGTAGGAGTATAAGGAGTAATGTTTCAGCTTTGTGACATCATGTTTTAAGAAAGAATGTTTTTTGAATTCATCCCATAAACGGAAAAAGTATAAATTTTTCTATAACGCATTTTTGTGTCACGAGCGTTTTATCTCCCTTAATATCTAACAGATATAGATAAATGAGGTATCATATAAAATAATAAGGTCACCGCCGTTGTAACATCATATTTTAAGAAAGGAATTTTTTGTAATTTGAACCTTAAAGGGTAAAAATGTCAATTTTTCTAAAATGGGTTTTTTGTATCTGGAGCCATTTATCTCCTTTAACAATTAAACAAAATTGATAAACGAGGTAAAATTTTAAAGATTGAGGTTTTCGTAATGTCTTCGGTTCCGTTACCAAATTTTAAGAAAGAAATTTTTCAAAATTCTGACCTTAGAGGGCAAAAGTATTAGTATTTTTACAACGCATTTTTCTGTCACCAGGTATTTATTTTACTCGCACAGAAACAAATATTTCAGAGATATTGATACGTTGTGTGCATTTTGTTCAGATTTAATTTATTCTGCTATAGGTCAGAGATAGTTTGTCATAAATACAGAGTATTTTAAATTTTCCTAACTGTTTCGTAATATGTTGCGAGTATTTTGATGTGTACCTATTACACACACAAACACACACACACACACAAAAACAAAAATTGCTACAAAAGTACGGTTCTACTTTTCATTATATTACAAGCATTCAACCTCACTATTCATCGCATTTTATTCGCGAAATTTTTGCACGGGTCGTCTAGTAGTGGTATAATTATGGGCAAGAAGTATAATAAGCCTTGTTCACGTCGGAAGAGAAGAGAAAAAACATCTTTTTTTTCATGAGTGTTAGTCAAAATCTTACTTTTCAGAACTCATAAGTCGTATTTGAAAGAATTAGTCATTCTTCTACGAGTCGATGAAGAGTAACGATCAAGATTTCTATTCTTCTGTTGTCTCCTGGATCCACTGTGTTAAATATTTGGTATTTTGAACTATGTCAATATGTGTGAAATGTTTGAAGTACATATTAGAACATCTTCCTTAAAAAAAAAAAAAAGAAGAAGAAAGAAGTGGATCCCTTTCCTCCAGACCCTCCACCTAGTACAAACATGCTCCAGTATTTTAAAAGATTCCTTATTGTCCAAATTTTGAAATATCTGAAGACGTTCGTGCCCTCTTCTCTCAATAATAAAACTGCAACAGCAGCTAAATTAATGCAGTACCAGACACAATTAATAGTGACAAACTAAATTATTAAAACCGAATGCTTCTGTCACATCACTAGAGCGGTATTAGCGGAACAGAATGGCACAAAGTTTCCAGTAGCTATTCGGTCCTGTCGCAATTGCGATAAAAACTGGAAACGTTGGGAGGTGAGTATGTACAGTCTTAGAGACATTTTTAATTTGTGGGTAAAAATTGTAACAAATCGTTGAAAAAAATCTTCAAAAGTAGTGGAAACAATTAATTTTTTTGTTCGTAACAAGATATTACCAGAAATAAAGTAACACGCGATAACAGCATCTAACAAAGGATATTAATGATAAATGAACAAAAATGAAACCTGGAAACGCAAGGCGTCAAGTTGTACAATGGAATCACAGCGAATTTTAATAGACAACATTTTCAATAACGAGTATTCCTCTAGCCGCATCTCAGGCCTTTTCCACAAGTATAAGTCGAATCGGTTCAGCTGACGTGGCAAAATATATGTGTTCCTGTACTGTTGTGGAGTGAGAAGCGTTAGGGTCGGGTCTGGGTGTATCAAAGGGTTTCAACAAACATTCAAAATCCGCGTAAATGACGAATAGTGCATACTGTTAGTGCACACATTCCTTAAACTTAAAGGTTTTTTTCTTCGTCACCGGGTAAATTGACTCTTGTCCAATCAATCTCATGATGGCTTAAGACATTTTCGCGCCCGAAATGCTGCAGACATCTGTCACAAATATTCGCCTTACATTGTAAATTGGATATTAAAGAACTAATTAACCACGACGAGTTCCTGATCCACCAGTAGTGACACTTATCTTCACCCTCTGTAATCAACAACATTTTAATATGGAAGCCGCGTTTGACTGAAGCATGATAGAGGGGACTTATAACTTTATTTTTTCCACCATCTTGTTCCAAGCCGTAGACACTGATCGGATATTTAGGATTTTGCCTCTCAAATTTAGGAATGTCTGTGCTTACAAAATCTAATTCATATCTTATATATAAAAATCAATGTTTGTTTGTTTGTATGTTCGTCTTCTATGCGTTCCTGTACCATTTATCAGATTGCAATGAAACTTTGGAGAGTTTTCGAGTGTGCGCCTGCGAAGGTTCCTGCGAAAAAAAAATTCCAAAAAGTCGCCCCCTATTCCCCATAGTTTAGGCAAAACCACATTTTTTTATCCGATTTAGATAGGAATTTGTACACTTATACTTTAAAACAAACATAAAAATACTGCCTACATACGGTTTCCGAATATTAATCCCCTCGCCCCATACTTTAGGCAATACCACATTTTTTTATCCGATTTAGATAGGAATTTGTACACTTATACTTTAAAACAAACAGAAAAATACTGCCAACATATGGTTCCCGAATATTCATCCCCTCTCCCCCTTTCCAACCCCATTACGTTTTCACCCCATAATTTAGGCAAACCACATTTTTTATCCGATTTAGATAAGAATTTGTACACTTTTACTTTAAAACAAACAGAAAAATACTGCCTATGTATGGTTTCCGAATATTCATCCCCTCTCCCCCTTTCCAACCCCATTACCTTTTCACCCCATAATTTAGGCAAACCACATTTTTTATCCGATTTAGATAAGAATTTGTACACTTATACTTTAAAACAAACAGAAAAATACAGCCTACATATGGTTTCCGAATATTCATCCCCTCTCCCCCTTTCCACCCACATTACGTTTTTACCTCATAATTTGGGGAAACCACATTTCTTATCCGTTTTAGATAAGAATTTGTACACTTATACTTTGTATGGTTTCCGAATAATCATCCCCTGTCCCCCTTTCCAACCCCATTACGTTTTCACCCCATAATTTAGGCAAACCACATTTTTTATCGGATTTAGATAAGAATTTGTACACTTATACTTTAAAACAAACAGAAAAATACTGCCTGCGTTTGGTTTCCGAAAATTCATCCCCTCTCCCTCTTTCCAACCCCATTACGTTTTCACCCCATAATTTAGGCAAACCACATTTTATATCCGATTTAGATAAAAATTTCTATACTTATACTTTGAATCAAACAGAAAAATACTGCCTACGAATGGTTTCAGAATATCCATCCCCTCTCCCCCTTTCCACCTCCTTTACGTTTTTACCTCATAATTTGGGGAAACCACATTTTTTATCCGTTTTAGATAAGAATTTGTACACTTATACTTTAAAACTAACAGAAAAATACTGCCTACAGTATGGTTTCCGAATATTCATACCCTGTCCCCCTTTCCAACCCCATTACGTTTTCACCCCATAATTTAGGCAAACCACATTTTTTATCGGATTTAGATAAGAATTTGTACACTTATACTTTAAAACAAACAGAAAAATACTGCCTGCGTATGGTTTCCGAATATTCATCCCCTCTCCCCCTTTCCAACCCCATTACGTTTTCACCCCATAATTTAGGCAAACCACATTTTATATCCGATTTAGATAAAAATTTGAATACTTATACTTTGAAACAAACAGAAAAATACTGCCTACGTATGGTTTCCTAATATTAATCCCCTCTCCCCCTTTCCAACTCCATTACGTTTTCACCCCATAATTTAGGCAAACCACATTTTTTATCGGATTTAGCTAAGAATTTGTACACTTATACTTTAAAACAAACAGAAAAATACAGCCTACGTATGGTTTCCGAATGTTCATCCCCTGTCCCCCTTTCCAACCCCATTACGTTTTAACCCCATAATTTACGCAAACCACATTTTTTATCCGATTTGGATAAGAATTTGTACACTTATACTTTAAAACTAACAGAAAAATACAGCCTACGTATGGTTTCCGAATATTCATCCCTTCTCCCCCTTTCCAACCCCATTACCTTTTCACCCCATAATTTAGACAAACCACATTTTTTATCCGATTTAGATAAGAATTTGTACACTTATACTTTAAAACAAACAGAAAAATACTGCCAACATATGGTTTCCGAATATTCATCCCCTCTCCCCCTTTCCACCCTCATTACGTTTTTACCTCATAATTTAGGCAAACCACATTTTTTATCCGATTTAGATAAGAATTTGTACACTTATACTTTAAAACAAACAGAAAAATACTGCCTACGTATGGTTTCCGAACTTTCATCCCCTGTCCCTCTTTTCAACCCCATTACCTTTTTACCCCATAATTTAGGAAAACCACATTTTTTATCCGATTTAGATAAGAATTTGTACACTTATACTTTAAAAAAGAGAGAGAAATACTGTACTCATTAATTTCACAAAAACCCAATCCCTCTCCTCTCTTTCCACCACCTTAATTACCCCCTCTTCCCCAAAACATCCCATAATTTAAACAAACCCGCAAACCGTTCGTCCGATTACGGCGAAGCTATGGTGAATTGTCGAGGGGATGTCGAAAATGGTTCCTGTCAAAAAAAAAAAAAATACCCACCCCTCCCCCCCATAATTTAGACAAAACCACATATTTCATCAGATTTCAATGGGAATTTGCACACTTATACTTTGAAACAAACAAAAAAATACTGCCTGCATATGTTTTGCAAAGCGCATCCCCTCTCACCCTTTCCAACTGAAAATGAATGAAACAGCAGTTAAAAATTTATATGTAAATATTTTTTCATTTAATGTATGTGCCTACTCAAGTCCAGCAATAGTGAAGCATTGCCGGGTCAGCTAGTTTGGAATATATCTTAATATACTTCTAAATCTAATCGCGTCATTTTTGCCCATTTTCGTGAAATGCCAGGATCGTCCAAAGGAAACAAAATTCTTCATTGCTCTTAACATTGATAATTATTTTCTTTGCTTGGATATCGGATGGCAGTGCTATAAATCTCTTCATGTTATCTTGAAACAAATAGACTTCATGCCATTCTTTTATAGTAGTGCTTAATGTGAGCTTGTGCATCCTAGGCATAAATACGTGTGAAGTTAATGTCATAATTCTTCTGAATTTTGAAAAGATAATCCAACCCCACCAGGAATTTTACAGCCAGTGTTGAAGGATTCAAAATAATCGCGGAACTCGGCTCTTCGGAAATTGTAAAAAAATGTCCTGATAAAACTGCTTGGATCTTTAAAATTTCCAGAATTTTGAACAGTGATGTCAAGTAATATATTCCCGAAATCACTAGCCCTAATAGTTGGCTTTAGTCGCTTAGCACTCGGATCACCTGTTTGGCCCCCTTTAGAAGTAACGCTGGACCTGGTTGCTGGTTTGTTGGGCAGCACTGCGACGAGGATTTATCTGTGGTCCAGAGATCCTCAATGGGCGTCACGGTAGCCAACAGATCATTGTCCACAGGGTCTGTACACGAGGTCGCATTTTCTTCAGGCAGAACTGTAGCATCAAGGTCCGGCGGTGTGAATTGTTTATAGTTATCTGTATACATAAAAAACAACAAAATTCAGAATCTGTTCTCTTATGGTTACAAATGTAAGGCAGTTACAAATGTAAGGCATTACCTGTACTTTTCCTCCTTTTATATGGGTTATCATCTGAATGTATCCTCCTTTTGCAGCTAATCTCAGGCAGTTCTCTAACAAACAAAGAGAGTTTCGGAGATACTTATAAATTGATCAAAAAAAAAAAAAAAGATTTAACACTTAACAGTAGTGGCAGTTACTAGCTACTCAATAAGATGGCGGGGCTGCTGAGAACAATCTATGGATACAAAAAAAAAAATACATATAAAAATCGTAAACTAAAACAATAAAAAATATTAAAAAACACAGTTAAGTGTTAATGTTCTCAATATCAGCTGATGAGATTACACGAAGATCTAGAACAAATAATTAAATCTGTAGTCTCAAACACACGCGAAAAATATCTACAGCAAATGTACTCGTATATTTTCAGACAGACAAAAACTTGCCAGCAAAGGAACTCTCAGGCTCCTCACTACAGTAACTGGAAAGTTTCTCAATCTCAGCTGATGAGATTAGAGGCAGGTTTGTAAAATCTGTAACAAATATATTGTTTCAGACACATGCAGAAAATATTTACAGTAAATATATATTTTTTTACACAAAAAAAACTTACTAACAAAGGCATCCACTGGTTCCTCACTATAGTGCTGAGGACAATCTGTGAAAACAGAAAAAAAATAGTCTTAATATTTATGAAAAGCTTAAACTAGCACAGTCGTCAAACGAAATTAACTTACAGTTTGCAAAAAATCCTAAACCTCTAAAGCGGATATCACGGGAAGATCTATAACAAATAATTAAATCTGTACTATCACTAATACACACACACACACACACACACGAAAAATATTGTTTGAAGATATAAACATTACCTGCAAAATCTGCATCACAATAAGACTGAGACATTGCAGCTAGCGACAAACGAACTGACCGCTACAAGCGACAGGCTGACACTAAGAGCGAACGTAACATGTGCAGTCTTTAGTGCCATGAAAATAAAACTCGATGCGTCAAGTATTCTGGGGAACAAATGAACAAGACGTATACTAAAACAAAAGATGAGGCACTTAAATATCGTAACTGTTAGGGTCAGCACCCAGCTAGCTACAGGGGGTGCGCAGTGTATAAAAAAATAATGAAGGCTAGGAAATCCAAAGCTGAAAGCAATAAAAATCAAAATAAAGAAAACTCCAATGACCAAAACAAACCCTCAAACCAAAAGTCACTAGCAATAATGAGGAGTTTCCACCACTGCCTGGTCAAAGCCAATCACCAGCCGAAACCCCTGATTGGGGAACAAACAAGACCAACCAAAATCAACAACGAAACCAGACCTCCAACCCCAGAAGTCTGGCACAAGACTTGCGTGAAATTTTATCGCATTTCATAGATGAAAACATACGCAAGTTGCTAAATGCTCTCTGTCAAGCTGCTAAAGGCATGAAGCAGCAGACAGATATAATAAGAAAAGCAACAGTTCTAGCAAATACATTCCTAACACTATCGCAAACCGAAGATGGCGCAAAATAAGAGATTTAACATAGTAGCCTGGAATTCGAATTGTATCAGAAACCAACGATTAGATTATATACATTTCCTAGCTGTATAATCTGAAGCCCTATCTGGACTTCAGATTAAGGAACTGAGTATCATACGAAACGACAGTGCTACCCAAGGTGGTGGAACTGCGGTAATCATAAAGCAAAGGCTGACCCACAGAGAACTACCCTCGGTAAAACTAGGTGGGCCGGCATAACAACTTTTGCACCAAAATCGATGTCTCCCCACTGCTAAAGTATCTTTAATTTTCATGTTTGTTCAGAGAAACAGGTTTTACAAACAGAAATGTTATTCTTCCTCATAGAAGGTGACACAATATGAGTGTAATTTTGACGAACTGACTCACTTCTAGCTTTGATGCGGCCATATCTGCCGCTGTCATGTAGTAGAGCGGCGACTTTCTGTCAATGCGATGGACGACCGTCTCTGGCCAAAGTAGGAAGAAGCGCTTGCCTCCAGAAACCAGAGCAAGTTCATTTCTATCCGCCGACAGACGCTCGCCTTCCGGTGTCGTCCTCTCACCCACCAACAGCACGTGCATCTTTGCCTCGATGATATGTGACCTACGAGATCGAAACATAGCAAAATTTATCCAATTCACATAGGTGATACATACGTTATCAGAAGTCCAACTACATGCCACACCAAGTTAAAAGTTGCAGGCGATTATCTTGAAAGATGATACGTCTCTGCAACAACTTGAAGGGGAAATTCAACTGATAATATTATCTTTTAATAAGTAGCGTTGAATGCCTGGACCACTGTGTTTGCTTGTAATGCAGATGAGAGATGAAAGAAGCAGCTGGGTGAAAAAAAGTGCCGGATAATGTGATAGATCACTGTGAAGATTATTACTATTTTGGGAATTACGGAAATATCCTGTCGTCATGCTATTGGCAATCACCTACCAGTGAACCAATGAGCGCGGCACGTGTATGAATTCTCTCATCTTGCAGTCAGCTCTTTATTGTTGACAGTTCAGTCCGAGGCGGCCTGCGAAGAACAAGCTATGAAGGATTGTCTTTTACCATTGGGCTTTCACAGAGTACAGTCTGTACAGTTAGGCTTCTATTACACTAACCGAGCGTGGCGGTGTAACGGATAGTGTTCTCGCCTCGCATTCGGGAGGACGGCGGTTCGATCCCCGTCCGGGCATCCAGATTTGGGTTTTCCATGGTTTCCCAAATCACTCCAGGCAAATGCCGGGATGCTTCCTTCAAAAAGGCCATGGCCGAATTCCTTCCCATTCCTTGCCCCCCATCCTTTCCCGTCTCTAAAGACCTCGATGTTGAGAGACGTAAATACAATTAAAAAAAAAAAAAAAAAAATCTATTACACTAGGCCGCCTGGCGGCGCAACCGGCCGCGCCAACGGTGACTCAGTCGGCGACGCGTGCAGGAAACTGGTGGCACAGCCAGCCAGCCACTCATTGTTTCCATTCTCACACAAACGAACAGTCTGTTTGCTGTTATCCTCGCCTTGTACGCGAATTGTGTAGTTCAATACGTCCAGTGAACAACATAATGTCACTGTGGAAATGAGTGGAAGTAAAAGTGTAGAGAAGACAAAACGGAAAAGTAAGAAACAGGAAGAAGCCCGGAAAAAGTGCCAGAAGTTACTGGACACAAAAGTGAATACTGAAAATTTCATTTGTGTAATTGAATAACAATCCTCAATTTGGAATGCCAGTTCTGAAGCTTACAGTAATAAACAAGTAAAACTGAAGTAAAATTTCGGAAACTGCATAACTGACATTTCATTCAGTAATTGTAAATATTCATTCAACTGTCTTCAATAAGTATTACTGATACTAGTTACTCCAAAATTCTTCTTTTCAGAAAGTAATATCACGTCCCTGAATTTATCTTAACATTTTACTCAATTTTATCCAGAGATTTATCTTCATAAGTATCAATCTGATTTTTTTTATCTTTTGTTGTCAACTTGGTTGCACATTTGCCACAGAACTGTTCCACGCACAATGTTATGCTTAACATATGAACCCTCTAAAGTGCTGACACTAAACTAATTTGTTTTCGCGTGCTTTTGATATTCCAACTTGAACTGTAAATTTACTAGCGATAAAACGTTTTTCAGAGTGAAGTAATCACTACATTGTTCAGATTTTCCGTTTCAAACATTTTATATACAGTAACTCGCTTATTTTAAGTAACACGCATATAGCAAGTTACTGAACGGTTCTAGAAGCGCTAACACATCAAAGTATATGACTTTCCAGGTGAAGAATGTTGAATGGGTTACAAATTTATGTTACGTGAAAAGTAATAGAACAACCAATGAAAAATAGAAGAAATAGTGGAAATGATAAAGGACATTATGTGTCGATGAAACATAAGAGCAGATATAAAACCATCTTCATATAAACCGTGCTACCAGGCTATAAATACTAATAGTGTAGAATCCTGAACAAAGAGAGAGCCACATAGATTGAAACCAGCGGATATGAGGTTCATGTCAAAAAGGAAAAAAATAAGGTTTAAAGAAAGTATGAGAGATTAAGTACTGGGTAATAAAGGGGAAGAGGCAGTTGTAATGGATGGTGCATGAAAATGAAAAGGGAAGCATGCCAATGACAGTGCTGTCGGAAAAGGATATAGGCTATATGAAGGTCACGGACAAGATTGATATAAACAAGAGAGAAGTGACCAAGGAAGTAGTCCGAAGAGATCGGCGGAAATGGAATAGGATGTGCAAAGAAACTATTTGTCTGTATGACTGGATATTTGTTGTTTTCCCGCCAAGAATATTCATCTAAAAGCCAAACTGTTGCCATACCTGGTGCGCATATCGGCGACCCTGAACATTAAGCACAGAGCGTCGTCCCGTCTGCAGACGACGGCATGTCTGCTGTAGGCGATGGTGCGCGTCCGCTGCTTGGGCCTGACAACCTTGGCGAACACGATGCCTAGGATGGCTGTCTGCACGGTGATCCCCAGAACAGCTTGCGCGCACATCAGGAATATGGCTTCGGGGCACTCCTCGGTCGGCATTCGTGAACCGAACCCCGTCGTGTGCTGGTTTTCCATGCTGAACATGAAGCACGAGGTGAAGTTGTAGATCTCCGTCACGCACGGAACCTGTAACAACGTGACTGGATGTTGACTGTTACGACTTGCGGTTGTGATAGCACAAACAACAAGTGTTATTTTTTAAATAAAGACCCTATTAATTTCTATTATTATTCTCGAGTCACAAAGATCATATACGCAGTTAAAAATTGTACAAATTAACTACTTTAAACACATTTCGCCCAGTACTTACCAACTTCAACTGCATTCAGTGTTGCTCGAAACAGATCATCTTCGTTGCAGGATAGTGAGCACATAAGACACTCGAGCATATAGTTCATGGTAATCCCATTTCACAAGATTATCCTTGGTCCTGTCCACTCCAGTCAGCAATCGGTTCAAGGAACTCCAGACATTCCATTCCTCTGCGTGACTACGTGGAAAGCGCTCTGCGACTGTCAGTGCTCCCGAGATGTAGGGGACCATGGTTTTGCTCAACTAAACTTTTGTCTTTTCAGGTTACACAATTAGTTCCTGCAATTTTCTCAAGACACTTTTTCTGGACTTGTGTATGGCCGTGCAGTGGATGAGAGCTATCCCATTCTACTTTTGTTCTCTCCCTACTCACCGCCATTCCTCTTCGGATACTGGGTGGTACTATCCCTGAAAGCTGATAAAGCTGTCAACTGGGATAGCTTTATGCAGCTTATCGCCAGCCATATCCACCATGTTTGTGTGAGATTATAAGTATTAAACTGGGCAACTTTTTAAATAAGAAGAAAAATGCTGTAAATATCATTAAAATATATTTATTCCACATTCTACAAACTTACATCTACTTATCTAAGTAGTTTCCATTTTTATTCAAACATTTCTCATACCGTTTAAATTTTTTTTTTTTAATTCCGATATGCCAAAAAAATCTTCCGCTTGTGAAGAAGCCCAATCCATGACTGCAGTTGTCACTTCTTCGTCGTCGTTGAACCCTTGACCAACAAGGAACTCCTTTAAGTACCAAACATGTGAAAATACTGGGTACAGCGCCTGCATTTCAAGGTGGATGAACTAGTTGTTCCCATCCAAAAGATCTTATTAGACCTAATGTTTATGCAGAAAAATCTGCCCTTGCTTTGTCATTGTCAACATCACAACGGAAGACAGTAGCTCACGCCACTTGTTTTGTATGACACGCCGGAGTTTTCTCAAGGTTAAACAATACGCATCAGAACTGATTGATATGCCTCTCGTCATAAAATCCATTTTAAAAAATCCGCTTAGAAAAAATCCCTTTCCTGACCCAGCAGAAACTGCGAAGAAGGTTGCATGATGTCGAAAGCTCAGTAATCCAAATAAAAACGAGGCATTTTCTGGGAAAACTAGTAAATCTTGATTAAGACGACTGCGTGGGCCAAAGAATTCATTGTTGATCGTGTGCAGGACGCACAGAGGAAATTGTTGTTATTTCACCTTAATGAAAGAATGAATTCGATACCACATATACATTTGAATGCAAAGTTGATCTCCCTGTCTCACTACCTGCCGTTGTTAATCACAGCTTATAGTTAAGCTGACGTCATCAGCGAAGCGGATTCAGCATGCCTCAAGAAGAAGAGGCCTCGGCTAACCGACTGCCCTTTGAAAAAATTGTGTTCCTCGCAACCATCTGTGGCTCGTTGTGGTGGACACATGACCGTACGTTGTTATCAATTGTGCAGAGATTTCCGTAAGTAATAAAAGACGGGTAAGCACAATTCCATCGCTCCAAATTGGCTTGGAAGAAGCAGTTTCCATCCTCCTCAAAAATATTGGAATGCAGCTAATATTAGCATAATTTTAGTAAAGTATCCGAAATGTTCTGAGATACTTCAGGTAAATCGCTTACTGGGTTGTTATAGTTCCGTACAATAGATAAACATATGTCTCGTTTCTTGCTAGGCAACCAAAAGATTGAACATCATAAAACTGTAGTATTAGTGGAGAGAGCTCTCTGCATTTGAAGAGTTTTCTGTAATTTCTTTTTGCTGTTCCTTGTTAAATGGCGAATTCTAGCTTCGACCACAAACTTTCCGAAATGTGGACTGTTTTTGTGATCTCAACAATCTTTTTCCCTGCTGCTACGGCCAAAGGCGATGCTTTTTTCAATTACCTGATTCCTAGTTCTTTTTTGGATTTCCAGAGGTCTCGAGGACAGATGTTGCAGATTAAATTGGTGAAAGGTCCAACTGTCTCTCGATTGCCGGTGTAGTTTTAAGGCATATCAGTTGAGTGTACACAGCACAACACGGCCTGCTGAGAACCATTTTTTTTTCCAGGTAGTTTGTAGTTCAATCGTATGGGTAGTTGGTCTTTTCTATGACGTTCAAAATCCATCTGACTCATATGCGATAGTCATCAGCAGTTCAAGAGTTCGTCGGAGTACTGTATTTGTCAAACACTATAAAAATGGTTCAGTTGATCAATAGGTACGATTTTTCACTAGCGACAAAGTGACAAACGATAAAATACCGCGGCCATTGTGCTCATAGTATCAGATCCCTTCAGCGAATTATAAGCACTGAAATTTTTAAGCATGAAGAGCTTTCGATTTTTTAAATTATGGCTAAATGGTTCGTCGACATCAAGGTTTTTAGAATCTGAGTACTATGGGGGTCAATGAAGTAGAAGGAATTCTGACATGCCCTTTTGAAGAAACCGTGGAAAACCGAAATCAGCGGCCGGGCTTGGGATAGAATGAAGTGCCTCCTGAAACAGACGTTCTTTCGAGGCAAGGGGACACTATAATCACTGAATAATATCAGTTTCTCCATAGAATCTAATTGCTTCAGATTGAAAAATCACAAGTAGATCTTATTCCGAACGAACACTCTATAGCTTTCATCTATTATCAGGCTATTCTCCCAATACCATAGTACCAGATCATCTGTAATGTGCTTTCTATGAATAGAAGTAAACGGTTCAAAAAGCAGCAACAGTTTTTTGTTCGTGTAAATGGAATCTGAACATGTTTAATTTTCATCCCAATAAGAGAGCTCATTGAGAGACTAAGCTTCGTCATACCAGGACATATGTTTGGCAGTAATGTCATCTCTGACAGAAGAGCCATCTACCAATTTTTTTGTAGTTTATAAATTTAAGGGAACGTTCCTTTTTATTGTTTACACAAATGGTTCTTAAACTTTTTTAGGTTGCGTAACTCTCAAGAAATGCCTTTCATTTTGTGGAACCCCCCATTAAATGATAACAAATTAAAGACACTGAAATTTAAAATAATAATAAAAACCTTTATTAGAAATATTACAAACAAATTTAATGTGAAGAATGAAACTATTTCACTGTTTTACTGATAATTGTTTTAAAGCTCGTTTTTTTCCGCCCGACGGTTGTATGCGCACACCATCTATCTCGACCTATAGTACAGTTATAAGCTTAAAAGCCGGTTACATAACGATACGTTGTGACAAAAGGGAGCAATATTAAGCTAGCTTTTTTTGGCGACTTTAGGGTATTCACTACAAACACCAACCGAGAACACGTTCAGTGACACTGAAATGTTTGTTTTAATGCGGATGAACTTTGTAAATCTAGGACGCAGGTAGACTTCTAATGATAAATTGATTTTGTACCCGTTAGATGTCAATATAAGTAATCGGAAAGTAAACTGGCAAATATTTTAGTAGGATTAACAAATGTTTACTCATGATATTCCAACATGTTTTCTTGCAAAAAATTTTAGAAAAATGGAAAACATTCAATGTTGCCCTTTTCAAAACAAGTAATCCAGATTTTTTTTTAATGCTGATAATTTGTCTCTCGCGATAAATATAGCTGTTGATTTTCCCTGCAAATGTATAGTAATTTAGTTAACCTTCCCAAAAATTTCATCAAGATAAGCTAATTTTATAAGCCATTGCGCATCTTGCAATACACCGAGAAGTTTTACAGATACAGACATGTTTTACCACATTCGGAAAACCTCCAGGTCTTCTCAAAGTTCATATAACCTTGCTAAAGCTATTCCTCTAGAAATCCATAGTATTTCAGTGTGAAGAGTAGTGCTTCATACTAACTACCCATTTCTTCGCGCACTTGTTTGAACAATCTTCACTGAAGGATACGAATGCTTACATCTTCACAGCTTGATCAAGAACTTTCTTCAGGCCAGATGGCATTTCCTTTGGTACAAGGGCATAATGATGCAAAATGCAATGACTGCTGTTACATACCGGCGCAATATTTTTAATTTTTGACTAGCACTTACCCGCTGCTTCGCACGCTCGGGTCTTGGCGTATATAGAAATACTCTGAGCTTTTTAGTTTGGTATCATATATTAATTTTGAGAAGCAAAAAATATGGATTTCATTTAAAGATTTTCCTTTCTTTTAGTTACTACCTTAGATTCCATTTTCATACTATAGTTCGAAAGTTTTTTTTTGTACTTACACTTTAATACGGTATAATATAAGAAAAATAAGAAAATAAAGATACGTGAAACATTATCGCTAACGGTCCAATAAGGACGTACCGAGAATCAGTTGCCCTATTGGTCATAAATTTGGAACACATTTTCCAGAGGATAGAAACTGCCCATAAACGCAAAAACTAATGTGCCTTAGACATAAGCCAACACGAAAGTTATCGTCTGCGATAGTTTTGAGAGTACATTCAACTGCCATTTATAAAAACATCTTTTCCGCCAGCGATAGCATTTACAACAAATAATCTAAAATTGCTGGCAAGTTTTCGAACATTCTCATGCCGTGGGTAATAACATGTATTTCTTGCTTATAACTTCTATGCATCCACCCGAATTTCGAACCATCTGGCTTCATAGTATCTCAGAATTGAAGGGGTTACATTGAAATTCAGCCCGGACCAGAAAAAATATGTCACCATTGCCACACGAAAATGTAGGCTGGACCTGCACAGCGGTTGGTTTGTTTTGTGGTTTACTCGTCATCACTTAACATGGCATTCATTAAAGCAGCTTATTGATTATTAACAATAGTTGAATGCCTCATGCCTTTTCTTGTTCCGAGAACATTCTGGTTCAGGTTGAATAGCGACCTAACCACAATATATAATGATATTACCGATTCAAAATCAGACGATGCAGATTAATTTAATTTTTTAAATTTAATTTTAATTGCAATGGAACACAAGCTCCGATGGCAATTTCCCTACACACCCATCTTCCCCCTATCCTGCAGCCACCTACACTTTCCCTCTACAAATTTTATCTTTAAATTCTTTCAAAGTTTTCTGTAAATTATTCACCATTTCTCTTGGTAACTCATTCCAATCCCTGACACCCTTACCTAAAAAAGAGAATCTTCCCACACCCTTGTGCCTAAAATCGAGTGCCAGCTTGTGGTCATGGTCATCTTTTCCCTTCCATGCACTACTTTTCATACCTATTGCAATATCTTTCCTTGCCTCATCGCCAGTATATGCCCTGTACACTCCCATGACCCTCCTCATCCTCCTCCTGTCTTGCAATGAATCCCATTTCAGCTCCTTTATCATATCCGTCACTGATTGCATTCTGCGATAATTTCCAGAAACAAATCTAGCAGCCCTTCTTTGCACCCTCTCCAACTCCTGTATTTGATACGTATAATGTGGGTCCCATACTACACTACCATATTCGAGCAATGGTCTGACCAAAGTTTTGTACTTCTCCCGTACTTCTCCCGTACATCCCCTCATCACTCTCTCCAACAAGTGCAGAATTTTGAAACCTATTCCTACCACCTGTCCAATGTGACCTGCCCAGTTAAGCTTGTTATTAAATGTAATGCCAAGATATTTACATTTGAAGTCTTCAGTAAGCAATTCTTTCCCCACCTTATATTCATAATTAACCTTTTGTTTTTTATTTGTGTATCTAATAAGCTGACTCTTCTTTGCATTTATCTTCATCCCATGTTTACCAACCCAACTAGATATCCTGTCCAGATCACCCTGCAACTGTTTACCATCCTCAATAAACGCATCGCGGTTCGAGCGCAACGCCAGGGACCCAAGAAGGAAATGTGCTATCGGTCTGAAATTTACAACACACGTTCCTAGATGCACATTATTTCATAAAACGCTGTATGTGAATCCGTCAAGCGTATGAAAAATGTATTTATAAAGTCGTTTGAAATATGGGTAGATCGTTACAAGTTACCACGCAATAAATGTTACTACCGCCCACGTTATTACATGTTGATACTTTTCTGCGTGTATCTTACCCTTAACTATTGGTCCAGGCTGCATTTCAACCTAACCACAACTGCTGCTAACAAAAATTTACACTAACTTAAATTCTCTATATCAAACATTTATGGTTGCGCCATGTTTTACCCTGGAAGGTAGGCTGCCATGCAATATATCTTAGCATTGAAATCTAATATGTCGCCACCCATAGATAAATTGTAAATGTTACTGATTTTCTACTTATTAAGTGTCTGCAATTTGCAGATGGAAAGCAGTTTTTATCCAACAACGAAGGCTAAAGAACGTGTGGAATAAATATCAACAGCTAATAACGTGCATTTATTGTGTGATTACTTGTAACGATTTAGCCACATTTCAAACAAATTTATACATTTTACATACGTTTGACGGCTTAACATACAGCGTTTTATGAAATAATATGCATTAGGGAACGTGTGTAAATTACAGACCGAAAGCACATTTCCTTCTTTGGACCCTGGCATTGCGCTCGAGCCCTCATCGCAAAATACATTTTTGGTAATGAGAAAATTGTCTATTTCAGGATTCAGAGTGCGGGTAGCATAAATTATAACAATTAATTTAATAATACAACTTCAGTTTGAACTGCTAGAGTACTAAAACACGCGCAGTAATACATTGCTGTATCGCGATGTAAAGTTTATGTTGAAATGCGGCCTGGAACAGATTAAAAACGTCGCCAATGGCACAAGGAGCTCTACATATAACTGATTTTGACTTATGATATCTCGAGAACTACCGGTAAGCGATATAATTGTTTATCACTATCAAACTGCGGCTATAAGATATAGTGGAAACCCTGTACTATCGATATTAAGCACAAAATTACCAACCATAAATATTATAATTCTATTCCTCTTATTGAAGAGTTAATATATTATTTAGTGGTTTGAGTAATGATTTCCGTTTAATTATACTTATCAAAATTCATGAATCCTGGAATATATGACCAAAGACAAATAAAATATGAACAATCCAGAGATTTGTATATTTGTCTTTGGTCAAACGCTTCAAATGCATCATTTTTACAGTAAATGAAATATTAGTAATTGTTCAGTCTGCCAGTAAAGGCCCCTGCCAGGCAGACCTCAAACACAACGCGCCTGCACGCCGGGATACATATACGACTCCAAACAGGCGCAGAGGCATCAAACCAACCAGGAAAATAAATAGAATCATCTAGAGGCTAAGTGGGACTATTTCTTACAGAGGTCGCCGTACTACCACACAACGGAATTCCTGCGCCAGGCCGCCTATATAAGCGTAGCCGGCCGCTCCACCGCCAGTTCTAGCCTGACCGCTGAACCAGCGTCAACTACAGAAGACCACCGGAAGTTCGCGAGAAGTAGAAGCCGTCACTCTACCCCGGATCAGGACCAGGCTGAAATTCTCGACGGTCTTCTGATAACTGTACCCACATTTGTTTATGGTTTACCTGTTGTATTGTGTACCGAGTAATAAACTTCAAGGAACCGTTAAGTGTAGTTCACTTCAGTGGCGACAAGGTTGGGATAAGAACTCTCGACCATCATGGCTACGCCAGCAGCACCTACGGAATGGCAACAGTTCCTCCAAGGACTTCTACATCAGTTCTTCGAATCTCAGAGACAACTGATTGCGGAAGTCAGGAATCTCCGCCAACCCACGGCCCCGCCTCCGTTCCCAGCATTCAACGACGACGTCGAGGAATGGGAGACCTACGAGAAGCGCATAAGACAACACTTCGCAATTCACCACATAACCAAAGAAGAAGACCAACGTGCATATTTCCTTTCCTGGAACCAATCGAAGATGTATGTCTTGCTCACCAAACTTCAGCCACAAGACCCCGACACCCTCACCTTCACGACCATCTGTACGACACTGAATGCATACTACAGACGCCGGTACCATGTCGTCGCGGCCCGCGTCGAATTCTATCAATGCCGGAAGAAGCCCGATCAGACGTATCGCCAGTGGGCGGCCGAACTCCAAGGCCTTAGCAGAAAATGTAAGTTTCAAACTCGTTGTTCCCACGAATCCTACGCCGACGACATGGTGCGTGATCACATCATACAGGCTGCACCAGATGCCGCACTCCGGCATGACGCCCTCAAGTTAGAGGACCCATCCCTGGAGCAGGTCATCGAACTTGCCTACAAATTCGAAATATCTACGGCCGCAGATCGCCGCCTGGAGTCCTGGGCGGATGTGGCCGCAATCCGAACCGACGTAGAGGACACACAGGACGTCGCCGCCATCCAGAGCTCCCAGTCGCGCTCCTCCCGACACCACAACCGGGGACCGCTTCCTCAGAAGGACATCGAACCGGCCCGTTCCGGCAGGGGCACCAAGTCTCGGCAGCAGCAGCGGATCCCGCAGCGCCGACGCCGCAGCCCGCTCCGCCTACCCTCCTGCCCCGCCTGTTATTCAGCACATGAGAGGGAAAATTGTCCGGATCGTTGGGCTGAATGCTCACGTTGCGGCAAGGAAGGACACCTGGCGTCCGTCTGCCGCACCAACACCACCAATGCCAATCCCGGCTCTCGCCGCCCAGGGTCTTACCAAGACAGGTTGAGCGGCGCACCTATGGATATCAATCAGGTAGACACTTCCACTGCATCCAAACTTTTTATTGACGTTACGGTCAATGGCAAGCCTCTGCGCCTACAAGTCGACACAGGAGCAGCAGTCTCATTGCTTAATTATACTACTTATGTGCAAATTGGCTCGCCCCCCCTCTCGCCGGCCCCCAAGCGCCTCCTGACATACAACAAACAGGAAATAGCACTCCTGGGACAATTCACAGCAAACGTCATGTATAAGTCTGTACATCGTTCAGTCCCCTTTTTAGTAGTTAACAGTTCTCTCACAGCAGACTTATTTGGACTGGACGCTTTCCGCTTATTCGGATTTTCAATTGAGGATAACATACACCTCGTATCTCAGCATGTTCCTTTTCCTGAAGTGGACGCCCTTTGCACCGAGTTTCAGGACCTGTTCTCACCAGGCGTCGGCTGTGCAAAGGACTTCGAAGCATCACTCCAACTCCGGCCGGACGTACGGCCTCGATACTTCCGGGCACGCCAGGTACCCGTAGCGCTTCAACAACCACTTCAGGAAGAACTTCAACGTCTCCAAGACGAAGGGATCCTCCAGCCGGTGCGGTTCAGCCCCTGGGCCACGCCGTTGGTCATAGTTCAGAAGCCAGGACGCCGCTTACGTCTCTGTGGTGACTTTAAGACCACCGTCAACCCGCATCTGCTGGTAGACGATTATCCACTTCCGAGACCGGACGACCTCTTCCGTAAACTAGCAGGAGGTACCTACTTTACAAAAATTGACCTGGCAGAAGCATACCTTCAAATCCCTTTGGATATCCAGTCCCGACAATACACAGTCATCAACACTCCCTCTGGCCTCTTCCAACTCAACCGGCTCATGTTCGGCTTGGCCAGTGCTCCAGCGATTTTTCAACGGTATCTCGAACAACTTCTCCAGGATATTCCGGGATGCATCAACTATCTCGACGACATAGTCGTCACGGGACCCTCCGCTGCCGAACACATGACCAACCTCCGCCTACTCTTCCTCCGCCTCCGTGCAGCAGGATTGAAATGCAACCTTTCCAAGTGTCAATTTTTTCAACAATCCATTTCCTACCTGGGTCACATCATCGCTCAGGAAGGCATTTCCCCAGCATTTTCCTATGTGGACGCTATTTCCAACTTACCTCGGCCTCAGGATCTACATCAGTTGAAATCTTTTTTAGGCAAGATTTCATACTACAGAAAATTTATACCCTCAGCAGCACAAGTGGCAGCACCCCTGTACCACCTCTGTCGCAAGAATGTCCCGTTCCGTTGGACCCCAGCTTGCGAGACCGCATTCCACACCCTTAAACAGCAGCTCAAGTCCGCAGCATGCCTCATGCCATACACTCCAAACCTCCCCTTGATACTTGCCACAGATGCATCCGATTACGGTGTGGGGGCAGTTCTGTCTCATAAATTACCAGATGGCACGGAACGCCCCGTAGCTTACATCTCCAAAGCCCTATCGGCTGCTCAGCTTAAATATTCTCAAATCGAGAAAGAGGCGCTAGCTATTGTTTTTGCCTGCTCCAAATTCTATTCCCTTTTATATGGGATTTCTTTTCATCTCATTACCGACCACAAGCCACTCCTATCACTATTTGATCCGTCCACACGTCTGCCTACCAAAACATCCCACCGCATCCAGCGTTGGGCACTATTCCTGTCCCAGTTCAGATATACCATGCATTTCCGTACCACCTCCAGGCATGCCAATGCAGACGCCTTATCCAGACTACCGCAGGGACCAGACCTTGCCTTCGACAAGTCGGAACTTCTGGTGTTCCAGATCGACGATGACATACAAGAAGCACTGAAGACATTTCCAGTCACGGCCTCAAAAGTCGCGGCAGCCACAGGGGAGGACCCCCTCCTCCGTGTCATCCGACACCACATCCAACACGGGTGGCAAACACGTTCCCCTCCACGCCATCATCAAGACCTCAAGTTCTACTACTCCATCCGCCACCAGCTCTCAGTAGTAGAGGGAGTGCTTCTCCGCACAGAACCAAATTCCACCCCGAGGGTCGTCGTTCCGAGATCCCTACAACCGACAATCCTCCAAACTCTCCACCAAGGACACTGGGGAATTGCCCGCACCAAATCCCTTGCCAGACGCCATGTATTCTGGATCGGCCTTACCACGGATGTCACGGAGATGGTGCGGCGCTGTACCATCTGTGCCCAACAACTGCCCCGCCCCCCTCAAAAGTTCCTTTCCTGGCCGGCACCGTCCGGACCCTGGGAACGCATTCACCTCGACTTCGCTGGCCCATTCCTAGGCCACCAGTGGCTCCTAGTGACGGATGCCTTTTCCCACTTCCCATATGTCGTCCGTTGCTCCACAATCACCACAGAGGTCACCATTTCAGCCCTCACGAAGATCTTTTCCATCGAAGGATTACCATACGCCATCGTCACAGATAACGGACCGCAATTTCGAAGTCGGGAATTCCTATCCTTCTGTACCGCCAACAATATCCAACACCTCCTCACCCCGCCCTTCCACCCCCAATCTAACGGGGAGGCGGAACGGCTAGTCAGAACATTCAAAACCCAAATGACCAAATACACCACAAGTCACAAACTCGAAGAGGCATTGACACTCTTCCTCAGTTCCTATCGAACCACTCCAGTGGGGGCCAAAAGCCCGGCGGAATTGCTGCATGGCCGCCAACCTCGCACTCTCCTCCATCTCCTCTTACCCCCGCCCAAAGTACAGGTACCTTCGGGCCCATTCCGTTTCACCCCGGGCTCCCTAGTCTGGGCCCGCGGGTTTGGCTCCCGGGCCGGTTGGCTTCCGGGGGTCATCCAGCGGCCCCGGGGCCGCCAACTGTTCGACGTCAGCCTGGATGGCCGGATAGTGCGACGCCATCGAAACCAACTACGTCCCCGCTACCCCACGGCACCGTCCTCTTCCACCACGGCACGGCCATCCACTTCTTCCTCTCCTTCCCTGCCACCTCCACCACTCCTGCCGTCTAACCGTTGCTCAGGGACAGTTACAGCGCCACCAACGACGCCACAACCTGTCGGTCGCTCCGACACCCTTCAGCCGCAGCCTCTCGACCACCTGCGGGGACCATCTTCAGCGCCCCCCGTACAGCCCCCGGCCATCGACGCCGACGAACCGATGCCGTTAGCTCCAGAAGTACCTCCACCACAACCTGCACCACGACGCAGGTCGGCACGCATCGCCAGGGGAACAGCTCCGTACTCCCCTGGAGGTAGCCTTCATAGTCTGCTCCAGGGCGCCGCGGCAGACGACCTCGCAGACGTCGCAGACATCGCTTCCCCCCCCCCCCCCGGGAGGGAGGTATGTTCAGTCTGCCAGTAAAGGCCCCTGCCAGGCAGACCTCACACACAACGCGCCTGCACGCCGGGATACATATACGACTCCAAACAGGCGCAGAGGCATCAAAACAACCAGGAAAATAAATAGAATCATCTAGAGGCTAAGTGGGACTATTTCTTACAGAGGTCGCCGTACTACCACACAACGGAATTCCTGCGCCAGGCCGCCTATATAAGCGTAGCCGGCCGCTCCACCGCCAGTTCCAGCCTGACCGCTGAACCAGCGTCAACTACAGAAGACCACCGGAAGTTCGCGAGAAGTAGAAGCCATCACTCTACCCCGGATCAGGACCAGGCTGAAATTCTCGACGGTCTTCTGATAACTGTACCCACATTTGTTTATGGTTTACCTGTTGTATTGTGTACCGAGTAATAAACTTCAAGGAACCGTTAAGTGTAGTTCACTTCAGTAATTATTATTACATCTGATTCAGGCATTCCGTTTATTTACTGCATTCAAGAAAACTGAAAACTAAATATTCGAAGTCAAAATATTAAACAGAATTCTAAGTTAAGTAGTGTGATATTTTTTTTAGGTTTTTGTGCAAGGAGTGAACATCTCAGTTACAGTGTGATCCGTATCTCTTAATTTATGTCTAGAAATGTGTTTAATTATTTCATCCATCCCTCGGTACATATTAATCATTAGCTATTTCCGCAGATTTTAATTCGGACCATTAGCTCTAAAAATTTGAAAGCACCATACATATAGCTGCCATAGTTTTTGCGGGGCTCCCGTTCAAATAAAGAGACACACGCAGCTTGCTTACATATTTATAATAGTATAGATAGATACGGTGCCTTTTACTTTTCCTACCATTGCTGTGTCCCGTCGTTACACACGTCAATAGTTTTTTTTTTCAGTAAATGTGTTTATTCATGTAATGATCTATGACGTTAAATATTTCTTCCCCGGATGTATTGGTTTCCAAAGGTGTGCAGAGAAGAGATATCTCCTTCGATAGATGTACCGAAGAAATACCTCATGAATACCAGTAATACTGATAGACCAGCAACATCTATACTTTCATCAAGTTGCACTACAGACATATTAGAAGCATTCAGTCTGTTTATGAGTTCAGATTCAATGAGGTCGGATATTTTGTAAATCCGATCAGCCACAGTGTTATTTGAATATTGCATTGCTGTAACTTTCTTTGCCGCGTCTTCTCTAAGTATGCTGCCAACCATTTATAACATACATCGCTTAATTAAATACTCTGCAATTGTGTGTGGTTTTCCAGATCGAGCTTCACAGTCCAGTCACATTAATGTGACCTCCACCTACTTTCGACGTCAACGTGAAATAACCAATCACAGAAGGCAGGTGGCAGCACATTACAGTGGAGTGTATATAAAGTATGTCCTAGGGCATCGGAAAGCATTTCAATCGTTGGCGTAATGCAGAAACGTAGCGATTTATCCGACGTCCAAAAGGGCATGATTATTGGCTTTCGAGCCAAGGGTTGAAGCATTTCGGAAACGGCTAATTTTGTGAACTGTTCACGTGCCGCCGTGGTGAAAATATACCGTGCATGGCAAAATGGCACTATTCAAAATCAGCGGCGTGGAAAATGTGGTGCACTACGGGCTATAGATGACAGAGACGAACGAAGGCTACGGAGATGCGTACGGGTAAATAGACGTGCAACTGTTGAGCAACTCACCGCCCAGATAAACCAAGGGGCTACCAATAGTGTATCCTCAACAACGGTTCAGTGAATGTTGCTGCGCATGGGCCTCCACAGCAGACGCCTGGTTAATGCACCTATGCTGACTGCTGTTCATCAGCAACGAAGGCTGGAATTTGCACGCCAGTACCGCAACTGGACGTCCACAGAGTGGTGACAGGTGGCTTTTTCCGATGAACCACGTTTTATGCTCCCTCGGACAGATGGACGTTGGCGCATACGGCGCGAAACGTCTGAAAGCAAACACCCTGCAACGATTGCCTGAAGGATCCAGGGTGGAGGAGGGGGCATTATGGTTTGGGGAATGTTTTCCTGGCATTCACTGGGTGAACTCATCATTGTGGAAGGCAAGATGGATTAGCACAAGTACGTATCTATCCTTGCGGACCATGTCCACCCCTACATGCGAATAATTTTTCCTCAGAATGATGGCATCTACAGAAGGACAATGCGAGGTGTCATACAGCTCGCAGTGTATGTGCGTGGTTCGAAGAGCACCAGGATGAGTTTACCTTACTCCCCTGGCCAGCAAACTTACCGGATTTAAACCCAATCGAGAATCTGTGGGACACTTCGATCAGGTTGTCGATGGATCCTCAACCACGTAATCTAGCGCAGCTGGCCACGGCACTGGAGTTGGCATGGCTCAACATCCCAGTGAACACCTTCAGAAACCTAATTGACTCTCTTCCTGCACGCCTCGCAGCGGTCCGCTCTGCCAAAGGTGGTTATTTTGGTTTTTGAGAGGTGGTCACATTAATGTGACTGAACTGTGTATATTGTAACTTAGGAGGAAAGCGGCTTCAGTAGCATTTTCCCTATCGGTTTATGCAAATTTATGCATATTGGACGCTGAGATTTCATATATCTCTATGTGTGTGGTTTTATTTTTTTTTAGAAATAAGGCATAATCCATCTGGTTCCTCGGTACTCTCAAAAGATGTAAATTGAAAGACAGAAAAAAAGTCATGGTATACAATTTTTTAAAAAGATTTTCGCTTTTCATTTTCTCTTTTATATCTTAATAGTTTTGCTGCTATTTTCCGCTTCCTAAAATTGATAAAGTTACCGGAAAGTATTTATTGAAAGTTACTTTTTTATAATTAACGTACCTATACTCTTTCTAATGACGGTTCACATGACGCACTTTGGGTTAGAAGTAATGGTTAATTTTTTATTTATTTAAATACGCACATGCTTTTTATGAATGTAAAAAATCATACTGAACAACAAGCAGCAACATTCCAGGGAATAATTTCTTGGAACTCTATCCTGTCTTGATTATCAATTATTCATTTTGAACTTCAAATATCATATGATAGCTATCTAGTCCTTAGCCAATTATCCATGACAAACTAAAAAAATAAATGCTTACTAACACGGAAACAACTTTGTAACAAACAAAATAAGTATTTGTAGCTACACGTTATTAACCATTATTAAATTTCGATTAAAACATACTCACCAATGAATATATCACAGCTTAATTAAACTGATTTTCACTATGATTTACGAGGCAAATCTTTTGCGTCAAGGTCAAGCGATGCATCTACCCGTCGTTAAACGCAAACGAGCAAATTACGGAGCAGGGCGCGGGTGGGAGACGCAGTACGTACCTGCTGGCCGTTCCTCGCACCCTGCACCTCTCAACCTCGCCAGCTACAGTAATGGGCTATTCTCATTACATTTCCAAAATAATAATTTTAACTGTGTAATTATTTAGCAGCCAACATAATTTAACGATTTTAACTGTTTCTTGAATCCTGGTAACTTTTCCACGGAACCCGCTTTAGGAATCGCTGGTTTACACCATCACGGACACACTGGTTTTTCGGTATACACCGAAAGAACAAAGCGACAGAGATTGTTGTTGGTATACTTTTTTTCGCTTCAAGGATCGTTGACAATGAAGTTCCTGTAGCCCATCGAGGGTATCTGAGGAAAAATTATCAGATGAGATTAACATGCCAGACGAAACTGTATAGAGTGGTAAACTTGATGCGGTCTGAGAGTTAGGGGCATCCACAAACTACGTGAGGTGTTTTTCCGGATTTCCGGACCCCCCTCCCCTCTCTGGTGAGACTTCGTGAGATCTGGTCCGTGAGAACCCCCCCCCCCCCTAGAAATCGCCCTCGCAACTTATTGTAGACTTTTTTTTTTTGCTCTACAGTCCAACAAAAATTTCAAAAACCTCACGTGAGATTTCCGTTGACGCCCCTCTCCCTCCCCCTTGGTGAGATTTGATGAGATTTCGCCTTACCCCCCTTACCCCTATTTCACCTCGCGTAATTTATGGACGCCCCCTTAGGATAATTCCGCTATCTGCATTTGTGACATACACCATATCGGTCTCACAAGGTTTCAAAGTTGTAACATGAATGAAATAAGTAATCAGATCTGGCGGGAAACATACTATCCAAAAACTACCAGTGAGCGTCAAACGAGATTAGGTATCCTTTTAATTGTCCGTATGCAGGCACTGTAGCGCACCCTGTCGACAGAAACTTACCCATCCGTTCTCTCGCTGTCTCGGTGGCAGATTCTCAGGCTCGAGATCTCCGTGGGCGAGCGCCACCAGCCACCACAATACGGCGAAACCCAGCCACGAGAGGAAGAAGCTCAACGTCAGCAGCAGCAGCAGCCAGCGCCAAGGCAGGTCAACCATCGTCGTGAATGTGTCCTGGCGGCAATAACAACCCACACTAACAGCACATTACAGCTGTAAAAGTAACGATGTATTCGTTACTGAGTAACGGGTTCGTCGCCTGACTCGAAGTACCGAATCACTTCTCACAAATTCGTTTCGTTACTCGCGTGTTTCGTTACTCGCATTTGTCGTATAGATGTCATTTTGATTCGATAAACGAACGAACACGTGTCATGCGTCATGCAGGAGCTGGATCGGTTCGCCCAGCGATTGAATGAGCAGATGTTTGTTTTGAAATTAGTTAATTTAAGTGTGCTGCGATTGCGATATTAGGTATTATTCTGAAGTATGTAATATTCAGTGCAGTAAATAAAATGTACGAATTTACCTAAATTTATTTTACTCAATGAACAATTTACATGAATTTTACAAAGTACTAAAGAAGTCATTCATGCGATGCTTCATGCTAGTACTCAATAGTATCAGAAGTAATGTGACATAGCAATCAATGAATTTTAAGATTAAAAAAAAAAAGAAAATCATTCATCAGAAACGCAGATGAGTGGGAAATTTTCTAATGTTAATTTTTAAAGTCAATAAACAATTTTCCATATTATATTGTTGTATGTTGGTTGTAAAAAACCATTGTTAATATATCATACCGCAAACAAGAAAAACATAGATTTTATTTTCTTAATCTAAGTCATTCAGTCACTGTAAAAATCAATATCAGCTTATTAGTTACGCAAAATTTGAATGGAATAGATATATAGGTACCTATCTATTCATTCTCATCTATTCTGTGTGTTACAGTTCCATTTCAAATTTTCTAACGAGAAAATAATCACAAGGCATGACTGTATTGTGGAAACTGAAACAATGCAACATTAAATAAAGCCCCCTACTCAAAGCTCTGCCTGCAGGCCCGATTTGATAGTATGTCCACATTTATTTTACCAAATCTATCTCAAAAAGATGAGGAATTTACAAATACAGTAAACAGTAAAGGAAGACAGTGGTGAAACCTCCTATTTAAAAACGAAATACTATGATGAAATAATAATATTTGTTAAATATATGTCCCATTATCATATCAGACTACTATGCAGGGTTTTGAGTAGGCTACTTTAAAAAATAACCATCATTAGTTATTGTCCCTAGATATGTCACAGTCAGGTGAAAGGTGAGTTCTTTTTTTTTGTATGCTTACAAATGTTTGTTTTGAAATTAGATTATTCTTTCGTATATAATATTCATTACAGTATTTTCATTGGTTTTCCGTTAGATCCATGTGCTAATTACTTGACTTTAAGTTTTATCCAAATAAAAACTTACCTAAACTTTTTTTTTACTAAATAAACAATTTACTTAAACTTTACCAAGTACAAACGAAGTCGTCTCGTATGCGACGCGACTCGATGCGATGCTTCATGCTAGTGTTCGATTGTATAAAAAGTAACGAGTAACGAAACGATACGATACGATAGTAAGTAGCGAAGTTATCCCGTACGCGACGCGACTCGACGCTATGCTTCATGCTAGTGTTCGATTGCATCAAAAGTAACGAGTAACGATTCAAAAGTAACGGGTACTGATTGGTTTAATAACGAATACATACGGGTACAGAATTTCTCGTTACTTTTACAGCTCTAACAGAGATACAAATTTCACATTCGTCAACACCTTGCATCGAGTGTATTAAACTAGTAATAACCTCCTCTTATTACCCCTCTAGGAAAATTTCAGTCTGGATAAATGGAATTCTTAAGAAATAGTTTAAGATCGTTTCATGATAAATTTTGTTTTCACCGTAACAACAGTAAGAGACAATGGTTTGATAAATTATAACTCAGCAGAAAAAAAAATAAAAAGTGGTGTCTTGAACACACAGTTGTACAGGCACTAATATCTTGGCACGAATGGCACCTAGCTGCATTATGAAGAGAGAAGCTAGCTCCATCTCTGAACGAATCACCTAGTCCTGTAATTTTATTGCAGTACATGACATAAAAATTTCTGTGAATTACTGTGTTTAGCTAATTCCATCCTGTTTGACGTATTACGCAATCAGTTTCGACGAAAGTTCGGAACATATGCCCTAGCAAATGTATTGCTTCAATTCTTGATGCAGGATATGTGGTTTCATGTATTCTTGTCGTAACTGATGGCTTAAGGTTATGTTTCACATTTAGATGAATTACGAATTTTTAATTGAAGTCCATTAGTTTTATTTCTGAAGTACGCAAATGATTGCCACATGAGATCAAGTACCAGTGTGGGTCTGACTTCCGAGCAGTTACATCCGAACCTCCTAAACACTATGGTACACAACGCGCGGTGGAACATATTTTCATAACACCAACCGGTGGTTCATAATTAAAGACTACTTCATGCCATTTCTTTACAATGAAGACGCTACTTAGTATGGATACCTCAATTGTGCGCCAAGTAAATCATTTCCTTTTTGTAATGATACCAATATCTGTAAGCACCTTACCACGTTCGAATATCACGATTGACCATTTCCAACTAATTAGATTGTCTGATATGTAGAAACTCTCTCTGCGGTCATTATTGAAGCAGTTATGGAATATATCTAAGATTAACTCATTCATTTTATTTGACGAATAATTTGATACAGATTTTAATTTACGTCTCGTTTAAACTTGTCATGAGAATCGATGACATGAGTCTACAATGATGCTGTCTGAAGGAATGAAAATTGATAAACTCAATGTACCGAGTATCACACACCATAATTTGAATATTCTTTACAAAACTCATCAGGAAAATCATTTTCCTTATAAAGGAATGTAAAGATCGACTTCGAGGCTCATTCACTGCACATTGGCGTAGAACCTGAGCACTGTCTTAATATTCACAACAAATCATGCTAGGCGAACTGCCATTCCAATACGATTTTGCGCACAGTACTCATCAGACATTACTGATGACGAAAAGGGAGGAAAGTGGATTTTACAGTTTGAGAGAGCACTGAAATCTACAGTGAAAGGAGTGACACATTTCGAAAGCCGCACTAAAATTTTATATAGTGTTAAATTCCAAATTTTGCCGTGCAAGCTGTTAAGAAAACGTAAGGTAGAAATAAGAGACCTACTTCCGAAGTGCGTCAACATTCCTGGTAGTCACTTCATGTACTGAAAGAAGTACACCGAGCGTGGTGGGTGAGCCTCGCATTCAGGTGGACGCGATTTCGAATCCCCGTCTGGTCATTCAGAATTGTGCTATCATGGTTTCCCTAAATAACTCCCGGTGAATGCTGGCATGATTCCTTCAAAAGTCCGCTGCCCAATTCTTTCCTTTTTCATGCCTCCAATTTTTCCCCGCCTCTAATGACTTAGACGTCGAGAGACGTAAAGTCTCCGTCAGTTTCTAAAACACCAAAGAGTCTCATTTTGGTCACTATAAAATTTCAAACATGTCAAATAAGTCTTCTTCATTTTATTATTATTACCATTTTTTAATTGATACTGCGAGTAGGATATAAGGAGGACCGGAATGATTTCTGAATATCTTTATGAGAAATATCATGAAGACTTGATGTCTCAGTCAGGTCGACACCAATAGTAAATTCGGATTGGTGAACAGGAAGCGATTGCCAGGCGACAAATATTTGAAGTAGGGATGGATAGCAATACGCAAACTTGTTTGCGGGGCAAATATTCCTAAGCTCCTTGCTGCTGTAGCGCCAATGTTCTCCATGATTATATTAGCTTTTGTTAACGTGATGAATTGAAGTATAGTTACATTATACATTAAAACTGGTGTTTATTGCTTCACGGATGGTGCTTCTAATTTGGCAAAAGTAAAAATGACATTACACAAATTGTCGGACGGTGTACAACAAACTCAAATGATCTTTTAAGGTGGGGAAAGCAGATCCATAGTGACATAGAAGCTGTCATTGCCCCAAGCCAAGTATTTACCATTTGTCCAGGTTGTTGGCTTCACCCTACATACGTTTTCATATTTTAAACAGTAATAACATCAACACAGGACTTGGTTAGGTAATTGAAAGGACATGTATGCTGATGTCACCTCTTTATCATTTTTTTTTTGCCGAAAATATGACAAAATAAAAAGTTCAACAAATCAAAAATTCTTGTTCTTCCTTAAACTTGGACACAAATGAAACCATTGTACAAATCTAGAGAGAATGGTGATTCCATGCGAGACGCAAATACAAATGATAGTGAGGCTGCATTCACTAGTAAGAAGCAGAATAGAAAACCTGTCAGACCAAGCGTGGTGGGTGAGTGGTTAGCGCTCTGGCCTCACATTCGGGAGGACGCCGGTTCGAATCCCCGTCCGGGCATCCAGATTTGGGTTTTCCATGGTTTCCCCAAATCACTCCAGGTGAATGCCGGGATGCTTCCTTCAAAAGGCCATAGCCGAATTCCTTCCCGTTACTTGTCCAAGTCCCATCCCGCCTCTAATGACCTTGACATCGACAAGGTGCAAAGCCATAAGTAAAAAAGAAGTGTCAAATTTTAACTGAGTGGTATTCTTATCAAAACTAAGGTTTTATCGTTTGAAGATCTCATTCAAGAAGAAAAGTTGCATAGCTACAACCAACGATCAAGAGACATCCGAAACTTCGTTTTCTATGGGCCATACGGCTCGCCGGCATCGATGAACAAGAGAGTCAGGGTAGACCTGGGAGCAAGGAACGAGATGGAATTAGACCATGGTCTTTTGAAGGAAGCATCCCGGCATTCACCTTGTGGGGAAACCATGGAAATCCGAAATCTGGTTGGCCGGATGGGGATTCGATCCCGCGTCCTCTCGAGTGTGAGGCCAGGGCGTTACCACTCAACCACCACGTTCGGCTTTCAGTTCACATCATCCCTAACTAACATTCCACCGTAAGCGTCCAGATTCAATGACAAATATGTTTATCTGTAGGAATAGCGTTATGGCTTATAATGCTACCTGCCTTAAAATGATATTAATGAAGATTAAAAACCAAAGTAAGGATAATTGCAAAGCTTCTTTAATTATTAGTGTCTGTGGCACAGAACTTATTAAAAGCAGTACGTTGAAAACTCAACAGTTAGAACTACCATAGCATGCTTTACAACAACAATCGCGTTCTGCGGTTTATGCAGTTTTGTTTGCATCTGGTACTCCACTTACCTGATGCGAATCGTAGTCTGATAAGCCCTCCTTACGTTACTATTCATATTGCACCAGAAGAAGACCGCTAGAATCGCGATGCGATGTGACTACCCCACATTCACCACATTCAGAATTGTGTTAACATTGGCCACTACTTACTTTTTACATTAATCTATCCCTGTCCCCCACCAAAAATATATTAGTCGTTGTCTGAAATGTGTGATTGCGTACCTTGTGTCGACCAGAACACAATATCGTTGGTTGTCAGTTCAATGTAGTATCGGATTCACCTGTAAGAGACGCCACCTCCTGAGTCTCGATCCCCTCGGATAGGCGAACACATTGCATTCCCCCGAGCGCTGCACCAGCCTCTTGAATCTCTCGGCCGCAGGCACCACACAGTAGGGCCCACGGCGGTTGCCGTGCAGCCACGGTTCCCTGTAAACAACACACTTTTTACCTTCCGCCTTACACAATATTTTTAGTTGCCCTCATTTATATACTTTTATTATAATTCTTGGGGCGTTCCGATTACTTTAAATTATAAATAGTAGAGTTCTGGAGCGGATGAGACACTAAAGACAAATGGTTCTACCTCGCCAGCGAACCTCATATCTATACTTATATTGTAAATTCGAAAGTAACTCTGTCTGTTACCACACGTCTAAACCAATCTTGATCATATATGTCAAGGAAATGCTATGACTCATTAGAAAAGACATAGGATACTTTTTCTGGATAAATAGCATATTTTGTCACGAAACTTTGAAAACTAACCGAACGGTGACAGACAGACGGATGGAGTGTGTAGTCTCCGTAATGTTATAGTGGTTTGTCATGCTTCGTTTCTTTCGCAGTCAGTTGATGTGTAATATTTTCATACATTTCGTGTACAGACACAACTTATTATATAGTACATATGTTGATTTGCGCTGCACCAAATTACTATTTTGTGTTTGTATGTTGCTTGCTCACCGGTTTTCAAACCCCAAAGGCTATATATCTTAGAAAAGGACACCAACACCATAAATGTTGTATACAGAACGGTACTGACATAAGATGTCCCCAGAAAGCGATAGTAAATTTAAACCTCAAATAAAAATCTGTCGGAGGAACAAAAAGTAAAGAGTCTTCCACTGTTAACTTGCCCCCCTCCCACTCCTTAATCTGTTGCTATTTTTAAACATGTTGCAAACTGGTTCTCTTCATGATGTAGGTTCAATGGTAGAATGGTATAGTGATGGTTTTCTGGGACAACTTTTACGTAACTTACCTCTTTCTATATCCAATTCTAGCAATAAAAATCTATGTCCACCGGTTCGAATTCGCTGGTGAAATATATGAGCCAAATCGCAGAAAAAATTCACCTGAATTTGACTTTATATTAGGTAGGCCTGGAATAATAAGGCTTATAATTCTGAATCCTTTACCATTCTCTCTGTTGGAATTCGTAAGAAGTTGGAATGTATGAAGTGTGCAAGACATCAGACTGGAATAAAAAGGTTAATTCCAATAAAACTAATGATAATTCAATTACAGGAAATTGAAAACAGAAACTCCACGGAGAAATGTGAAACTATTATCTTGTATAGTGAAATACTAAGTTCCATAACGTCTGATTTCACCTACACTTAATTGTACAGCAATACCAATGGTGCAACCGATGTTTTGTGATCAGCGGTGACGGTCGGTATAACCACCTCCTGGACGTCCCTTGGCTTGGGAGGCTAACAGGGTATAGTTTTGATAATTACGTTTGTCGTTGGTTTAATTTATCTAGCTAGCATGTGTACACATTTTCAAAATCAAGTGAGTGCTTTTAGGACCACCTAATCCGGCTAATGGATACTACTAATCACAGCCACTACAATACAATGCAATACAATACATTCATTTTCCATTGATCCCAATATAAGAGATTGGCTCTGTGGGATGTGGAAAGTTGTCAATTTACAGATAAACAGTTGCATAACAAAATAATACGTACACCAGTAGATGTACAATCATAGCATACATGCTAACATAAACAATTGCTTAACAAAATAATACATACACCAGAAGATGAACAGTCATAGCATACATGGAGCATTAATTATGTCAACTACATTTACACAAGCCACTGGCAGTTATTTTGTAGATACCTTAGAAATAAATTCTTCGACAGAGTAGAAGGAGTTTTCAATTAAAAATTCTTTCAATTTTTTTCTGAATTTATTCTTATCATCTGCTAGACATTTAATATTTGTTGGGAGCTTATTGAAGATATGTATCCCTGAATATCGGATCCATTTTTGAACAAATGACAATGACTTGTAATCCTTGTGGAGATCATTTTTACTTCTAGTTCCATTTTACTATTTGTTTCAAACAAATTATCATTTGTGACTACAAAGGACATTAATGTGTATATATATTCAAACGCTAATGTTAAAATCCCTAACTTCTTGAACAGGAAGTTCTATTGCTAACCCCACACATAATTCTTATTACTCGCATTTGGGCTCTGAACACTTTGTCTCTATGGGTAGAATTGCCCCAGTATATTATTCCATATGACAATAAGGAGTGAAAATAAGCAAAATAATCTAGTTACCTCATACGGAGTTCACCTATAGCTGAAATTGTGTGAATTGCAAATGTGGCTGCACCCAATCGCTTTAGTAAGTCAGAAACATGTACTTTCCAATTTAAATTATGATCAATATACAAACCTAGAAATTGCACACTCTCTACCTCTTGAATGAACTGGCCTGTAAATTTTATGTCTATATCTGGTGTTAATCTGTGTAATGTACTGAATTGAGTATATTGAGTTTTATCAAAGTTTAAAGACAAGCAATTAGCTGCAAACCATTTATTAATCAGTTCAAAGACATAATTTGAAATATATTCTGTAGATAAATCTGGAGTATTTTTAATTCCTATGTTTGTGTCATCTGCAAATTGGACAAATTTTGAGTTTTTAGATGAAACACAAAGTAGATCATTTATATATATTAAAAACAATAGTGGCCCCAATATATAACCCTGAGGTACTACATATCTGATTAATTTCCACTCAGAAAACAGTGGACCTGTTAAGACAGCCTTAAAATTCTCCATTGACACTTTCTGTTTTCTATTTAGAGGCTTGGCTGGTCCGGGCGTGTGTGTGGCCGCCTCTTTCTCGAAGATCCTTTCTGTCCCCGCCAGTTCCTTCCTGTCATGATTGTGTTGGACCGTCTGTTGTTTGGGACTGGGTGGTGGTTTCCTGGTCCATCCTGTACTCAATGTTTTTTTTTTTCCAGGAACGTCTTGCGTGTCACGAGGAGTTTTGTTGGTGTCGGTCACGTTCGCGCCGGGGTGGCCTCCTCTTGGTGACGTTCTGTGGGTGCATCTTGCTTGTCTGGCGTGGAGATCCGGAGGCGCGCACCAGGGTTGCCTGCAGGGCGGCTGCCTGGTCGTCGTTCCTGATTGTCTGTGTCTCCTCAGTGCTTGGCGTGGTAGGGCCCTGCATCTTCTCCTGGTTGTTCGATTGGTCATCTCTTTGCTTGGTGGGACAGTGGAAGTTGTGAGTCTCTCGTGCAGTTCTGCGAAGTATTCGTCTTCATCGAAGATGTCTGCGAGGAACGTTGGGAAGGGTACCTGGTGTGATCAGTCCTTCCCCTCATCAATGATTGGCTCGAAGAGATGAGTGGACCGCAAGTAGCATAGTGTTTTGGCCAGTGTCTTGTTGGTCTCTGCGGGGATCACCCAGGCGTAGACCTTCTTCCAGGCCCTTACTCGGAGCTCTAGCGCATGTGGGTAAACACTCGAGGAGCTCCTTGATTGAGAGGTACACTGGGATGAGAAAGTAGTCGCGACCACGACTGTGGTAGCGGAGATATATGGCCGCGTTGTGATGAAACTGCGGTCGTCGTCGGTGATGTCTTGAGGTGACGACCATGAAGAATTAGCTGATCCCTCTGACAGGGGCCCTTCGTGCCGCAGGTGAGCCGCTGGGAGAGGGCTGTTCATTGTCGGCGTTTGATCGGTGGTCAGCATGGCGCCCCTGAAAAGCAGGTGACGGCGTGCGGTGGCCTCCGGGCGCACGGCCTCGTAGCGCCCCGAGAAGGTGATAGGCGACAGCTTCCAGCAGCTTCCACTTGAGGACCTGCCAGAGTCCGTCCGATCCGGGAGCCGCTGGGGGCAGTTAGTTGCTTAGTTGAATGAGGCAGCGGGTGAAATGCAGCTCCTAGTGGTTTTTTTTTTTTTTATTTCCCGGGGGCGGGCTGCTGTAAGGCCTTATATTATGGCCCTTTTCAGTTGGAGTCTCTACTTTATTCGTCCTTTGTTATTTTTTATTTTCCATTAACATAATAAAAATAAATACATTGTAAACATTTTAATATAGTAGCATTATAAAAATGATACGATAGTCATTCTTGGTAGAAGGATAATATGAACATATGTGATATTAATGAAGATGATGAGAGAAAAGATAAGTAAATAGATGTATGAGGGTGGGTTGAAGGAAGGATATGGAGCATTGAAGCATAGACTGCTTTGACAGATTTGTTAAGTATTCAGGTTGTTGCAAATTTTTCAAATATTGCGCTCCAGGGAGAATATATATTAATGTAGTGGGAGAGAGAGGATATTGAGTATTTGGATTTGGAAGCAGGGTGCACATATTTATAGTTCAGGTATGGTGATTAATTTTGGAGGAAAGTAAAGGAAGGAGGTGAGGACGGTATCTGATTAGTCTCTGACTACACTTTAAACGAAGTTTGAATAAGCGGGTAGGCAATGATTGGATGCCGGCAAGAGGATATAGTTGACCTGAGAGATAGCGACGATGGAGGTGTAATATGAGGTGCAACATTCGCCTTTCAACAGAAATTAATTCCGGTAATTTTGAGGGAGGGAATAGAGAAGTTATTGGTGATGCCTGCTCTGGTAGTGGGTGGATGAATGTTTTATAGGTGTGCATAAAAGTTGCTTCAGGGGTGCCAGAGATCTTCTGGCGGAGAAGTTTTATGAGATTTAGTCTATTGTAGTATTTCTGTTTTAGGGTAGATACGTGTAGGCCGAAATTAAGGGTTTGGTCGAGGTGGACGCCAAGGTATTTAGTGCTAGGAAAGAAGTTTATGGGGCGTGTTCCAAATTTTGATCTATATGGACTTTTTACTTTGAGAGGGTATGGAGGTTTGGTGTCAGTGTTGGAAGATCACGGCCTGTGTCTTTGCGGGGTTCGACCGGATACGCCATTTCCAGAAATATGATTCAAGGGATTTTAGGAATGAATTGACACGATGATTGATGACTTTGGTGGAATAATGGGAAGTCCAATATGAGATGTCGTCTGCGTATACGATTATAGATTATGTGGGATGGGATGGAACTGGTAGGTGGTGGATATTGTATGAATGTAGGATGGTTGATCGACGGGCTCCCTGAGGAACTCCGAAATGAGGGTAGAACAGAGGAGATAGGGAGTCTCCAACCTTGACATAGTATTCTTTTTTGGTTAAAAAGTTTGATAAAAGGAAAGGAAGGAAGGGGGGAGACCTAAGATGGACATTTTATATTTTAATCCGGCATGCCATATATTGATGAAAAAGATTAACAAGATGCAGCGACCGAAGTTGAGAGATTGGGTTATTGACGTAATAGCGGGTCAGCAGAACACTGGTGTTGGTGGCATCCTGACTGAAATGTTGGAATGAAGTTTAATGATTCAGCGAAATAATGGAGGCCAAATTGGATGATCTTTTCAAATACTTTACCGGGTAACCGGGAGGAGTGATATTGGACGGTATGATGAAGGGTCATATAATAGGTTTTTAGGTTTAGGGACCATGGTGATGAAGGAAAGTATCCATGTGGAAAAATAAAAAATAAAAATGTGGAGGAGAAATTGGAATGAGTGAAAATAGCATTAAAGAGCAGATGAAACAATGGTAAGATTACATGGCGAGGAGCATACAGGAGAATGAAGTAAGTGATAACGTCATTTCCAGGTGCTGAATTTCGACCCTGGAGGAGGGAGATTTCTACTTCCATTGAGGAGATTTCAGCTATGATGTTGGATTCCAACTCAGTTGCGACTGTAGGGGCAGTGATGATTGAGAGAAGATCGGAGTAAACAGTTTGACGGAATGACTGGTCGAATAGTGGGTCTGTCAGTGTCGTGTATGTTCTCCACATTGCCCCGGCAAACATGGCGGCTTTTTCGTCGTCGGAGTTGGATACATGGTTATTGATGATGTAATTTAATTTAATTTAATTACAATGGAGCACACGCTCCGGTGGCAATTTCCCTACAGACCCATCTTCCCCTTTCCTGCACCCACCTACAATTGCCAAGAGGTTGAGAGGGGCGGGAGTATTGTCCGGTGAAGATTTTGAATCGTTCCTGAACTCTAGGGAAGAGCAAGCATGGTTCCACTATTCTTCTCTATGGAGAGCTACAGTTTTGCAAATATGAACATTTAGGAGAGTCCATTCTGTTCTTAATGTAGGATTTGGGTCATGTTGGAGTCTTCTATATAATCGTATCTTGATCTTTATGAGTGATAGGACCTCTGGTGGAAGCGTAGGTTTATCAGGAAAAATTTTCTTCTTGGGGTAGCTGCTTCACCAGAGGCCGAAATGGCGAATTCCATCTCGCACGCGATCTAATCGATATCCGAACAACAAGTAATTTTGAAAGGCCGAAAAAGAGAGGATTCTATTATAGATCTAAAAGTGGGGCAGTCGGCATTTTAATAGTCCTTGACGATTCTGTAGGACGCACTTGGAATAATTTGGATAACGGAAGTCGGAAAGATTATTGGAATATGGGAAGACGCGCAGGGGAAGGGGTGTTATACAAAGAAGGACTGTAGAGGATGTGGTCAAGATTAGAAGAGCTTTGGGATGAAATAAACGTTGCAGACGGCACGGGCAGGTGGCATATGTTGAAGGAGCAAGGGGTGTTGAAAAGAGTGAGGCTCCTAGCGGGTGGAGTGCAGCTCCTGAAAAACTCTGGTAGAACGTTCACTCTACATCTGCTTTGGGGAAAAGGGGTGGGTTTTACAAAACCTAATGCAGATAGTATTTTTCGCTGTTTTAAAGCATATATGTCCAAAGTTCCATCGAAATCGCATAAAAACTGTCGCTTTGTATAAAGAACATTTGCAAAAATAAAATGCCGTAAAGGTCGTGAGATTTTGGGTTTTTTAAAAAAGAAAGTAGACAATATTTTTCTCTTTGTTTTAAAGTATATGAGTCCTAAGATCCTTCAAAATCCGATAGAAACTGCAGCTTTGTATAAAGAACATTGACAAACATTAAGGAGATTTAACGCGGAAGAGGGGTTAGGCTTTTGTAAACTAAATGTAGACAGTATTTTATTTTGATTTAAAAAAATACTTGTTCCATCTATATCGACTAAAACTGTAGGTTTGTATGAAGATCATACCCAAAAAATAAGGGGGTAAAGGGGGAGACACAATGGATTTTTGCAAACCAAACAAACATTATTTTTCTGTTTATTGTATAGTACACGTGTGCAAAGTTCCATCGAAATCGGATAATAACTGTGGATTATATAAAGAACATATATACAAAATAAAGAAGGAAAAGAGGGAGGAGTATTGCGTTTTTGTAAACTAAATGGAGACAGTGCTTTTCTCTTTGTTTTAAAGTACACTTGTTCGAGGTTTCATCAATATCAGATAAAAACTGTGGATTTGTGTCGCCACTAACCTTTTTTTACCCCAGAAAACTTCGCTGGTAGGCACACAACTCACCAAAGTAATCGGATGAATGGTGTAGGAACGCACAGAAAAAAAAAAAAAAAAAAAAAAAGCGCTTTCAGTTTTCAACGAATATTCTAATTTTCCGGAAATTTTTCCAATTTTTGTTTCCCTAAAAACCTTATTCCGACTATCACGAACATTAAAAACAAAAAAATAATTAGCCAAATCGGTCCAGCCATTCTCAAGTGAGGTGTTTACTAACAAACAGCATTTAATATTTATTTACAGAGAAACCATGGATCGAATTTCAGTATGTGTGGTTCAAGTTTCAACGATCGATGTTACTTGGCAATAACACAGCATGCGAATGTTACTTCCATCGTTTTGCACGTACGTGTATTTTCAACACCTAAAAAAAAGTTGTTTTCCCCAGGAGAAGCAGATATATTTTATAAGCAGTCTAGAGCAAAGGATATTCCAACACTGGTATACCGCCATACAATTTTTGAATGCGATTCACAGTGAACTCATCGAGCAACTCTATGCAAACTTGTCAACTGTAACTAAAATGAAAATTATGGTATGTTGTTACGAATTTTAAGCCCTAAGAATCCGAAAACTTTATCTATTTGTAAAATTAAGAAAAAATTTCACAGGTAAAAACTCATAATAAGTGGACTTAACGAACTATAAAGAAATCACCATTTATGGTTTTCTACGTATTTAAGATTAGCTACTGCACGCGGCATCATTATTGTTAATTATGGATTTACAGACAAATGATTTGGGTTAGGGCTGATTCCTCGAGCTTTGGTCGAAACAGAGAACTGCTTGTAAGAAGATATGATACTGATAAGTCCGGTACAATTTGCATTTTTTTGCGCAAGAAAAAGGTAATAAAATATAGCAAACAGTAATTACAAAACTTGTTTTCAAGCAACGTTATCAGCTTCGAAATTTTCAAGTTTCAAACGCTAACGAAAACAACATACAACTGGGCATGAACAAAACATTTGGTTTTAAGGCTGAAGGCTGCGACGCGGAGCGTCTGCCTGCAATCTGATGATCATTGATCATTACTGCGAAGTAAACGCTCTCTGCAGGATGCAAGATTTTCAACATAAAAATTGAGATTTTAGGGTACAGTACAACTAACTCTCCGATTGCCATGGGGCTCAGCAGATGTTTAGGTTTCTCGTAATTACCGGTGGCCTTTGAGGAACTTCCCAGCTGTCACCGGAATCCTATTACGACATAGATTAGATTTCATTATATCCAAATAAAGCAGACATTTTCAACTGCCACAATTAACTTACTTCTACTGACAGCAATAAATTTGCAGTCTCTCTTTTTTTTTTCATTATTCCGCTGGGCTACCCAATGTTTCAATCCATGAAAAGCCGTCCAATTCAGTAATCGTACTTAGTTCCCCACTCGAGAATAATCCTCTCAGTATCACTGTACCTCCTTACAGTGATAAAATTTAGCAACATATTTAACTTTCAATACCAAAAATATATTAAAAATAAAAATTCTGCTTATGGAAAACGTTAAACAAAAGTAAATTGTAAAGTTACGGAACTTCCTCAAAGACTAATACATTACATACAACCACAAAATGGGTGTGCACGTTAAGTAAAAAATGAAACAAAAGTTAGGCAGCGTTCGCAAACTACGTGGCTCGGTCCAGGTGTGGGGGGGAGGGGTTGGCTGGAAGGCTACGCTGGGCTACGTGGAGGGACCGGGGGTTCCAAGCCAGGCCACGTAGCTTTCCTTTCATAACATTTTTCACAGTTAAAATGAGTAACAGAACTCACAATAGCATGTAAATATTTATTTCCCTCAGTTATTTATCTCTGTATGTAATTTACAATCGTCTGATAAGAGTAAATCGTACAAAATGTCTTCTGCAATCAAACGGGAAAAAAGCTATGTGCTACGTTGAGAGGGGGGGGGGGGGTTAACAGGAGGCCAAAATGGAGCTACGTGGTTTATGCACACTCCCTTACGTGAGATGTTTAACTGTTACGACTCTGCAGTGTGAAACCTTTTCGGTGAATTCCTTCTGCTTTGAAGTTCATAAGCAAGTATTAAAACTAATTTTTTCGCACTGCTCTCTGGTGAAACAGGCATTAGATCGTGGCATTGGTGGTTCTTCAATCTCCTTAGCGGGCCTCGTGCTCCTCCATTTGTTGAAATCAGGTATACGTTAGATTCGCATCTCCCGGTCCATAGTAGCTCAGTCGTTAAGGATTTTGTTCTCAAGGTTTGGGGTCCCCAGTCAAATCACAGTGGGACCAGTAACTTTTAAGAGTTCTGCTTGATCATATGAGCTGCACGAGGACATTCCGTTGTTCAGATTTCGCATTAAACAGAAGGGCTAGCCACGTCAGAGACGAAAACGGGTGTCTTTTTACCAGTACGTCGTCAGTAAATAAAAGTACATTCGTTGGAAATTCGTTTTGACATATATTGACGGCATCGACCAAATATGGTTAAAAAGTGCCGGGAAGAGACTACATCTCTGCCTCAAGCCATCGTTAATTGTTATTATCTGCTGTACGTTCATATTAAAATACAGATGCAGGCTCTGTACTGGTACTCCTCTTCTCTCTATTATATTTGTAACATGTATATTATCTGAGCAAAAACGTTCTAGCCTAAATCAATTCTGGTAATTTGGCTTCTACCATTGATCGCAGTATGGTACTGATTATTCAGGCTAGATTTTGATTACTGCATTCAAGATGCTTATTCCTCTCTAACTGTTTGCTTTGATTCTGTCTCCTTTCTTGAAAAAATAGAGCTTATAGTTATAAAAGATTTTATTGTTTTCGGAGCCATCATACTATTCTAATTCTAATATACGTAATATAATTTGCTTACGGGATTAATGCTGCGTTGAATAATCCTACTTCTTCTTCTTCCCAACGTTTCGACCAGGGCTTAGATCTTCTATCGTTATTATTCTGCTGCAAATAACGATCAGGTACTACTCACAACAGCTACTGAAAACTGTGGTACATCGAAAGGAAGATGATTAGAGCGGTGGAAGGAATGAAACCAAACACATATATCCTATATTAAGGATGTATACCATCATGAAACAGAGATTTAAATTTCTAAAAGGTCTAGAAGATCAGCCAGAATCTGTGTGACAGTAACTGAACTTCGACCGCATCTTTCCCAACAGAGAACAAAACTTTATCGCTCAAATACTACATTAAATCTCAAGAAAAACGTTTTTGCAAGTTACCTCGTACCTGGGAGTTGGTAAATTAATTTATGCCATAATAGGGGCGATATGTCATCCTCGTTTGTTCAGGTCTTTGAGGAACTGTGATGGTGCCCGGCGCCTGACCCAGGCTGTTACGAATTCCAATGGTGGAAAAAATTTTCACCACCAGGACTTGGCTGGCAAGGAAAGAGGAGTATTGTAGCACACGATTCCTAATCGTAACATTGTGTTCCAAAATCTTGCGTTAAATACCAAACCTCTCCTTCTTATGGACTGAGTGCATGTAACAATGTTGCTGGTCATTAGTTGTTGAAGCCTTTAGACCAGCGCTGTCTTCCAGAAGAAGTCTGAGTAGGTCGACATTGAGTTTCACCTATTCCTTTCTTTCATCATTTCAACAGAGCTCTCCACAAAAAGACAACACTTACATACATTTGCATCATTGACGAGGACAAGAGGAAAACACGCCAGTTAAAATTTACAAGAGAGTTTCCATGGAGAGGCAATTAATTCTTTGGGTCGCCGGACATGGCGATCATCAGAGATGGAATGAACTGAACGTTGAAAACAACCTGTGACGAGATACACACTAGCGTTTGCGTTGTAAAATGTTGTCTTACACAAATGTTCAAACGCTTGCTTATTCCCAGCCCTGCTCTCCGACATCTCAGCATAACGGAGCCAGACGTAATAAAATTTGTAGGACAATGGTTTCGAGTAACAGTGGCTCGAATCCCAACTCGCTAGTTTATTCCATCCCCACTCTGTGAAAATGAATCACCGTGCTTTGGTGGCTACGGTAAGGTCTTCGCAATTATGTGTTTATTAAACTACTACAACGACGTATGAGGGGCATCTTAAAATTATTGCGTGCCCCACTCCCAGCAGCGTCAATATTTACTTCGTAAATTCATCATCGATGATTATTTAAGCTGCAATAGACGAGAGATGCGCTTATATTACTAGCGAACAATATCCTGAATGGACTTGACTATCGAACCTGTACCTAATGACTGGGTGAAACTAGTCGAAATGTGACCATCCCATGAATTTGTTTCTGTTATCGATCAACATACGTCCCATTCAGTGTTCAACTTAAGACCTATGCCCATGACCGCGAGACAGAGAAGGCTGGGAGCGAGAAATGGACACCTTGGGAAGTGATATGTGTCAACTGGCTGTGCAGTGTGCTTACAGTAGGTGTAACAGCCACAGTCTGTTCTTGGTATCTACTGGTATTAATCGAAACTAAGCCATTCAGGCTACCTGTCACTGTATTTAATCTAACACGGGGTTGTATATTTAAAAATTAGGGACTGAAATACTTTTATTAACTGCATATAATCTGCTGAAATAAAGGGAAGTTTGGAGGACTGAAATTAAAGCCTGAAGTGCAATGTCTGTTTCCCCTCTCCAACCTCTAGAAGGATTCTAAATGTTCTATTCCCATCATTTGGTTAAGCTTCATTCCAACGTTTAGTTTATGAGCCAGCATAAAAGCCAAACTTTTTGCTCAATTACGTCCATTATCGCATAGGGGAAACTACAACAAGATAACAACAGAACGAGCGTGGTGAGTGACCGGTTAACGGCCGAGTCTGGCATTCGCGAGGATGCTTTTTCGATCTCCGACCTTACCGTTCAGGATTTCCATGTTTTCCCTAAATCACTCCAGACGAATGCCGTGATCGTTTCTTCACAAACCATGGCTAAATTTATTGCAATTTCTTGTCCCCAATTCTCTCCCGCCACAAAAAAAGATAAAAGACATATAGTGACACCATAGGTCGTATCTTCTGTCTGAGCTTACGAAACTACATTTTAAACATTTAAAGGCAGCGAATAGAGATCCACTTATCTACGTAAAAATTAATATTATCAGTGAACCCTAAATACGGTTTTTTCCTGTTTATTCAAAAGACTTAAAATTTGAAAAACTTTAACCGGCGGTTAAGAAGCCATGGAAACATTTGATCCTGTGACACCTGATAAAAAAAGTATTCCGCAATTTGTATTCACAGGGGACTTCCGTAAGTTTCGGTGTAAGATAACATTGACGAATAAGGTCGAACGCAACTTCCGTTGCTAAAATCCGGTGTGATGTTTGTTTCCTCTCTGTTAACGGACCATAAGAGACGCAGAATTACATAAAATACATTCTATAAAAGATTTAATAAAAGGCGTTAAATATTAGATGCCTTGAAAATTGGCAGTTCCTTATACATGCTGCTGTCATACTCACATAACTTTACCATCAACACCCAACAAATCAGAACAAATGAACCCCGTCCGGGCATCCAGATTTGGGTATTCCATGGTTTCCCTAAATCGCTCAAGGTGAATGCCGGGATGGATTCCTTCCCGTTCCTTGTACCCTGTGCCATCCCGTCTCTAATGACCTCGACGTCACGAGGCGTAAAGCCATAAGTAAAAAAAAAAATTAAAACATTTTTTTTCATCAGCCACAATTTCATAATCTTTCACCAATCTTATATAACTACCGACTGTCCCTTAAATCTTCCAGTTTGTAGTAGAGTTGTTGACAAATATTTCTAGAACCACAGGTCTAAAGTTATTTTTATCTCAAAATTGATCCAGTCAGACAGAATTTTTATTACAGCGTAGATATATAAGAAATTTACATTTTAAAGTTACTAGCAACAACAGACGTTAAACTGAAAATGGCCTAGACGTTTTCAGAAAACCTCAAATCGTAAAGATCCATATCAACAAAGCAATATGCATTTTGATTGTTTCTTAACCATGCGTTTTTTTTTTCGTGAAATCAAACGAAATAAAGGTACACGTGAGAACCTATTAATTGAGTATGTACCGAAATCTGAATGGTCCGCTTTTACTTCACATGTTATGTCTTATGATAAAATAATTGTTTAAAAAACATAAAAACCGCATTAAAAAAAAAGCACTAAAAGTTTTAAAATAACTCTATACCTTGCGTAGGAGAAAGTAAATCTAAATGAACAATATTTTATGTTACTGTCATTCAAATTTTTAGATTAATTAGTTATTTTTGGAGTCGGTGCCAGATGTCACATAGCGAAGATCGAATTACTGAACTTCTTTTGGTGTCAGAGGCGAAACGTGGAGTACGAACAAAAATTCCAATTATTTTACAGCATGTCGTGAGGCAGATAGTGTTATTGCGGGAGACAGCTTAGGGAAACAAGTTAACAGTATTTTAATCTGTGGCTCGGCCGTATTGGTCATCCAGGCATATCTCTGGCGCTACAGTGTCAGTTGGTAGGCTGCATCATGCAGTAAATGATTTACAGTTAGCATAATATCGGCGGATCATCTGTATGTTTCAGTTTTGTTGAAACATGTTTCTAGCATTAATTGTAGGTAAGCAATAACATGATTTTTTATGTATTATTGTTATTCATTATTGTTTTTATGTTTTTGTTTTTCTTGCTTTCGCTGGCACCAACTCCAAAAATAATTAATTAATGTAAAAATTTCAATGACAGTAATGTAAAATATTGTCCATTTAAATTTAATTTATCCTAAGCAAGGTATAAAGTTATTTTAAAATTTTAGTGCTTTTTTTAAGGCGGTTTTTATGTTTTTTTAAACAATTATTTTATTTTTAAGTTTTTAGTGGTATTATAGTTTGTTTTGTATTTTAAATACGCCGCAGCCTTTCCCATTTTATGAACTTTCTGGTAGCTCAGGGATTAATGCGCTTGCTTTCAAAGAAGAATTCTGTCTTTATATACCACAACAACTTCCAGAACGGGGTGAATCGGGTGTTGTGTTAAGAAATGTCAGTTTACATTTTGGTTCAGGCTATGTTTCGATCGTATCATAACATCTGTTAAAGCTGCTGGTTGATAACTGAAACATGTAACATCTGGGCATTAATACATACCACATACAGAAATCTTTCTCTGGAATATATCTGTTTGCTCCGGCATCACACAGAAAATATAAATTTTTAATTGGTTTTCATAACGTGAAAGCTTGGGATCCAAGTTGAAATCTGAAGTACATGTTGAGACATTACGACACATTTATTTTATAAATATTCTACCATGACTTAAAAACAGCTTAATTGATTTTTATGGGATTTAAAACTGTGTATTTTTGTAAAGAAAATTGTAAATTAAAAGGGGTGAGGGTAAAGGGGAAGAAGGATTGGGCTTTTGTATACCAAATGTAGACTGCCTTTTCTGATTGATTTAAAGTATATGTGTGTAAATTTCTATTGATATCAGATAAAACTGTAGGTATGTATAAATAACAATTAAGGGGTGTGGAGACGAAGAGTAGTTTGGTTTTTGTAAAACTAGTGAGGGCACTATTTTTCTCTTTGTTTTAAAGTATACATGTGCAAATTTCCATCGAAACCAGATAAAAACTGTAGCTTTGTGTAAAGAACGTTTGCAAAAATTTAATGGGGTAAGGGAGTGAGTGGTAGGGTTTTGTAAACAGAATGTAGACACTATGTTTCTCTTCGTCTGTAAGTATAAATGTGCAGTAGTCCATGGAAATCTGATAAAACTGTGGGTATCTATAAAGAACATTGGAAATTAGGAGGGGTTGGGGTAGAAGAAAAGAGGGGTTGGGCTTCTGCATCCTAATTTAAACACAATTGTTCTGTATGTTTTAAAGTACACGTGTGCAAATTTCCTTCAGAATCGGATAGAAACTGTAGATTAAAGGAAGGAAAGGAAGGAGCGGAGTTTGGACTCTCGAAACCAAATGTAGAGAGTATTTTTCTGTTTGTTTTGCAGTATACATGTGCATACTTCCTTCAAAATCCGACAGAATCGGTAGCTTTGTATAAAGAACATTGACAGTAATTAAAGGGGTAAAAAGGGGGATAGGGTTTGCGTTTTTGTGAAATTTATGTGGACAGTATTTTTCTTTTCTATTTGTTTTAAAGTATACGCATGCGAAGTTCCACCGAATCGGATTAAAATGTGGGTTTTATACAAATACTAAGGGAATGGGAGCTAGGATAGTTTTTTTGGTCAGAAATCTTCTTCATAAAAAATTACATATATATGTGCAAACTTTAATAAAGATCGGTCAAATGGTGTCGACTGTAGCTTTCTAAAAAGAAATTGGAAACGGGAAGAGGGGTTCAGTTTTCGCAAACCAAGAGTTGGCATTATTTTTCTCTTTGTTTTATAGTAAAAATTTGCTAAGTTCTGTCTTAACCGGATAAAAACTGTGGTTGTGTATAAAAATTAAGTGGTGTTATGGGGAGAGAGGGTGGTTTTTAGATCTTTTGGTCATCTTCTAAGTGAAAAAATACATATAAGCACCGACTTTCATGGTAATCAGTCAAACGATCGCGACTGTATCTTTTTATAAAGAACATTAACAAAAGTTAATGGGGTTGAAGGAGGGAAAGGGGTTGAGTTTTGGCAAACCAAATGTTGACAGGATTTTTCTCTTTGTTTTAAAGCATTCATGGGCAATTTTCAGTAAAAATCAGATAAGAAATGTACATTTCTATAAAATTAAGGGGTGTAAAGGGAGATATGGGGTGTTTTATTTATTTATTTATTTAATTTTTGTCAGAAACCTTCTCCACGAAAAATTACATGTATATGCCAACTTTAATGGAGACCAGTTAAATGGTGTCGCTGTAGCTTTGTATAAAGAACATTGGTAAAAATTTAGGGGGTGAATAGGGGGAGAGGGCTTCAGTTTTTTTCAAACCAAAAGTTGACAGTATTTTTCTCTTTATTTTTGTATAAGTTTCATCAAAATCGGATAAAAAAATGTATGTTTGTGCAAAAATTAAGGCGTGTAAAGGGGACATGGGTGGTTTTTTGTTTATTTATTTTTTGGTCAGATTCTCCATGGAAAATTACATGTATATGCCAACTTTGATGATAATCGGTCAAACGGTGTCGAGTGTAGTTTCTTATGAAGAACTTTGACAATAATTAAAGGGGTGGTAGGAGGGAGGGGGTTGAGCTTTGGCAGACCAAATTAAGGGTGGAAAGGGGTAGAAAGGGTGGTTTCTCAATGAAATTCATATGGGACCACTTTGGAGGTATCCCCTAGCCACTAAAAAAATTTCATTTAAATCGGTTCAAAATTGGCGAAGATATCGCTGAACATACATACAAAAAAAAAAAAAAAGAATACAGACGAATTGAGAATCTCCTCCTTTTTTTGAAGTCGTTTAATAAATAATATATGGACACAGTAGGTCCAGAATTAATAATCAAACTTAGTTTAATATTCGTATTTAGTTATGTAGTTGTGGGTTCTCAACATAATATTATTTTCGTATTTGAATATCTGGTTATTCTTCTAATCCTTTACATATTCTACTGTTTCAATGCCCAACATTAAATGTATCAAATTGAAATAAATTTAACTGATAGTGTAGGACGATACAAAGGAGTAGAGACTTTCTCTTTCAATATTATGAGCAAAATTAAGTTCCGAAATTTCAATCGATCTCGTTTTGGGCATCCCTGAATCTTGTTTGGTGGACGAAATAAGCAGAAAAATAATCATCAAATTTACTCAGACGTGCCAACTTGTTACCTTTCAGCTGTGGTTTTTACATATTTATTGCGGTATCATTTTGGCTTCAGAGCAGACACTGTACCTTGTTTCTAAAAACGTTATATATTCTTTTCCTGCTTCATGAATCAGAATTAGTTGTCCCTTTACCTGCCCAGAGAACGACAACTGGCCAGTTGTTAGGGATGACTAGTATGATCACGTGTAAGGATTGGATAACGACCGCAATCTCAAGTCATATAAACTTGCGGTAGACGACAATACATAAAGAGAAGAAACCACGGAGACTTAACCAGCCTGAAGTCGTAACATTTTAAGTTTATGGTTATGATAAAGTTCCGGAAACTTTTGTCAATAATCCTCGTAACAGCATAAAATCAGAATATGAAATGAAGTTAGAATATGGCATCTTACAAAATGGCAGTTTGCCCTTAACGAGAGATTTGGGATGAAATTAAATAGTTAACAGCTACCTTTCTAATGTTTGTAATAAATTTAAAATGAGTATTTACGAATTTGTTTAAAGTTCTTTTCCTCTATTAATGTTATTATTTTGTCTAATAAATCTGCATGATGTTATTCTCAAAACCGCTAATATTCACAGCAAATAGTCAACCATATCTGCAGCAGTAAGTAGGTTAATATTGCCTTCCATTTCTCAAACCGAATAATATACCGGTATTACTTTCCCTGACCTCTTAAATTACAAGATCAACATTCCATCACAAGGTAAAATATATTAGGAAGTGATACATTTTAGTTTTGGACTCGGGAATTCGCTATTTCATATATGAAGACACTTGGAAAGCAGTGAAAGTATAGATTATACTTGTATTTAATATATAGAATATATACACTCCCACAGTATTTATCCGATTTTGATGTATCTTAGCATGCGTATATTTTAAGGATATAGAAAAATACTGCTCAGGTTTAATTTCTAAAAACCTAAACCCTCCTCCTATCCTCCCACCACACCTTATTTTCTGACAACCTTGTTCATACAAACTCACAGTTTTTATCCGGTTTTGATAGTACTTAGCAGGGGCGGATCCAGGGTGGGGGGGGGGGGGGGCTAGGGGGCTCAAGCCTCACCCAAAAGTATCTAGGTCCATCTCCGACATTGTAATTCGTGAGACCTTTTTTTAGCTCTACGGATTTGAGGCCCGAGGAGACTATAAATAGCAGCTTTTGCCCGACTCAAGCCCCCCTCCCCCCAAAAAAAGCCGAAAATCCACTGGAGCCAAGCCCCCCCCCAAACCAAAGTCCGCTCAAGCCCCACCCAAACCAAAATCCTGGATCCGCCCCTGGTACTTAGCACACGTATACTCCAAAACAAGGCGGTCTGGGTCGCGCAGCGGTTAAGGTGCTTACTTCCGAAAGCTCTATCTCTGCTCGCGGATTTAAATCCTGTGATGAGCGGAAATTTTTAGTTGTATTTGATTATATGAGCTACGCTGGAAAGTTCCGTGGTTCTGATTCCACGCTAAGTCGTAAGCCCCTGAGGAAAGGAATTGGCCTTCTCGCCTCTGGTACTGTACAAAAGCTTCGTATATCTTCGGGAAGATTCGACGGACATGCGGGTTGTGGGGTTCGGGAAAATATTTTTTTTTAATTTTTAATTTTTTTTAAGAGGCCCCATATATTTTTTTAAATGTATTTTTTTCCGTCTAGTTTATGTATTCCCCTTAAAACACAATTTCGCAGATCGAATACCGAATTCGATACAAAATCAATTTTAATTAAATTCTTTTAAGAAAAGAAATTTTTTATGAATTCAATCTACTTAGGAAAACCCCAACGCGTTGGCGTAACTCTCACGTTTTGGATTTTTTTTTTTTAAATAATATGAAAACAGATACAGTTGAGAGATGATTTCAGCACTATAACGAATCTGGTAACAACTTTTCTCTGAATTCTGTTAACTGCAAAGCTCCTATTCTCCCGGTGGAAATGAAATGGCTTTACAGCAATGGCATTCACATCATACGGACAAACTGATTGCGTAGTTTATTCGAATACAGGACTCTGGATATAAAAATAGTAGTTTTCTCTGCTGCTTTTCTGCTAAAGTTTTTTTTGCTTACGTATACTAGATATTAAAAGTGTATGCGGACCAGTTGGCAATGAATTGTGAACGACATCAGCGTTTATAACACTTCTTATGACAGAGGGTAAAAACACATTAGTGCTATGACCTAAAAGAAAGTCATTTGACTGAGGCATTCTGTATTTCAATGTTAGCAGATTATAGACAGCTACGATGAACAACACCTGACATAATTCAAATGATTAATCACATTGTGCTCTTTCTATATTTAAATTCAAATTACTAATCCTACTTACTATAACTGTATTCCTGTGACGGTCTTTTATTACATGAGAATTAAAAATTCCATACAAACGTGTAATTAGAGGCATAGTTATTAACTAAAAGTAGGCAACATCCAAAATACAAATTGTATATGGAAACCTTGACGTTAATTCCGTAAAATTAAACTGGCAGACATAAAATTGATGAAAATCAGATCGATCTTGTGCAAACTCTCATAAGAGACTGACAAAACGTATTGTCCGTTTGACCTTTGGGCGTGGCGGAACACGACTTTCAGTCACACGACAGTGACAAATGTTATTTCCGTCAGATCTGATCACAAAATACAAACAGTGCCGGATCTAAGGGGGAGGAGGGGGGGGGGGGGACCGGAGCACTTGCCTCGGACGGCAACTTCAGGGGGATGGCAAAATCGTGTTTAAAGGGCGGCAATTTGTGTCGCGGCATTTAAAAAAAAATGCTGGGCGGCGAAACATGGAGTGGCGACAATGTGGGCGGCAAAATAATTTTCGAAGGAACGGCAATCTCACAGTTTTTGCACCGGCTCGGAAAATTTCTAGATTTGCCACTGAATACAAAATTTCTAAATACAAAATTAATTTCAAAATAAGTCTCAAACAGACGAAAACGATTAAATCGACTTAAAGATATCCCGAAATGGAAAGCATCCTTCACGACTCGATTCGATGACACACTACCGCCAACGGAGAGGGATTGAAAATCCGCTTATAATTTTTTGCCCCAGCAGAAAGAGCTGAAGTTAAGCTATCACTGCAGTAAGTTGATAGTGTTTTAGAACTGAAACAACTGCTACCCCACACTATACAGTCTTGTTGTATGAAATGAAAGGTTCCAGGTGATGCCAATGATTTGCGGTACATGTTAATCGTTGACCGAGCGTGGTGGTGTAACGGATAGCGTTCTGGCCTCGCATTCGGGAGGACGGTGGTTCGAATCCCCGTCCGGGCATCCAGATTTGGGTTTTCCATGGTTTCCCCAAATCACTCCAGGTGAATGCCGGGATGCTTCCTTCAAAAGGCCATGGCCGAATTCCTTCCCATTCCTTGCCCCCATCCTTTCCCGTCTCTAAAGACCACGTTGTTAAAACGAAACGTTAAACTGTTACAAAAAAAAAAAAGTTAATCGTTGACGTGCGGGCAGCGATGTTATTAACTGACCTGGGGGCCAATTCGGATTCGTCGGTCCTTCGTTGCGCCATGGTCCGTTTCATACTAACAGCAAAGTAGGGCTTACAGTCCGACAGAGGCGCTAGGTGCGTTGGTTGGAAGCGGTGGGACTGAGCGCTAGAGCTCTGCATACCTCCCTCGCGTATGACAATCCTTATCTCCCATCGTGTCACTCTTAAGAGGCGCACCGATCCTTGTTACAGAGGTGAGGCGATAAATTCCTTTATTCTCCTGTGTGTAAATGTTCCTTTATGTGTGTAGCTGTCTGTTGTTTACAGTAATTTGTTGTGTAGATGATCATCATTGAAGGAAAAGTGTGAAATTTGATGTAAGCTCAATCAGATTTAATCTTCCGAAAGACATCAAGGTAACCATCAATTTTTACGTTTACATCTGACAGACTATTAACTATCAACAGTGTATTCGCTCATCTGTATGATCTGTGGAGAGCAGGGCCGGCGTTAGGATTCTCGGGCCCCGGGTAAGCGATCTTAGGCCCCCTATCCCCGCCCCAAGATTTTTTACTTTACACTTTGGTTTTTTTTAGATTCAGAACTTTTTAATACAAAAATGTTCAAAATTATTAGTGCAAATTTTAAAATTTGTGTTTGGTTTCTATTTATTTAGGCACTCAGGCCGGCGGGCCCCGGGTACTTTTGCCCCGCTTAACCCCCCTAACGCCGGCCCTGGTGGAGAGGTTAATTTCAAATCCTGCCACTGGTCTAGTCGTAGGCACTGTTATTAATAATTTACTTGAGCGCCAGGCTAATTGCTACGGTTCGTCTCAAGAACGAGGTTTAACACCTACGCTGATGGTTGTTTATACAGTATATCCCATTGCCGGAGAATACAGATACTTTGTGCAATTTACGCAGTTTACAATATTTCAGAAAATTTGTACAATTTACACTAATTTACAAAATTATTGCAATTTCTATATATTTATAACGTTCCCGATATTTTACTTAATTTTTACAATAATTTATAAACATTTCAAAATTGTTACAACATATACGGTGTTTTATTCAATATTTACAGCACACTAAAATGTGTATTTATAGACTATACACTAACACTGATAAGTACTATATTCATCGCCATTTACACATACACAGAGATTGAGCATTTATTTTCACCAGTCCAGCATCTACAACGCGATCTGATAGTTTCCCTGTTGTATAATTTGACAGGTCCAGGAAAATCTCTTATGATATTTAATTTAAAGTCATAACTGCAACAGCAAGTTTCGGAACATGATTGCGTTTGAAAGCTCTTACTTCTGTACACCATTAATCCTCTTCCATTTCGGTTTGTCTGTGTAAGATAAATTGAACAAAGTATTTGAGGTCTTGTGGTGTGCTAATATCTGGATTTTATAGTGTATTAATATCAATGGCGAACATTTATCGATGTAAGATTCGTTATAGGTGTACTGAATTCAGCCAGTTTGGTCCTTTTACATTTTGACTTAGTTCAAATAATTGTAGTATCCATCTTTTTACACTAACTTACCTTTTTTTTCTTATGGCCTTACTCCTCATCGAGGTCATTAGAGGTTGGAAAGGACTTAGGGTACGGAACCTGAAGGAATTCGGCCAAGGTGTTTTGAAGGAACCGTCCCGGCATTCGCTTGGAGAAATTTCAGGGAACTACGGAAAAGTGGATGGTCGGAGGGGATTCGAGCCCACAGTAACTTACGCCGGCCTACATTATAACTACACAATCAGTACAAATACTAAGAGAAAGTACAGGACTCGTGCCCGATGAAAATTATAGGCAACGGAATGTGTACATTTTCGATCTTAGACCCTTAACTATGACGATAACTCTTTCGATGGAACTAACTACTCATTGTCTCTTCCTAGTCGTATCAGAAGCAAATCCATCGACAGCATTTAACATTCTCTGGACTTTATTACTCCCGCCTATATTCTGGATTATAGTTTTTTTTTTCAGTTTGTGCTTCTGATGATTACAACATTTTCATGCTTTGCCAAAGCATTATTGATAACTTTTCAGATCAATATTCTTAATATTTCAAGCAAATTATCAGGCATGGTATAACCATGTATACATATACCTTTCTTAAAAAAATGTCAGTGCTGCGCCAATGTTATGAAACATTGGACAAATATCATCTATTAGTATAATACACAAGATGTAGCGCGATGACGTCATGTCACGCGGTGACGTAACTATGACGTCACGCAATGACGTCACGCTTTACGATGATATTTTTGGGAATACGCGTTATTCAACAACATTTCCAAGCATCAGCGAATTAATTAACTAACAGAACACTGAAATAAAAGTATGTATCGCGTTAAAATCGATATATCAATCATTAGATGCTTATATTTACTTAATATTCTTTTGATGTATAGAAGTATTCCTTACATACTTTGTCCATAGATATGTAAGATAAAAGCATTTTATTTCGAGCACCAATGTTGTGAAAATTTATGGTTAGAGTTTTACTATCATGGATCAGAATTACAAGTGGCATTTGACGTTACAGCAGAGAGCATGAATAATTTAGTTTATTTCAAAACAATGATATTTTTGGGAATACGGGTTATTTAATAACATTTCCAAGCATCAGCGAATAAATTAACTGACAGAACACTGAAATAAAAATATGTATTGCATTAAAATCGACATATCAATCATTAGATGCTTATATTTACGTAATATTCTTTTGATATATAGAAGTATTGGATACCGTACCTCTTTCTTGACCTGCGAAGAACTGGTACTAACCTGTTGAAATTTGTATCAGTCGCTTCGTCAAAATGTCCTCTTCACATTTTGAGATCAGGCATTGCGGAAAACTCGCCAGGAATTAGATTAAAAATGCCGAAATATAACACTGACGCACAGTCATTAGACGCCGCCAACGTTGAAAAATCAGTGACAGTCCTTTAAAATGTTGATTTAATCCTTTTTTGTAATGTTTTCTTGCATTTTCAGTTGTAAAAAGTCGCACCAAATTTGCAGTATGTATCCTTACAATCTTTGTACATAGATATGTAAGATAAAACTTTATATTTCGAGCATAATGTTCCGAAAAGTTTGGTTATATTATTACTTAGTATGGATCAGAATTACAAGTGGTATTTGACGTTACGGCAGAAGGCATGAATAATTTAGTTTATTTTTCAAATATTTTAATCTGTGTCCTATTATTGAAATTATTAATTCGTTTGAACAGAAATAATTGAACATTGATACGGGAACTGTGCATCCTACATTACACTTAAAACAAATATTAAGTTTATATGAATTTATTTTAATTTACTTTGCTTTCACTGTGTAATATAACTGAGCCTATTATTTCAGCAACTCTGTCAGCCATTCAAACGTTTTACTACCAGTCTGAATAACAAAACAGAAATGCGCAAAAACCGTTGAAGATTTTTGATCAAATTTATATCACGATGCATTATTACCACTAAAAAGCGATACAGTTCATGTATTAATATGCGTGAGATTGAAGTATTGTTCTTCTGGCGAGAAGTTACGTGGTTAGGTTGAAATGCAACCTGGACCAGAATGGAAACTGAAACATTTTGCTAGAGTGCAAGGGTCGAGAAATTACACTAAGCCGTGAATTGTCAGAACACCGAAATAAAAGTATGTATTGAGTTTAAATCGACATAATAAGTATTAGCCGCTTAGATTTATTTAATAATCGTTTTATGTAAAAGAATTCGTTAAAATCTTTGGCCACAAATACGTAAGATAAAAGATTTAATTATTTCAATGTTAGGGGTAATTTTGATAGATTGTTATTAAAACTGGCACTTGAGAGAAGAGGGCATAAGTAATTTAATTTTTTTTAGTAATTTGTTTTCTTGAGTGTTCTGTTACTTACGGTACATCATTACTTTGTTTTAACAAAAGTAGTTCCATACTGTCCGCGATCAATATAGACTACAATTAAAACTGATATTACTTGGAATGATGTAAGCTGTTAAGATTTATTTTTAATTTCCTTTGCTTTTACTGATGCCATATTTCAGCCGCATGTAATTGTGTCAGCCATTCAAAGGTGTTAGTATCTATCCAAATCACGAATATAAAAAAGAAAGATTAAATAACCCGTAAAGACTTTTGATTTAGTTTATATCGCGATGCATTATTACCACTAAAATACGATATAAATGCGGCAAGTTTAGTACGTCATTAAGTTGAAATGCAACCTGGACCAGGATATCAACGAAAATCTTTTGTTATATGGTAAGGTACTAGGAATGCACTGAGCTTTATTTTATAACTGTTTTATTTATTTAAGTAATTAGTAAGAACTGTAATGCTAGAACGGCATATTAACTATCAGTTGCTTTATCTGAATCACGAATATAAAAAAGGAACATGGAATAACGCCTAAAGATTTTTGATTTAGTTTATATCGCGATGCGTTATTACCACCAAAATGCGAAATAGTCGGTATATATAATAATATGTGCGTAATTTAACATTTGTTTCTCTGGAAGCAAGTTTTGTACGTGATTAGATTGAAATGCATCCCGGACCAGGATAGGAACGAAAACATTTTGTTATAGGGCAAAGCAGTATGGATTCCACTGAACTATATTTTATAACAATCATATTTAATTAAGTAATTCCTAAGAAATGTAATGCTAGAACGACATATTAATTATGAGTTGCCTTTTTTTTTTTTTTTTACTGAAATCATTAGGCTACTTGATGTGAATAAAAGAAGTTCTAAATTGTTTGCGATCTGTGCGACCTGAACCACAATTAAAACTAATATTACGTGGCATAACGTAGGTTTTTAAGATTTGTTTTGAGCATCCTTCGCTTTCACTGGAGTCATTATTTCAGCCGGATTTAAGTTGTGTCAGGCGTTAAAACATCGACCTATGGATCAAGTTTGTATCGCATGATGCATGATCGGTATCGACGCATGATGACATTGACATGCGATACATGGAATGTATTAATTCGGGTGTGGTTTAAGTTTTGATTTTCAACCGGCTATATTGTCAAAGATTGTAGTTAGGCTTAAAAGCAACCTGGACCAGAAAAAACAAATTACCAAAACCGCTATATGTACACGGTGGAAATACACTATATGTGGTTTATTTTCTTCCTGGTGGTTGTTGTTAGGTTGAAATACGTCATGGACCAGAGGAAACTTCACCAAAATCACAGTTATAATTGATTTTCAACATGCTATATCTCGAAAACCAAGAAAGATATCATAAAATTTAACTTTATTTTCGATTTGTTTCGTCGAGTTCTACAAGAATTCATCATCAGATTGTGGCGCCACGGTTATACCTCAAGGGGCCCCTAAGCGCAGTTTTTTAGAGGCCCACGAGCCTTCACAGCAAACTGGCGACTTTTTTTTTTTTTTTTTTTTTTTTTTTTTTTTTTTTTTTTTTTTTTTTTTTTTTTTTAGCTCTACCTAAGGGGCCACTGAGATCACAGGAACCCTCACTAAGGGCCCTCGCTGTTCTGAGGGTGGGCCCAACCACAGCTCAGGGTCCCATAAAGAACAATTCAAGGGCCCCCATCCTCAGTTCAGGGGGCCCCTACCAGCACACAAAGCAAAGATAACGTCGCCCGTCTGGCCTGAGGGCCCTTATTGACCTAGCTACGCCACGTTAACACATCGATCTTCATCGCATTATTAGCGAAGATTGTGGTTAGACTGAAATGCGACCTGCATCAAGTAGACAACTGAAACGTTTCACTACATCACAATAGACGAGAAATTACAGCACATTGAGCTTTATTTCAAAACAATTCTGATTAGGTATGCAAGTAAACAGAAATTAATTGCCAGAATACTCCAAACCCGTCATTTTTGACGGGCTTTGTGGCTAGTTATAGCTATAAAACACTAGGGTTGCTATTTATATTTCTGGCCTAACAATTAAAAAACAAATATTTACCATCGAAATTGGTTTTATTGTTTCTCAAAATATTTTCCGCGAAGATCAATACACTTTTGCTTGCGTTTGAACCAATTTTCGAAGCACTTTTTCCAGTCCGATGGAGTTAACTCCAGAACATGCGTCTTGAATGCATCAATCGCTTCTTCGGGTGTCGAAAATCGTTGACCACGTAATTTGTTTTTGATGTGCGGGAATAAAAAGAAGTCATTGGGTGCCAAATCACGGCTGTACGGCGGATGACCCATCAATTCGATGTTTTGACTGGTCAAAAATTACTTTGTTTAAGCCGATGTGTGACAGCTCGCATTTTCGCGATGAAGAATTATTCGCCTCTTGTTCGACTTTTTCCGAATTTCTCCAGACTTCTGGTAAATAAATGATCGTGTCCCATTCAGAGTTGACCGTCCTACGTTGCTCTAACGCCACTGTCGCCACATGACCGGTAATGCCGAAGAAACAGCCAACCATTTGCTTCGATGTGCTTCTTCCACGAACAACTTTTGTGGGATTCAGCTCGTCTTGGAAGACCAATACGGTCGATTGCTGTTTTGTTTCGGGTTCATATGCGTAGATCCATGATTCTACACCTGTGTAGATGTTATACACAGCCTTTGATGAACATTGAACGTATTTTTTTTATTTCCTTACACCAATCGACACGAGCTTCCTTTTGAGCGTTTATCAGATTATGCGGGATCCAACGCGAACAAACCTTTTTTTTTATTTTAATGATGCTTGTCGTACTAATGGCAAAAGATGCCTCAATCTAACGGTATGTCTCATGACGATCTTGCTTTTATCAGTTCATGCACAGCATCGATATTTTCTGGCACAACAACCAATTTTGGACCACCCTGACGGAATTCGTCCTGAAGCGAACTTCAGCCACGATTGAATTCGTTATACCAGTTTTTTTACAGTGCTGCATGATAGTGCTTTATCGCCATATAAAGAATTAAGTTCATCGATGCATTCTTGTCTTAATAATCCAAGTCGAAAGTTGTGAAAATTAATCGCACGAAAATGATCACGAGTTAATTCCATTTTTTGCCCTAGATGAATTTTTAAAGTTACTGTAAACAACAAATCGCACTCAAATTACACATTGTTATGAATAAGACTATGTTCAAAAATGTTAATGTTTCCAATGAAAACGTCAGATGGCGCCAAAGTCAGAAATGAACCTGACGTTGTGTTGAAAGCGAGATAATGTATTTACGTTGACCAAGCAGAGATTGTAAATCATATTTTACGCGACTGTGTGGTGCAATTATCTATTAGTATTTGCCTCAATTATCTTCATGTTTATAATATTTCCGATCTGTTTTGCCCGCTACTGATACGAAGCTAAGCACTACACTCTGACAATTCTTCCTCTTCTCGTACTCATTTGATGCGAGACCTGAAGTGGACAAAACATTTGCGACTTGTGAAACTACACAGAACTTTAAATATAATTACTACGTAATACAATAACACAACAAAATCCTGGCAGGGTTACCAAGTTAAACATCCACACAGTCACAAGTCCACTCAATTACATCGTATCATAATTTAAATCCTGGCAGATGGGTCCATGTGAAACTACTAAACACATCTGCGCATCAAATATTAATTAATAGCAACCTTCGTACATGACGTTGTGTTGAAAGCGAGATAATGTATTTACGTTGACCAAGCAGAGATTGTAAACCATATTTTACGCGACTGTGTGGTGCAATTGTCTATTAGTATTTGCCTCAATTATCTTCACGCATAGGCGCGAGGCCCGCCGAAGGCGCGGGGCCTGTAGCATGGAGGAACTTCCTCCATGGCCTGTAGCATTTGCTAACTCTTGCTACGTGGCTTATCCGGTAATGGTCAACGACAAAGCTGTAGAAGCCAGTGTACCGTAATATGGCATGTAGTACCATATGGATTTCAGATTGGGCAGAACAGATATCAACAGTTAATTTCATCAAGCATTACGAGGTTTTCGCGTTCTCAGAATTTTAGACGTAATTTATTGCATATTTTAGTTTTTTAAAAAAAATAGTAATCTTTTGAGTTAGATTTTGATGAATGTCATTAACATAAAAATTCTAACAGCAAAAAAATAGGTCAGTAAAACAACAGACCTAAAAATAAACAATCCAAGAGAATGGAACTGAAGCAAAAGCTAATGAAATTAGAGGTCAAAAGATGGAAACAGCTTATCGCCTAACACAAAACATCTACAACAAAACATGCATCTCCAAACACACAAAACTGAGACATTACAATACAGTTATTAAACCAGAATGTCTTTATGAATCAGAAACACTTATTTTGAACAGAAAAAAGATATAGAAAACATTGAGAAAAAAGAACGCAAAATTATAAGGCAAATTTTGGGCCCAAGACTCATAGGAGACCAGTACAGACTCAAAAGTAATCAGGAAATTTTACAATATGCAGACATTCACAGTGATATTAGAAAACGCCGATTAAAATTTTATGGACTCTTCAAAAGAATGAACCCTAACAGACTGAAAAGACAAATAGTTGAATTCTATGATAAAATAATTGTTTAAAAAACATAAAAACCTCCTTAAAAAAAAGCACTAAAAAATTTAAAATAACTTTATACCTTGCTTAGGATAAAGTAAATCTAAATGGACAATATTTTATATTAATGTAATTGATATTTTTACATTAATTAGTTATTTTTGGAGTCGGTGCCAGCTGTCAAATCTCAAAGATCGAATTATTGAACTTCTTTTGGTGTTAGAGGCGAAACGTGGAGTACGAACAAAAATTCCAAATATTATACAGCATGTCGTGAGGCAGATAGTGTTATTGCGGGAGACAGCTTAGGGAAACAAATTAACAGTATTTTAATCTGTGACTCGGCCGCATTGGTCATCCAGGCATATCTCTGGCGCTACAGTGTCAGTTAGTAGGCTGCATCATGCAGTAAATGATTTACAGTTAGCATAATATCGGCGTATCATCTGTATGTTTCAGTTTTGTTGAAACATGTTTCTAGCATTAATTGTAGGTAAGCAATAACATGATTTTTTATGTATTATTGTTATTCATTATTGTTTTTATCTTTTTGTTTTTCTTGCTTTCGCTGGCACCGACTCGAAAAATAATTAATTAATGTAAAAGTTTCCATGACAGTAATGTAAAATATTGTCCATTTAGATTTACTTTATCCTAAGCAAGGTATAAAGTTATTTTAAAATTTTTAGTGCTTTTTTTTTAAGGAGGTTTTTATGTTTTTTTAAACAATTATTTTATTTTTAAATTTTTAGAGATATTATAGTTTGTATTGTATTTTAAATATGCCACTGTAGTTCCCATTTTGCGAACTTCCTGGTAGCTCAGAGATTAAAGTGCTTGCTTACAAAGAAGAATTCTGTCTTTATATACCACACCAACTTCCAGAACGGGGTGAATTCGGTGTTGTGATAAGGAATGTCAGTTTACATTTTTGTCCATGCTATGTTTCGATCGGATCATAACATCTGTTAAAGCTGTTGGTCGATAACCGAAACATGTAACATCTGGGCATTAACACATCCCACATCTGTCTCTCGAATATATCTGTCTGCTCCGGCGTGACACAGAAAATATAGATTTTTAATTGGTTTACACAACGTGAAAGCTTGGGATCCAAGTTGAAATCTGAAGTAAATGTTGAGACATTATGAAACATTTATTTTATAAATACTATGCCATGACTTAAAAATAGCTTAACTGTTTTTGACGGGATTTAAAGCTGTGGATTTTTGTAAAGAACATTGGAAATTAAAAGGGGTCAGGGTAAAGGGGAAGTGTGATTGGGCTTATGTATACCAAATGTAGACTGCCTTTTCTGATTGATTTAAAGTATACGTGTGTAAATTTCTATTGATATCAGATAAAACTGTAGGTATGTATAAAAAACAATTAAGGGGTATGGAGATGAAGAGTAGTTTGGTTTTTGTAAACCAAGTGTGGGCAGTATTTTTCTCTTTGTTTTAAAGTATACATGTGAAAATTTCCATTGAAACCAGATAAAAACTGTAGCTTTGTGTAAAGAACATTTTCAAAAATTAAATGGGGTAAGGGAGTGAGTGTTAGAGTTTTGTAAACAGTATGTAGACACTGTTTCTCTTTGTTATTAAGCATACATGTGCCGTGTTCAATGAAAATCTGATAAAACTGTGGGTATCTATAAAGAATATTGGAAATTGTTCTGTATGTTTTAAAGTATACGTGTGCAAATTTCCTTCAGAATCGGATAGAAATTGTAGAATAAAGGATGGAAAGGAAGGAGCGGAGTTTGGACTCTCGAAACCAAATGTAGACAGTATTTTTATGTTTGTTTTGCAGTATGCATGTGCATACTTCCTTCAAAATCAGAAAGAAATGGTAGCTTTGTATAAAGAACATTGGCAGTAATTAAAGGGGTAGAAATGGGTATAGGGTTTGCGTTTTTGTGAAAGTTATGTGGACAGTATTTTTCTTTTTCTATTTGTTATAAAGTATACACATGCGAAGTTCCACCGAATCGGATTAAAATGTGGGTTTTGTACAAATATTAAGGGAAGCTTAGTCAGGATAGTTTTTTTGATTTTTTGGTCAGTAATCTTATTCATAAAAAATTACATATATATTCGCCAACTTTCATAAAGATCGGTCAAAAGGTGTCGACTGTAGCTTTCTCAAAAGAAATTGAAAAAAACCAAGGGGGTGGAAACGGGGAGAGGGGTTCAGTTTCTGCAAACCAAGAGTTGGCATTATTTTTCTCTTTGTTTTATAGTAAAAATTTGCCAAATTCTGTCTAAACCGTAAAAAACTGTGGTTGTGTATAAAAATTAAGCGGTTTAATGGGGAGAGGGGGTGATTTTTAGATCTTTTGTTCAGACACCTTTTTCGTGAAAAAATACATATAAGCACCAACTTTCATGGTAATAGGTCAAACGATCACGACTGTAGCTTTTTATAAAGAACATTGACAAAAGTTAATGGGTTTGAAGGAGGGAAAGGGATTTGAGCATTGGCAAACCAAATATTGACAGGATTTTTATTTTTGTTTTAAAGTATACATAGGCAAAGTTCAATAAAAATCAGATAAGAAATGTAGATTTCTATAAAATTAAGGGGTGTAAAGGGAGACATGGGGTGGTTTTTTTTTTTTTTTTTTTTTTTTTGTCCGAAATCTTTTCCATGAAAAATTTCATGTATATGCCAACTTTAATGGAGACCAGTTAAATGGTGTCGACTGTAGCTTTATATAAAGAACATTGGCAAAAATTTAGGGGGTGGATTGTTGGAGAAGGCTTCAGTTTTTTCAAACCAATATTTGACAGTATTTTTCTCTTTTTTTTTTTACTAAACATGTCCAAAGTTTCATCGAAATCGGATAAAAAATGTGGGTTTGTATAAAAATTAAGGGGTGTAAAGGGGAGAGGGGTGGTTTTTTATTTATTTATTTTTTGGTCAGATTCTCCATGAAAAATTACATGTATATGCCAACTTTGATGATAATCGGTCAAATGGTGTCGAATGTAGCTTTTTATGAAGAACATTGACAATAATTAAAGGGGTGGAAGGAGGGAGGGGGTTGAGCTTTGGAAGACCAAATGTTGACAGGATTTTTCTCTTTGTTTTAAAGTATACATGGGCAAAATTCAATAAAAATCAGATAATGTATGTAATTTTCTATAAAATTAAGGGGTGTAAAGGGGAGAAGGGGTGGTTTTTTATTTTTTGTTGAAAACCTTCTCCATGAAAAATTACATGTAATTGCCAACTTAAATGGAGATCAGTAAAATGGTGTCGACTGTAGCTTTGAATAAAGAAAAATGGCAAAAATTAATGAGGTGGATAGGGGGAGAGGGTTTCAGTTTTTTTAAACCAGAAATTGACAGTATTTTTCTGTTTATTTTTGACTATATATGTCCACAGTTTCATCGAGATCGAATAAAAAATGTGGATTTTTATAAAAATTAAGGGGTGAGTGGGGGTAGAAGGGGTGGTTTCTCAATAAAATTCATATGGGACCACTTTGGAGGTATACCCTAGCCACTAAAAAAATTTAATTTAAATCGGTTCAAAATTGGCGAAGATATCGCTAAACATACATGCAAAAAAAAAAAAAAAAAAACAGACGAATTGAGAACCTCCTTTTTTTGAAGTCGGTTAAAAACCGAAGTAAATTAATATCGGATACAATGAAATGGGTTGGAGAAATCAAGAAAGACCTCAAATTAACAGGAATTGTCCCAGAACGTATTGAAATCCAAAATTCACAAGTGGCAAGTTGAACGGGAGGAAAGATTTAAGAAAAGACGAGGAACAACTTGGTCAGATGAGAGAAAAGAAGCCCACGGTAAGCATATGAAGGAAATATGTGCTCAAAGAAATCGAACAAACGCTTCTGAGTACTTTGCGTAGTCCTAATGGGCTTATCCGTAAATAATAATAATAATAAAACAATATTTATTTAATTACATACACAGATTTCAGTCTGATCCAGCCATTCAGTCGATCGAGCATGAGATAGCCCAATTATTGTACCAGGGAATTATTTAAAAAAATTGAAATGAAAAAGCTATAGAAGTTCAATTTTTTTAGACTTTATAGTCAATTAATCATAGAATTAACATAGCCCTTTGTCTCGCAGCTAAAAATGCAAAATTTAGCGGCCAAAATTTTGAAAAATTGCATATACTCCATTATAGTACTTAGTACCCATGATGCCATCGAAATAATAAAAAAAATACTATCACAATAAAAGATTTGTTTCTACATTTTTTAATCTAACTCAAAAGTTAACGAGTGCCAATTGCCCATTCTATCAATCACATGCTTTCGTTAACCGTTACAAACAAAACACTTTTGCCATAAATGATTCATTTTATGAATTAATATTTTATAGTTTCACTGCTAATGAAAAGTTAGTCCTACTTTATACTTAATTTACAAATTTTGTTAAATGACAACTAATTTTTATTATTTCTAAATCTATAGAATAAGTGGGTTTATTAATGATCCTTTTATTTAGGAAATTTACCAGAAAAGTAAAGAGAATCTGGTTATAAAACTTTGGTCAGACCATTCCTTGAATATGGCGACGTAGCATGGGACCCACATTTTGGGTATCAAATACAGGAGTTGGACAGGGTGCAAAAAAAGGGCTGTTAGATTTGTCTAGGAAATTACCAAAGAATCAGTAACCGACACGATAAAAAAGCTGGGATGGGATTCATTTGAAGACAGGAGACATGGTGAAGAGAGTCATAGGGGTCTACAAGGCGTATATTGGTGGTGAGGCATGGAAAGATATTGGTAATAATGCCTGGAAATAAATGATGACCATGACCACAAGGTGGCACTTGATTTCAGGCTCAAGGGAGTGGGAAGATTTTCTTTTTTAGGTAAGGGGTTCAGGCATTGAAATAAGTTACTAACCAAGTAAGAGCAATGATGAATAATTTACAAAAAAAAATTGGAAGAATTTAAAGTCGAAATTTATAGAGCGAAAATTTTTTTTGGGTACAAGAAAGGGTAAATATGGATGTTTAGGGAAATTGCCATCGGAGGGTGCTCTCCATTGCAATTAAATTATTATTAAAAATAAGTTTTCTGTCTGCGTTAAAATTGTATTTCAACACAATTTTGTATTATGATCTAATTTTATTTTATTTATCTGGAACAATCAGTGCCATATTTATCTTGATTTATATGTGCTCGGTGTTGGTGAAGTTTGTAAACGACAACTAAGTATTCTCGCTCATGATGATACGTAGTCATTTGTCTAACAAAGATTTTCAGCAAGGCTTAATTTGAAACTATTAAATGCTAATATATTTGTATGTTATGAAATGTAATCACCGTGAACTGGCAGAATTTTTGTAATGACTGAAGGCCATAGAAATAAAGTAAATAAATAAAGTGTTAAATTATATAAGACTACGATTAATGATGGCACAGAAATATATGTATAAGTCAATACCAAAAATAATTTCGCTTAGCTATACTTGTCTTCACTCGAATGTATTAATTCAGCGATTTTATGGTAAAACCTTTTTGTTTTTATTTTATTCCGTTTATTTTTGCGTTGTTATATAATATTGGCCACAGCATCTTCACAGATGATAGTTGTAGCGACTCAGCTATCACTTGGGTTGAGTGCATCGCATCTTCTTTTGTGGCTGAATAGTCCGATGGGGGCGCGACAAATTTTGCCACATCTATCGCACACGAAAGAGGGATCCGGTGGATGTACTTCCCTGTTACGAAGCTTTTTCAGCTTTATTTTATCCAACCATGCTTTGTCATATTTGGACATGCCGGTGGTGATATGATGACGCCATAAGGGTCTCGTGCTGGCGCAAGCTTCCCAGTCAGAAGTGCGCATGCCGAAGCTCTCCAAATCACGTTTGCAGGTGTCCTTAAACCATAGCATCAGGCGCCCTACAGGTCTCTTGATATTAGCAATCTGACTGAGCATGACATTCCGTGGTGGTCTCTCAGGGTCCATTCTATGGACGTGGCCAAGCCAGCGGAGTCGTCTTTGTTTTAGGGTGGCAGTAATACTGTGACACTTCGTGGTAGACAGAACACTCTCATTGCTCATTTTGTCCTGCCACGTGACTCCAAGTATTGTCCGCAGGCAGCGCATATGGAAAGTGTTCAGCTGTCTCTCTTGCCAGGCGTAAGTGGACCACGTTTCAGCTGCGTACAGTAAGATGCTCAGGACACACGTCTGGTATACTAGAATTTTGGTGGAGAGAGTTAGCTTGGGGTTTCTCCAGACACGTGTGGATAGCTTGCCAAAGGTCGTCGCGGCTTTGCCAATTCGTGCGTCAATCTCCTTTTGAATAGACTGGTTGGATGTAGTGATGGAGCCGAGATACTGGAAGTGTTCTACTACTTGAAGAGGGATGCCTTCCAATGTTATTTTTGGAAGACGGTCTGTGCCCTGAACCATGACAACCGTCTTCTTTGAATTGACACTCATCGAGAACAGATGGCATGCATGACCAAATCTAGTGAGCGCCTCTTGAAGCTCTTCTTCGGTATTAGCGACAAAAGCCGCATCGTCAGCATGTAGAAGTTCACGAACAATTAGTTCAATACGCTTTTTAGTAGATCTCAATAGATTTATATTAAAAAGTCTACCGTCACTCCTTGTATGCAGATGTACTCCAACGTGACAGTTTTTAAAAGCAACTAAGAGCAGACCAGAGAAGAAAATTCCAAAGAGTGTGGGTGCTAAGACACAGCCCTGTCGTACACCGCGGTTTACTTTGAAGGATGCAGAAGCTTCGCCATCAAATATCACAGAGCCTTGCATGTTATCGTGAAAGGCCTTGATTAAAGACAACAGCGTAGGTGGGCAGCCGATTTTGTGCAGGATGCCGTAAAGGCCGGTACGGCTAACTGTATCAAAGGCTTTATTTAGATCGACAAAAGCCATGTTCACGGCATTTTTCTTGAAGTTGGTGGACAGTGAAGATCATGTCACGCGTGGAGCGGCCGGCGCGAAATCCGCAGTGAGATTCGGGGTAGACACGTGAGGCGAGGGTTTCCAGTCTTCCCAAAACGACTCGAGCGATAGCTTTTCCAGCAATGCTGAGGAGGGATATACCTCTATAATTGTTGCAATCGCCTCTATCACCTTTGTCCTTATAAAGGGTAAATATATCTGCATCACGCATGTCCTGTGGTATTGTACCCTCATACCAGCACCGCTTTAGGAGTTCATATATGACCGGAAAAACACAATTAAGTTTCATTATTTCAACCGGTAGGTTGTTACGACCTGTACTTTTTCCCAGTTTGAGTCTTTCCAGTGAAAAATGAAGTTCGCCCTGTGAAGGTAAATCATCGAGTTCTAAAGCAGTAGGATAAGTTGGTAAACTGTCCAGTGCTTCAGGCTTTATGCTGACTGCCCTGGAGTAAAGGTTTGAGTAGTGTTCTGACCATCTTTCTAACTGCTTCTGCTTGTCAACAATAGGTTCCCCATTTAAGTCTTTTAGGGCAGCACGTTTCCTGGTTGTGGGCCCGATTGCACTCTTGATGCCTTGATACATGCCTCGGTAGTCCCCCATATCATGGTACTGCTGTATGGACTTGCAGAGGTTTGTCCAATACTCATTCACGCACCGGCGAGTGATACGTTGTAGATCTGCTTTAGCTTTTTTGTATTCCAACTTGGCTTGATCACTAGGGATGTTTAGAAGTGTTATATGAGCTTTCAGCGCTAACTCTTCAGTTCCTGGAGCTTTGCCCGGTTCTAAGCTTACAAGCTCAATTTATGGACGTAATTTGTCCTCGTAATCAGCAAACCAGTCATTCTGAGACGTATCTTTTGTTCCAAAGGTGCTTAAAGCAGTTTGTAAAAGTTTTTCTTTCACTAGAAGCCACATGTCTTCCGCGCTACCTGTGTCCCTCAGTAAAGTATGACTGAGATTCTCTTTTACTTCGGCTGAGAATTGTTTGTGTAAAGCATCATCATGCTTGACTGGGATAGTAAACTTAATTTTGCGGCGGTTGCTTTTCGCTGAATGGATCTTCTTTGGAATCATACCAGAGAGTGGTCAGTGTCGCAGTCTGCACTGTGATAGGTTCTGGCATTTAGAACGTCACGCAAATCACGCCTCCGAGTGATGATAAAATCAAGCTGATGCCAGTTATATAAATCTATTAATATATATAATCAAGCTGTCACACATATGATGTCACCTGTCACGGCATGACGTCAATTTATGACGCCGCGCAATGACGCCACGCTTTACGCCATTATTTTTTGTAATGGACGTTATGTAATAACTTTTCCAAGCATCCGCGAATAAATTAACTGACAGAACATTGAAATAAAAGTATGTATTGAATTTAAATCGGCATATCAATCATTACATGCTTATATTTGCGTAATATTCTTTTGATATATGGAAGTATTCCTTAAATTATTTGTCCATAGATATAAAAGATAGAAGCTTCATGTTTCGAGCATCGATGTAGCGAATGTTTTGATTAGATTGTTACTTAGCATGGGTCAGAATTACAACTGGCATTTGACGTTACGGCAGAGGACATGAATAATTTAGTTTTTTTTTTTTCAAAATAATTTAAACTGTGTACTATTATTGAAATTATTAATTCGTTTAAACGGAAATAGTTGCATACTGATACCGATCTGTGGATCCTAAGCTACACTTGAAACAAATATTACGTCGCATATTGTAAGTTTATAAGATTTATTTTAATTTCATTTGTTTTCACTGTGTAATATTACTGAGCATATTATTTCAGCAACTGTGCCAGCCATTCAAACGCTTTAATATCGGTCTGAATCACGGATAACAAAAAAGAAATGTGTAAAAACCCTTAAAGATTTTTGATCAAATTTATATCGCGATGCATTGTTGCCACTAAAACGCGACACTGTTCATGTATTAATATACGTGAGATTGAAGTATTGTTATTCTGGCGACAATTTTATCGTAGTACGTAGTTAGGTTGAAATGCAACACGGACCCGGATGGAAACTGAAACCTTTTGTTACAGTGCAAGGCACTAGGAATTACACTAAGACGTGGATTGTCAGAACACAGAAAGAAAAGTATGTATTGCGCTTAAATTGGCATATTAATTATCAGGTTTTTTTAACTGAAATGGTTAGAATGAAAGAAGTTCCAAATTGATCGCGATATATGTGGCCTAAACCACAATTAAATATTACGTGGCATAGCGTAAGTTGTTAAGATTTATTTTTAGCATTCTTCGTTTTAACTGTGGTCATTATTTCAGCCGATGTAAGCTGTCTCAGCCGTTAAAACATCGATCTTCGTCACAGGTATAAAGAACGAAAAGTTTAAGAATCTGTGAAGATTTTGGATCAAGTTTATATCGCGATGCATGATGACACTGACATGCGATACAGGGAATGTATTAATTCTCTCGTAATTGAAGCTTTGCTTTTCTATCAGCAATATTAGCGCAGATTGTGGTTAGGCGGAAATACAACTTGGACCAAGTTGACAACGGAAGCTTTTTGCTACAGCACAAGGGACGATAGATTACAATGAGCTTTATTTTATAACAATTCTATTTAGTTAAGCAACTGCAGAGAAACAAATTACCATAACACTCTGTTAAACCCGTCATTTGTGACGGGCTTTGTGGCTAGTAATAATAACAGTAAGTTGATTGCATTCAAATGATGTAATGATCATTAATAATGGATCTCTGTTAGTAAAGATTATAAGTTTAAATAAATGATGTTTAGTAAACATAATGCAGTTAAATAATTTTGTTTATCATTAACTAAATGGGGCCAATCACAATATCGCAACATTCTAAAAACATCCTAGGTTTGGTATTGTTTAATAATGATACCTATTGGCATTAACGCATATTGTTTCATTCACATATTGCTACTAATGCTATTTGCAACAAATCTTCCTAGTGTTGGCATTGATAAAACATTTAGTAATCGGTACTAGCAACAAATTAAAATGTAAGGTGTATAGAGAGGAAATAATGGAATGTGTTGAAATGTGGCAAAAATCTAAAACTAAATATGTATTGTATTTCTGGCAGGCTGGGCTCGAAGGGTAGTTCGTCTGCCGAAACACAGTTACACCTTACTGCAAATGCAACGGACAGGCACTACAGGACCTTAATCACTTATTTTTCAACTGCTCTAATTTTCAGCATCAGCAATCAACATTCATCTAGTCTCTTGTGCGAGCACAGAAACTACTTCCTACTAGCATTACAGTACTACTCGCTACAAATAGCAACAAAATCTATAGTATCATCAAGAAATATGTTAAGGACAGTGACCTACATATTTAATCTATATAAATGCGAAAGTTTGGATGTACTTCTGGAATCAATCACGCCTTAATAACTCAACATATTTAAATGAAATTTGGCATGAAGTCGGTTAATTGTGTGCGAAGTGACATAGGATAGTTTTTATCCCCCAAAAATGAATAGTTCCTTTAGAAATTGCCATTATAAATTCGAAAACTGAAAAGAGTTTCCTACTTCGTACACGACAGTGCCACGTTTACTCTTTGCTTTTTATGTGCTGTACATCACAAGCACTTCTTTTCAGAAATAAAAGCATAAAGCTTCTGATATATGCATGTGTGTTTAGTTTAAAAGCGCTAATAATGATGAACTTGACAAATAATAGTTAGGAAACAGGAAACCTAAATCTGTACTTAACCTTAATTTTTTTTAAAAAAGTCGCATTGTCGGTAAGTTCAGGAAGAGAATTCTTAAGTTGCATACATGAAATGGCATAACACCTCAGGTATCACACCGTAATTCCGTTCGTAGGCATAATATTTGCGTCATAATATATGTGAAAAATCATAGTTTGAAAAAAATATTAAATACTAAGAGTATACCAGCACAAAAGTCGGTTCACTAAAAGTGACAAAATGGTCGTCCGCGAAGAGGCCGTTTTTGTATGTTCGTGACAAATATGAAACACTTTCTTTTCCACCTTGGTTCAGTTTATCGCCTGTGTTTATTTTTTTCTGCTATAGATTCTCTGTAACATTACAAATTATTTTTAACAAAATTTAAAACTTAATAGAAGATAACAAACCCTTTTTTGTTTTTTGTCCTAACTTTTTTGTAGAAATCAGTGAAATAGTAGCCTATGAAAAAAAAGTGTTTTTTGCTTACTGTTGAATATTCTGCTAATAACTATTAAATCCTTCACTTAAAACGAATGAATTTAATAATCTATGGTAGAACCTTTTCGTTTCTAAAAGCAGTATTAGGAGTAGTTTACACAGCGATACACATCGTCACTAACACGGAGCTTATGAAGCAGCTTATTTATTGCTCTAATAATTACTAAATTCCAGCTGCCTGATGCTATAACAAGTAAATTCAGGTCCAGGTAGCATTTCAACCTTACCACTATCTACGCTAATATTTCCTACAAAATCAAACGATATGGTCACACCTAACACATTAAACAAATCGGAACTAATTTCGAGTTGTAGCAACAGTTTCAATATGAGGTTTCCTTATTAGCTTAGCATAAATTATCATAATTAATTTTATTATACTCCTTCAGTATGAATTGCAGCTGAACTAAAACACGCGCACTAATATAATCACTGTATCGCGACGTAAGCTTGACTTGCAACATTAACGTAAGAGTTGTAATTAATTTTGGACTTTCCGTGGTACAGCGCAAGTTACGAGCATTATAGAATACCTTTTTAAATTACGTTATTTTAATAACTGTCATGGTGCTGATGCCATAGTTCATGTGACTGGATGTAGTTCCACATGTATTTATTATTTACTTCGCTCTTACAACCACCATATTGCAAAGGTCATTTTTCAGACAGATTTTAGCGGTTGCTTCGTGTCACGGTCTGAAATTATGGGTCAATTTTATATCGCAGTTCATGATGTCACTAACAATCAAATAGTGGATGTATTAATGTGCGGTTGATATTTTAGCAACAATATTGGTGACAACTGAAACTTTATAGTAATTTAAGCTGCTTTCATGAGGGCCAATTTAGTGACATGTATCATGTTGTACTTAAATTTTATTAAAATATTAATAATAGTTCCAGAACAGGTAATATAAATCTGTACTTCAGTTGCGGACGTAAAGTAGTATGACATTTCAGGTAATTCGATTCGTAATATGTGTCACAATATGTGTGAAATATCAAAATTTGAGTCATAGTACTGATTTCAAAGGAGCTGTATTAGGTTATGGTAAGTTTGCAATACTGCCTGGACCAGAATGATTATTAATATTCCATGATGCACAGTGGATTTGGAGTTCAGAAGGTGGTTACCATAGCGAATTCTGACTATAAGGACGTCAGAATCTGCTCAAGACGTCTACTGCCGCTAAGGGGTGAAATGGGGTGTAGGGGGGGGGGTGCGAAATCCGGTGAAATCTCACGTAGTATTTGTAACTCCTGAAGGGCAGTATAGCTAAAAAATGTCCATAAACGACGAGGATACCGACTTTAGGAGGGGTGGGGGGGATGGATTCTCGGAAGTAGGAGAGCTAAGAAAAGGATCTAAGAAAAACATATTACGTAATTAATGGACGCCCCCTAAGT